>CM061547.1:190272264-190872264 GCA_030864215.1 Capsicum pubescens | reverse complement strand
AGAAAGCTATGCACCCCTTTTACAGAGATGGGTGGAGGTAGTTTCTCGATGACCTCAACCTTGGCCCTATCCACCTTAATACCTTTCGCAGAAATTTTATGACCGAGAATAATGCCTTCCTTCACCATGAAGTGGCATTTTTCCAAGTTAAGGACCAGATTAAACTCTTCACACCGTTGTAATGCTTGACTTAAATTCAGTAAGCACAGGTCAAAGGAATCTCCAACAACTAAAAAGTCATCCATGAACACCTCCAAGGTGTCCTCAACCATATCAGAGAAGATCGACATCATGCACCTCTAGAAAGTGGACGGTGCATTGCATAAACTAAAAGGCATCTTTTTAAAAGCAAATGTGTCGTATGGGCACGTGAATGTCGCCTTCTCCTGATCTTCAAGAGAAATGGAGATCTGGTTATACCCCAAATAACTATCCAAGAAATAGTACCAACCCCTACCTGTCAATCGATAGAGCATCTGGTCCATGAATGGCATTGGAAATTGATCTTTTAGTATCCATGAGTTGAGCTTTCGGTAGTCCATACACACCCTCCACCCAGTGACAAGCCTGAGTGGGATCAATTAGTTCTTCTCGATGGCCACTACCGTCATGCCACCTTTCTTGGGAACACACTGTACAGGACTCACTTATTTACTGTCTGAGATTGGGTACACCACCCCTGCATCTAGCCACTTGATGATTTCTTTCTTCACCACCTCTTGCATAGGTGGGTTCAGGCGACGCTGATGCTCAATAGTAGGCACACAATCTTTCTCTAGCTGAATCTTGTGCATACATATGCCAGGAGGGATACTAATGATATCTGGAATAGTCTACCCAATAGCTCTTTTATACCTCTTAAGAACAGAGATGAGAGCTTCCATCTGTTGTTCACCCAGATCAGCAGCAATAATAACTGGCAGTGTATTTCCACTACCCAAGAACACATACCTCAGATGACTGGGTAACTCTTTCAATTCTAACACCGGTGGCTCTTCAATGGACGGCTTCGCTGGTGGTGAAGGTCTATTCTTAAGGTCAAGATCAAGATTCTTAGGGGATAAGAATACGACCCCATTCCTGTCAAAGCACAGACAGTTTCTTCATACTCCTCAATATCCTCACGATCAAAATTCATAAGCACAGCAGCTAATGGCTCAACAACAAGCTGCTCCTCTATAGATAGTTCCTGCTCGTCCTCATAATAAACATCAACTATAGAAAACACACTCATTTCTTTGTGCTGCTTCATTGATTTGCATACATCAAAACGTACCACTTCATCATTCATCCGAAATAAAAGCACATTCACTCACAAATCAATCAGCACACTTTCGGTTGCGAGGAAAGGTCGACCCAAGATTATGGGCACCTCAAAATCTACCTCGCAATCTAAAATGATGAAATCCACTGGGAAAATAAAGGTAGCCACCTTCACCAATACATCATATAGAATACCAACAGGTCATTTTACTGACCTATCCTCCATCACAAGCCATATATTGGTTAGTGTAGGATCTCTCAAACCTAGCTTTTTATAAATGGCTAGCGGCATCAGATTAATGCTAGCCCCCAGATCACATAAAGCTTTAGCAAAATCTAAAGACCCAACCATGCAAGGAATAGTGAAAGCTCTCGCATCTTTCTTCTTCTGTACTAAGGACCTTGTGGCAATCGCACTGCAATGATGGAAATTATCCGCCGGTTCATAGCTTGCTGCCCTTTTCTTTGTTAAAAGGTCCTTCATGAATTTGGCATACCCTAGCATTTGCTCCAGTGCCTCTACCAAAGGCACATTAATAGTCAGTTGTTTTAGCATGGTCATGAATTTACTGAACTTGGTGTCATCATCCTTCTTCTTTAGTCTCTGAGGAAAAGGGGGTGGTGGTTTTGGGAGAGTTTTCTCCACCACTTCCTTTTCTTTATTTTTCTCATCTTCAAACTCATCAGACTGCTGACAGTTGGGTGTAGTATCATGAATGATCTTGTCAGGGTTTTCATCCTCTATGGGATGATCACAATCTACTTCATCAATATTTTCTGCTACACCATCAACTGTCGGGTTACCCACAGATGGGTTTTCCAACACCTTACCACTCCTGATAGTAATTGCCATACATGACCCATCCTTCCTTAGATTTTGCACTGTGTCACTTGGTAGAGTGCCAGTCTTCCTTTGATTAAATACCACAGAAAGTTGACTAATTTGCTGCTCCAACTATTTTATAGAAGTGGAATGCGAATCAACCAATTGATTCATCAAAGATAAATTATTTTTCACCTCAGCTACTCCCATGATAGTTGCCTCTACTCCCTTCAACAGTTTAGCCATCATGTCCTCCATGGACATCTTCCCAGAGTTAGATGCAGCAGCTTCACGATTCCCAGGAGGAACATATAAACCACTCCTATCATTCTTATTCTTCCAATTTCCTTGGTCTTGGTCCTTGTATCCAGATTTCTCATAGTAGTTCCGATCTTGGTTTCCTTGGACACTGCCTCAAAAAACCCCTAATTATTCAAGTAATTTTCTTCCTCCTCAGAATTGGAGTCAGCTCTTCCCTATGATGCAATAGCTTAAACCTTCTCTGTCTTTCCTGATAATAAATGCTTAGTAAGAAGGTCCATCTGGATTTTTATGTGAGCCATATCTTGGTCACGTTCCTCTTTCCTTCGCCTCTATTCTGCAGTTATGCCAATAGATACTGTAGAGCTTTCTACCTCAAAATCCCTGGTATGCTAAGCTCTACTCTGCTTTGTCATACGATCAAGCATTTCAGACACCTCAAGAAAAGTAAGGTCCATGAATGACCTACCCGCAGCGTTATACACCACTGGATTAGTCATCGAATTCAAGGCCCTATATAATATCTCTTTCAGGTGGATATTAGTTATCTTATTATTCGGGCACTGTGTGATTTTCTTTTTGAACCTCTCCCAAGTTTCATGAAGAGCTTCAGTTGGAAGCTACCAAAAATTACTGATTTCATCTCTTAACTGTGCCCTCTTGGACGGCGGAAAGAACCTTTCTAAGAAAGAATCTTTTAATTGCCTCTAATTTGTAATAGATTCAGGGGTTAGCCCATTCAACCATAATGTTTCTTCTCCAGAAAGAGACAATGGGAATAATCGCAGCCGAATAGCATTTTTCCCCACTCCCGGATTGTCAAACGACTTGCATATTGAAATGAAGTTGATCAAATACATATTTGAGTCATCACCAGCAAGTCCACCGAACCGTCCTTTCAGATGCAAAAACTAGATCATCGTACTCATAATATTAAACTTGGCTCCGGGTTCTAAGGGCGGAGGAATAATAGCCCCTGTGGCACCAGCACCATCAAACTCGTCATCACTATCATCAAGAGAAAACTGAATAGCTCGGCGTTCGGGTCTCATTCTAGCTTGACGATTTCTGTTGACATTTCTATTTACTGGTGCAACTTCATCATATACACGCCTTGGATTTAGTAACTCATCATCACCCAGGTCTTCATCTTCTGGGTTTACTTCCCGGCCAGCATTATCAGCATTTTGCTGAATCACTTGAGCGACTGCTAGAGTAGCTAATCTAGCCTGCTCCGGCTGAGCAGCTACCCTTTCTGGGTCTCGTTGACTATCCATTCTGCCAATAAGATGTGGTTCAAGATTAATAGGTAATAATGGTTGACCCGATCTTCACATCTTGGCATGCAAAACACTCAATCTGGACGAAACAAAAATAACAAACAAAAAGTAAAATTTAGGAATCTTTGACCAAATGGTCGATTAACAATCACAAACTTAGTTGATAACCGTATTCCCCGGCAATGGCGCCAAAATTTGATATGCCCAAATTACAACTCTCGATAGAAAGTATAAGCGGTCGCTGTCAAATATAAAACCCAACTAGGTTGGGTGTCGAATCCCACAGGGAATACTGTGCTCACTAAGTATTGTAATCGTTACTGGACTATTGATCAGAGATTTCTTAAAAAAAGGGGTTTTGGGTTTTAACTTATAAAATAATTAATTGTAACAAGAGTATTTCAATGAATGATTCTCTTTGTAATTCGTAACTTTATGAGATTAAACAAACCAGGGTTATGGTAACCAAAATGTTAGAACCATTTGGGTTGTGAATCATTTATGAGTTCCACTTAGCAAATTCAATTGCAAGAAGGGTTGAGTCCTATTCTTTATCCATTAGTTTATCAACCTAAGTGGATAGATTATCCTCTAATTCTCTCAAACTCAAAGGATGCATTGTTCCTTCAACCCATTTCTCATGTAAGCTAATCCTGTTAGGGCATTTAACATTACTCTAAAGGTTAAAGCCCTTAGAATTCATGTAAACACTTTATTTTCCCAACAAACACTTTTCTTTCATACAAGTGATGTTCTTGGGCTTACTCTTCAAGTTTGCAACCAAGAAAAGTCATGAAATTGAAGAAAGGTTTATACAATATCATTTAATCATGGAACTTAATTTGATTTCCAGCCCATAGATGCGTTTCACATTAAGGATCCCATAACCCTAGTTATGGGATCTTAGCCACAATATTCCATAGAAGAAGAAGAAGTAATTCTTGTATTATTCATAAATTAGATTAAGAATTTACTTACAAAGAATCCCAAGAATCAGTTCTTGAATCTTCAATAATCAATGTTCAATGATAAATTTCTCCAAGATCTAAAGAATCCCCAAAGTACTAGATCACAGAGAGTTTCAATAGAAGATAAAACTTGTGGAAGATAAAAGATGTGTTCTTAACCCTAAAATTTGGTATTTATATGTTCCCTGATAAAAAAGGAATTTAAAATTTAAAAGCAGAAAAGCAGCGTCCCAGCTGATAGTCCATATGGTGGTCTGTCAAAGTGTTGACATCCCACCATCTGGTCCATCGCTCATTTCTTCCAAATTGCAGTTTTTGGATAAGACCTGATGGTGACACTAGCGGTCCTTTGCAAGACTGGTGGTCCACCATATTGACCATCACTAAGTCCCTCTGAAAAGTGGTTTCTGGATAAGAATTGACGGTCCATATGGTTGTTCGTCGCATGGATGACGGTCTGCCATGTTGATCGTCACTAAGTCCTTCTGAGAGATGGTTTCTAGATAAGAGTTGATGGTCCATCTGGTGGTCCATCGCATGGATGACGATCCGCCATGTTGATCATCACGAAATCCTTCTGAGAGGTGGTTGCTAGATAAGGGTTGATGGTCACCAGGTGGTCCATCACATGGCTGATGGTCCGCCACATGGTCCGTCACTCAAGTTATTAGCATGCCATATTTTGGTTTGCCTTGACGGTACACCAGGTTGTCCGTTGCAAGACTGACAGTCCACCGTTTTGATCGTTAAACTCACTTTTCTGCTACTTTTTCTAGCTTCCTTCTGTGGTTATCTCCTTTCACTAGAAACACTAAAAACTTTATTAAATAACACTTTGGTTTCTTGAAAACATACAATTTTCCTAAGAAAATGATGCTAACTGTTCCTTAAGATACCAGAACATCAGTCAGGAAAACTTTCCTGATCCTATTGGGATTGAAGAACATAGATTCTGTTTGGGCGTTGCCTACTGGATGAGGCACCCTGCTGATTCAGGCGGACAAACTAAGCTGGAGGACTATTTTCCTGACCCTGAGAACCTGACTTGGGAAAATCTCTGACTCTGTTGCCTTGCTTACCACATCTAAAAAAAACATCACTGCCAGCTCTGCAAATACCCTGATGGTTTTTGCCACAAGTCTGACAAAAAGGATTGGTTCGGGCACTGCTGACATTACCCTGAGACTTAGAGCCTGGCGCCCTATCCTGATTGCCATCTCTGAATTTTGGCACTGGAGCACGAGCTGAGGATGGAGCTGGAACTGAAGATTTTGGGCAGAAATGAGAATGATTCCCACCATCTGACTTAGGCTGAGTAAAGTTGAAACTACCTGTTCTAGCTCTTTTGTTTTGCTTCTCTCTCTTCTTATTATTTTGCTCTTCTATCTGCTGAGTATGGATCATCAGCCTAGCCAAGTCTATCTCACTAATCAATATTGTGGTCTTGCACTCTTTGACAACACTGCCATTCACCCAGACACAAACTTACTCATTCGGGATCTACTACCTGCCATCACATGAGAAGCACATCTAGCTAATTAAGTAAACTTGAGAGAATGCTCTTTCACTGTCATATTGCCCTACTTCAGATTAATAAACTCTAACACCGTAGCTTCTCTCAGCTCTAGGGTAAAGAATCTATATAGAAAAGTAGTGGCAAACTCCGCCCATTTAATGGGCCCTGCATCTACGGTCCTCTCTGCTTTCCACTATTTAAACCAAGTATGAGACACATCCTGTAACTGATATACAGCTAGCTCAGCACTCTCACTAGCATTCACCCTCATAATATCAGTAATCTTTTGCACCTGATCAAGATACTCCTAAAAAAGATGGAAGGTTTATTCAGGTGAAGTCTCGAATCCTGGCACCAGCAGTATTGGCCATTGGGTTGGCTGGAATGGTCATTCTGGGCTGCCACAAAATGAGCTAGGGTGGTGAATGTTGCTCTGAACTCCACGTGGCAGACATGTTCTCCTAAAGGATTAGGCTGGTCGAGCTGAGGGGCTGGCTGATCTCTCATTTCTCTTCCCTGAGTTCTATTTGAAGGCATTTTCTATAGATAGAAGAGAAACTTGTATTAAAAAAAGAGTTTATCTAGAGCTCATGCTTACTTGCACGACATGAATACTGAAAAAAAGAAACTGTTCCTAAAACATCTCATAGCCTTCTGTCCATAAGTGTGGCGCACTGCACACCCATGCACAAGACTCTACTAGATGAGGCTTTCAGACTTCCAAGGACACTATTAAACCTTAGGCTCTGATACCAAGTTTGTAATGCCCCGAGTCTGTATCTCGGATGCTACACGGTGCTTATAATCTCAAAGGACCACAAGATAACCCATGACTGGTACCTGCTGTAATAACTGAATAATAATATGGTATAATGCAGAATAATGGGCTGAAATGCCATAAGGTTTAAAACTATAATACTGATGAAAAAAAATGATAAAGTCTGATAAAACATTTGAATCTAAAATACTGAATACGGTCTGAACATCTAGTCTGAAAAGCCTCTAAAATGAACTATCTGAATAAGGAGTTGATGAGACAATCCCCCAACTAACTCCATCTACTAAAATGTTGAATCTAATGAGATAATGAAATAAAAGAATATCCTCAAATGATGAGGACTCACTTCTAGTCTACTGCTGCTGGCTGAATTTCTATACTCTGGGGGTCGTATGTCTGAACCTATGGTATAAAACACCATAGCGCAAAGAAAAGTATACTCCAGTACATGTGAATGTATTGGTACGCAAAGTGAGGTAAGGATGAATGCAAGGATTCATATGCATGAACTATAACTGACTGAATAACATGAACATAACTATGTGAGAATACATACATGAATACATAACTATAACTGAAGTCATATAGATTTTGACTACTGAGTTTACTGATAACATGGATTACTGATAACTGATATAACTGATATACTATTTACTGAGTGACTGTGTCTAACAGTCCTATTTCTGATGGAACTAGCTGAGTTCCGTACTGAGCTGAGTGATTGTATCTGACATTCCTAAAATCTATAAAACTATCTGAGTTCTTTACTGAAGACTAAGACTGAGACTTTTGGAGGTAATCATCTAACCAATATGCACTTTTTTAACTGATTTAGGGTCCATCCTGTAACCCCAGTTGGAAGGGTGTTAATACCATGCCATGGGTAAAGACACTGAAGAGATACCCTCATCTAGCAGGTTCTCAAATGAGAATGGTGGGACCCTCAACTGTCAGGTTAAACCACCTCATCAACTCTCAACTAGTAGGTTTTGATGTCTTAACCTATGCTGGCTACGTACTTCTGGAATACAAGGACTACTTTTAAGGATCACACCCTCTGCTGGAAGGTGAGTCCCCATCCTTGGGTTCATTCGATGCTGAATCCTACTCCCAACTGCATAGACACTGAACTAATTTCCTAGTTCATACTTGGCTGGACTGATTGGTTACTGATTGTATTGATTAACAAAACTGAGCTGAGTTTACTGAGTTCCGTTGAATGACGGAATACTACCGAGTTATATTATCTAACTGAGTTTACTGAGGACTGAACTAAATACTGAATGGGACTGGATTGATACTAAGTTTATTGAGTTTACCTAAGTTTTATAACTGAACTAGAGTACTACTGATCATGACATGATTGAGACTGTTCTATAACTAACACTGGCTCAAGGCACACAGCTAAATTGTCGGGTATTAAATACCCCCAGGACTCGATAACATAAAAATAATAAGACATGACAATTCTTAAATTCTTAACAATAGTCAACAACTCACAATACGATCTATGAGGCATTTCATCAATCACTTTAAAGTCATGAACTTGCATATAAATAGGAATGCTTACTAACACACCATAATTTCACCAAACCAATCTCATGAGCATTCCATCAAACACATACAAGGTATAGCTTTAACATAGAAGACATTCTAAACATGTGGGTATAGCATAAGTTCATTGTTTAGACCACCAAAGGATCACAAAAACACCATAGTCTCAATTTAGCATTTTCTCAAACACATGGTAGGCATAGCTTTATACTTGGGTATGATCAATAATGCTAATACTTCATGACTTAATAATTCAAGGGTTTCAATATAAGAGAATTAAAATTCAACTTACATGCTATCATAATATCAAGAAACACATAAAGATTTCAACTTGGAACACACTCCACAATATCCACGTGATTACTTCAAACCCACCACATGGAAAATCACAATTCATGCTTTTGAATGAAGTTTCTTGAACTCCAAAGGTGGAAGGGACCCTTGGATGAACACTTTACATACCTTGTTGAAGAATTTTTGGAAATTAAGGGTGGAATCTTAAGTTCTTGATTTGAAATTTAAAAACCCTAAGGCTTATTCTTGAGAGAAATTGAGAAACAATGGGTTTATTTGTTTCCTAGGGTATTAAATTTCGTGTTTTGGGGGCTGAGAGTTGAGGGAAAAAAAATAAATACCCCCAAGAACACCGTCTTTTAATTAATGAAAAGTGGATTACCGATGCATAGGTCAACACAGCGTGTTGATGGCACTGATGCGATATCTAATGCATCGCGCCAAGATTGCGCCGACTCACTGGAATTTGACGCTGGTAGCTGAGGAAATATTAACCAACTCTATAGACCACGCGATGTGCTAAGATCATGTTGGTACACTATTTTGGGATTCCAAAGGAACTTCAAACGAAGTTTGAAAAATCCAAAACTTGTCTGGGAACACCTATTGACCTTTCTGATCATGAATTAGCTAAAATATAGATATTTAAAGGCCTAAAATAAACTAAGTCTGAATATTTAGCTAGAATTTACTAAGTCTGGGACCCCTTAACAAACTTGAAGGACTGAATTAAGCTAGGAATTTTGTGGGGTCTTACAATGGTGCCACTTACTATCATTTATAACAGATATGCAAAGTACACTTCCAAGTTTTAGGACAGATTGTATGAAGAGTTGGGCACCAAACTCATATTTTGCACTATGTTTTAACCTAAAACTAATGGGTAATCGAAGAGGATGATTCAGGTGCTAGAGGACATATTGAGGGCATGTGTGATTTATTTTGGTGGTCATTGGGACCATTTTATTCTTTTGCATGAGTTTTCAAGCAATAACAATTATCACTGTAGTATTGATATAACAATATTCAAGGATCTTTATAGAAGGAAGTATAGGTCACCTATTAGGTGGTTTGAGTTGGGAGATGTTAAGCCTTTAGGCACAGAGTTGGTAAATGAGGCTCAAGAGAAAGTAAGATTCATTCAAGCCAAGTAGTTGACTACTCAAAGTAGGCAAAAGGAGTATGTAGACTACGGCAAGAGGCATAGACTTCAAGGTTGGTGAGAAAATTCTACTAAAGTCTCTCCCATGAAGGGATTCATAAGGTTCAGCACGTGGGGCAAGCTCATCCCTTGATATATTGGTTCCTTTGAGGTTGTTGAAGTTGTGGTTCCAATTGCACATAGATTAGCTCTACTATTTAGGTTGTCAGGAGTCTATCAACTTTTTCAGGTTTTAATGTTGAAAATATACTATGAGGATAGAGACTGCATCCTTAAGTAGGATTTTGTGCCTCTAGTTAAGGAATTAGCTTATGAGGAGAAACCAGTAGTGATTCTAGATCGTGATACTCGACAACTGAGGATGAATAAAATCGATTGGTGAAGGTGCAGCAAAAGCATCATCCAATTGAGGAAGTCACTTGGGAGACCAAGAAAGACATGAGGGATAAGTACCCTCAATTATTTGAGGATACAAGTACTCTTTTTTATCCTTATTTAGCCTATGTTTCTCATTTGATTATTTGAGGTTGAATGATGGGTAAATTGGTATATGTTGTACTTATCTTCTCTGTTGTTTCATATGATCCCTACATTCAAAATCTCATGCCTAAATTCTTTCTGATTTGGAAGTTACAAATTTCAGGCTAGGCTAGTTTCAATTAATTTTAGAGTGAGGTGTGGCCTAGGAAAATCTAGGAATGATTTGGACATAAGTTGTGGTATTTATCTTTATTCCTAGTTATCTAAGACAATTAGGAATCTGCTGGAATTTACAGAAGAAAATTTGAGTAAGTAAAACACCCAAAATTAATCTTAGCATAACAGGCACTATTTAGAATATTACAAGATTAAGGTGTACTACAAAAATGTGGTTTTGGGGAAAAGACTGACATTTTGTCCCATCAACTACTATAGCAGTCTGGACATTGCTATAGCGGAATAATTTTTGCTAGAGCAGCAGTCAATGATTGCTATAGCGGTTAGTACCGCTATAACAAAGAAAATAATAGATTTATTAGAATATTTTTCTAGTACAGTTTATTTTCCTAAAACTCATTTTCGGGGAAAAGGAGGGCAATTTAGGGTGAAACACACTAGAATTTATTTGTTTGGCTTCATTAAAATCATGAGCAACCGAAAATTGCATGGAAAGACAAATATCCAACATTGAGGAGTTGTATAAACTTGGTTTGAGGTAGGTGATGGTATTCTAGCTTAACTAATTTGTGTTATAGGTGCGTATGAACTACTTTGTAGAACGTCTTATTAGTGAATATTGTTTTGGGAGACCAAGAAAGACATGAGGGATAAGTACCCTCAATTATTTGAGGATACAAGTACTCTTCTTTATCCTTATGTAGCCTATGTTTCTCATTTGATTGTTTGAGGTTGAATGATGGGTAAATTGGTATATGTTGTACTTATCTGCTCTGTTGTTTCATATGATCCCTACATTCAAAATCTCATGCCTAAATTCTTTCTGATTTGGAAGTTACAAATTTCAGGCTAGGCTAGTTTCAATTAATTTTAGAGTGAGGTGTGGCCTAGGAAAATCTAGGAATGATTTGGACATAAGTTGTGGTATTTATCTTTATTCCTAGTTATCTAAGACAATTAGGAATCTGCTGGAATTTACAGAAGAAAATTTGAGTAAGTAAAACACCCAAAATTGATCTTAGCATAACAGGCACTATTTAGAATATTACAAGATTAAGGTGTACTACAAAAATGTGGTTTTGGGGAAAAGACTGACATTTTGTCCCATCAACTATTATAGCAGTCTGGACATTGCTATAGCGGAATAATTTTTGCTAGAGCAGCAGTCAATGATTGCTATAGCGGTTAGTACCGTTATAACAAAGAAAATAATAGATTTATTAGAATATTTTTCTAGTACAGTTTATTTTCCTAAAACTCATTTTCGGGGAAAAGGAGGGAAATTTAGGGTGAAACACACTAGAATTTATTTGTTTGGCTTCATTAAAATCATGAGCAACCGAAAATTGCATGGAAAGACAAATATCCAACATTGAGGAGTTGTATAAACTTGGTTTGAGGTAGGTGATGGTATTCTAGCTTAACTAATTTGTGTTATAGGTGCGTATGAACTACTTTCTAGAACGTCTTGTTAGTGAATGTTGTTTTGTGTGGTATTTACGATTGATTTGCGGTTGTTATATGTTTTTGACCTACCTTACTTGCTAAATATTGAATGTTTAACATTTAGAATGTTTTCATGAACCTTTGGTGGAGCATGGTTGGCAGACACTTGTGTTTGGGGTTTTAGTACATAGACGATAATTGTTCCCTATAGGTCATGGCTAGAGGGTGTCTATAAATTCCTTAACGTGCATGTATGAGAATTAGGCATGTTTGAAAATTTCATGAGTGAATCATAGAATTATAATTTATTACTTGACAAATTATCCCGACTTATTTTTGGCATAGCTTGGCTTGACTAAACTTGACTATGTGATAATATGTTGACTTGCAAGTTGATTCTATTTGTCCATTATTGCTTGTTATGTTAAGTTTATGTTTGTTAAGCATGGATTAACTTATTGTACTATAACTTAATTATATGTTCATATTCTTATCTTGGGTTGTCCGAATGACCCTACTAGTACACTGTTATTCTTGTCTGCTCATACTACACCTGTATTTACTTTTGTGAGTGCAACCCATAATCCAGCGACACCTACGAGACCTCACTTGTGATTCCAATAGTTGACTTCAGATTCAAGGGTGAGCATCATCTTTAGTAGTTTTGGTACAGGAGACTTTCGGTACCTAGGGATGGTTTTGGTTATGTACAATATTCTGCCTTTAAGTTGTACTTATGTTTGTTTCATTAGACTTGATGTTTTATTGGTGTATTAATTCTTTATCTCTTTTAAGTGTTGATTTTAAGATGGTAAATTGGAGTAGATGGTTCTCCCACCAGGTAGTGTGGGTGTCACTCACGGTGGGTTTGGGTTATGATGCAATCATCTCTAATTTCTCTCTTAGACTAATTTTTTTCCTTTTTTCAAAAGAAAGTTGCATATTCTTCTTTCTTTAGTCTATTCTACTTATTATTTCTTCAACAAATCAGCAAATATATATTGATTGAAATACATAATTTCTCAAATATATTTGATATTTAAGGTGAGGAATTCTATTAAAATACTGACTTAAATATTTTAATTGAAATTGAAGTTATTCAAAAGGAAAAAGTTTGTAAAAGGTAGATCAATTTTCTCATAATGTGACTTGTGATAATTTACATTCAATCATGATACAATATGAAGGAAGTTGCGATGTCACCGGTAATTTCAATATTTAAAATTTTCCAATTCCATACATGTAATTACGTTTATTTGGATTATATTTTATTTGATTTGTATTGATTTAAAAGGTAGGTATGCAAATTTTAAATTTAAAGGAATTATTTATTATTCAAAAACACAATACAATGGCTCGACCAATGTGATTGCATACTGGTGCACAGGTATATTTGGATCAAGAAAAGGTGAATAGAAATTTCTTCATTAAGTATTCATTGTGTTTAACGTTGAGGGATATGACTATGGATGTAGCAGTGTGTTGTCGAATCTATTGTTGATGAAAGAAATTTATATTCAACTAAAAGATCTCGGGATATTATAGATCTATATTTAAATAATTTCTTTGATGGCCAAACAATAATCATTCGAATGTATAAGATCTATCAATCCAGCTATTAAATATGACGTGATTAGTTATTTTTGTTTTCCATTAAGATACACATTGATTGTATTGTATTGTATGAAAGAGGTATATAAAATAGTATTGTATGAAAAATATATATAAATAAATGTCCCATATGATGTGATTAGTTGTTTCGTATTGTATGAAAGAGTATATAAAAAGGTATACAAATTGATGTCCCCTATGATTTGATTAGTTGTTTCATATTGCCTTAAAAGAGTATATAAATTGATTAATTTTTTTTGTATTATATAAAAATAATATATGAAAAAAATATATAAATTGATGTCCCACATGATGTGATTAGTTGTTTTGTATCATATCAAAAGAGTATATGAAAAATATATATAAATTGTATTCCATATGATGTGGTTAGTTTTTTTTTGTATTGTATGAAAAAAGTATACAAATTGGTATAAAATTGTAGTAGTGTATGAATTCAATATGTAATATGCAATTATATGTATCGGGTAAAATATTTTCTTTTTCAAAAATTGGGTTTGTATTGAGAAAACTACATATTGCAAACAATTTATTTTTAATATAACAATATATATTGCCAAGACATTCGATACACCAATTTCAGAGTTAACTAAAAAAACAATTTTACTTATCATATCTAATAACCCATAAAACATAAAACCCCATGTAATTTATGTATACATATATTTGTACACTCATTTCGGGAACTAACAACACATAAATAAAAGATTCATAACTAATTTTTGACTTTCTGGAGTTTGGGCGTGGGTAATTTTTGATTGCTAGAATAGATTTCTTTGACATTTTCGGTCCACCAAACTTGCTAAGAACCTTCTGTGATATGTTTGGAGTCCGATTGAATTGGTATTCTTCATTCTTTCTCAAGTAAGAAATTCTGCTAGGAATTTCAATGGAACACCTTTGAAGTGCAAAATCGGCTTCACGTGCGAGGTTACCCTTTTCGTGTTAGAAATCAGCTTCACGGGTGATTATATAAAACAACTCAAATCGAAACTGAGCTTCGAGTGCAAAATGAGACTCCTATTTGTTTCTACAAATTCAGGCTCATACGTGTGGGAGAAGAATAAACTTACTCTTATATGTTAGAGGAGATTCAAAGTTAGGAATTTAATACAAGATTTTTTCAATACAAATTCAAACAAAAAAATCCACATTTAAAAATCACACCACCAACAAAATCTGATTGATATTCACTTAAATGTATATTCTTGTAGAAGATGAGATATGGAGTAGAAAGAGGAGAGATTATGTCATGACCCAAACTCAGGACTGGCCGTGATGGGCAATCTCAAGCATATCATGAGCCGGAGACAACCCCCTTATCCTTAACTTAAGAGATCATAAATATAAATAACAAAATCCAAATAAGTCTAAAAAGATATATGAACCCAAAAGAAAGATAAGATTCAAAACAAGACATCCATGTTATCCTAAAACTGTCCAGAAAATCCACTAAACTAGAAATACCAACTAAGTCGGGACATTCCCCCCGACTATAAAAAAAAGAATCTAAAAGTACTAAGAGAATGAAGATACTAAAACATAAAACATGTTCTGAAAATAATATGTAAACTGAAATACTAAAATCTAAAAACTGAATAACTGATATTTGTATACTATGGTCAAGCAAAACTGAAATGAAATTACTAGGTTGATTCCTGGACTGAGACAGTGGGAGCTATCATCTAACCGACATGCCCCAACGAGCAAGTTGGGGTCCAACCAGTGATCCCAGTTGTAAGGATGTCAGTACCATGCCATGGGTACTAACACTGGCTATGTGGATCTACTGATGTATTATCCCGAAGGACTAAGGGTGTTAAGCCTAAACTGACGGGTGACCCCTGGGAGGTAGTCAAGCCTGAACTGACGAGTGACTCCTCAAAACCTACGTTTTCTACGTAGTTTTGGAGTACATAGACTTCTATTAATGACTCTGCCTATTTGACGGGGAAGCCACCATCCTTGCACTCGCTCGATGGTAAATCCTACTCCCAACTAAACTGAATTAGAATACTAGACTGTTCTAAGTTTAACTGATTATGATAACTGACTGAACTGATAATGCTCATATCATATTTCTAAAACTATTTTGAAGATATTGAGACTAAGTGAACAGCTATATTTTTGGGTATTCACAACCCCCAGGACTTGATAGCATTTATTGAAAAATAGTACTAAAGCTTTGGGAACATAATGTGAAAGCATTTATTCAAAATTCGTTCTTGTAGACATTTCACCAAACACTTGATGTTCATAGTTTAAGCTAAGCATGGGAATAGTTTAAAGCTTGTAGGAATAACATGATTTCAACATCAATATCACTAATTATGATTTCAATCAGCAAATAACATTATTTAAACATGTGGGGATTCAATAACAACAATAATTTCATGTAAACATACTAAAGAATTTTAATTCATTGGAATTCATGGTTAAAATCACAATTTAAAATCATAATTTCTTATAAATATCACATCTTTGAATTTAAAATTGGATACTTGAACACCATGGATGGAAGGGACCCATGGATGAACTTTTAACATACCTAGGTTGATAAATTTGTGAGAGTTCTTGGGTTTTTTCTTGAGATTTGATCTTGAATTTGGAAGGCTAGGTTTTTGTTCTTGAGAGATGATTAATTTCTTGACGAGAATTTGTGAGTAATGGGGCACATAATGCCCCTTTAGGGTTGTAATTACAAGTTTTAGACAGATTTGGGGCTTTGGGAAAACACCAAACGGTCCTTGGAAAATTAAACCGTGGACTGCAAATCACAATTTTGGCCTTCGACGCAATGTGGTACAATCGTGTCGGGCCACTGAAAAAAGGAAAATCCTCATTTTGTCCAACGGCGTGACGCGGTGCTATCACATTGTGCCACTGGAAATGAATAATTCTGAACTAGAAATTAGCACGATGTGGCACCATCATGGTACCCCACTGAATGTGAATTTGACCCTTGGCGTGATGTGGCATTATCGCGGTGCTCCACTGGAAAAGGACTAACGTGGTTTTGGTCAGCACCACGACATGGCCTTATCGCGTTGGTCTACTGTTTTCACTAAAAATGCTATAACCTCTCACCCCAAGTATCGGATTTTGAAAAAATTGGAATTGTTGGAAAACTAATTTAATTTTCTACAGTTTGGTGGGTCTTGATTTGGAAAATTTTGAGTAGAAAAAAATATATGTTCGTTTGAAGTTGACTCTCAATCGGTAAGGAATATTTTGATTCATCTAATAGTTGGGAGTTATTTGAGGCCTTAAGATACATCAAACTCACTCATAAAGCTACAAAAGAATTATAATGCACTTTGCATGAGATTGAAACATAACTCTAGCATTGGTTTAGATTTTTGGGGTATTACAATATCTCCCCCTTGGGATCATTCATCCTCACATGAGATTAGTTAAGCTGATAGCATTAAGGAATTTATATTACATGCTGAATATACATGATGAAAACGTGATTACATGACAGAATCTGAAATATGACATATGACTAAACTGGTTCTATGAATGCATGACTGATATAAGAATAATATGCAGTTGTAACTGATCATGGAAAGGAGAAATTCTAAGAAGACTGTTACCTTACGTTGAATCTGAGCTTGCAGAGAAAAGATGAGGGTACTTGGTCCGCATATCTACTTCTGCTTCCCAAGTGTCTCTCTCAATGGACTGATTCCGCCAAAGAACATTGACTAGGGGAACTTCTTTGTTCCTTAGTCTACAAATTTGTCGATCAAGGATTTCGACTGGAATTTCTTTGTAAGAAAGGTTGTTTTAAACATGTACGCTTTCTAAGGGAACATATATAGCTGGGTCACCAATACATTTCTTCAACAAAGAGATATAGAATATTGGGTGCACTGATACTAAGTCTGCAGGCAACTCAATCTCATAAGCCACCTTTCCGAAATGGCTCAAAATTTTGTAAAGGCCAACATATCGGGGACTAAGCTTCCCCTATTAACAAACCTATTTACTCCCTTCATGGGAGAGATCTTTAGATATATGAAGTCACCAATCTCAAACTCAAGATCATTTCTCCTTACATCTGCATAAGATTTCTGTTGGCTCTGGGCTACCTTAAGCCTCTCCCTAATCAACTGTACTTTCTCTAAAGTATCAAACACCAAGTCAGGCCCTACTACCGCAGCCTCGCCTACTTTAAACCAACCAATCAGAGATCTACATATCCTCCCATATAGAGCCTCAAATAGAGCTATCTGAATAATGGAGTGACAGCTATTATTATACGCGAATTCTATCAAAGACAAGTGGTCCTCCCAACTTCCCTAAAAGTCAACAACACACTCTCTCAACATGTCCTTAAGGGTCTAATTGGTCCTTTCTGCCTGACCATCTTTTTAAGGGTGAAAGGTTGTTTTGAGGTGAACTTGGGTACCAAGACCCTTCTAAAAAGCTTTACAAAAGTGAGAGGTGAATTGAGTAACTCTATCTGAGATGATAGACAATGGAACACCATGCAACCTCACCAACTCTCTAATATAGAGCTTGGTATAGTCCTTGGATAAAAAACAAGTATGGACTGGTATGAAATGAGCTGATTTGGTCATCCTGTCCACAATGACCAAAATAGAATCATGCTGCAGACGAGTATGAGGCAAAACTGTCACAAAATCCATGTTCACTACTTCCCACTTCCAAGTGGGAATACTGAACTCCTACATAGACCCACTAGGCTTCTAATGTTCAATCTTAACCTGCTGACAAGTGGAGTACTTAGCTGCAATATCCCTCTTCATCCCACTCCAACAATAGATTTCCCATAGATTTTGGTATATCATCATGGCCCCTGGATGAATCGAGTAATGCACACCATGCACTTCTGTAGGAATTCACTGTCTCAACTCATCATCACACGGCATACACAGTCTACCCTGGAAACGCAAAACATTATCTCCCCCTTAGGAGAAAACCTCTACTTTCTGATCTCTTAATGACTCTTTTAATTTAACTAAACTGGGATCCCTGTCCTACTTTTCTTTTACCTCAGCAACTAAAGAAGATTTCAAACTACTTTACACCCATACGCTACCCTCAGCTGAATCGATCAAATAAATACCTAATCTGGCAAGCTAGTGAACTTCCTCAACTAACTTCTTCTTACCATCCTCAATATGAGCAACACTACCTATAGACAATCTACTTAGGGAATCTGCCACTACATTGGCCTTGCCTGGATGATACAAAACACTCATATCATAATATTTCAACAATTCTAACCATCTCTTCTGACACAAATTCAAATCCTTCTGTGAAAACACGTACTGCAAGCTTTTGTGATCTGTGAACACATCAATATGTACCCCATATAGATAATGCCTCCAAATCTTCAAGGAAAAAATAGCAGCTGCTAACTCAAGATCATGGGTAGGGTAGTTATTCTTATGGGGCTTATAATGTCTAGAGGCATAAGCCACAACCTTACCCTTCTACATCAAAACATACCCCAAACCAACTCTGGAAGTATCACAGTGCACAACAAACCCATCTAAACCATTTGGTAATGTTAAAACTGGGGCTATGATGAGTCAAGTCTTCAACTCCTAAAAACTCTTCTCACAAGCGTCTGACCACTGAAATTGAACTTTCTTGTGAGTCAATCTGGACATGGGAGAAGCAATAGATGAAAACCCTTCAACAAACCACGTATAATATCCATCCAAACCCAAGAAACTCCTGATATCTGATGAATTAATGGGTCTGGGCCAGTTTCTCACCGTTTTGGTCTTTTGAGGATCAACTCTAATGCCATATTCAGAAATAATATAGCCAAGAAAAGCTACTTATCTTAGCTAAACTCGGACTTACTGAATTTAGCAAATAATCGGTGAGCTCGAAGAGTCTACAATACTATCTTGAGGTGGTCTACATGATCATTTTCATTACGGAAATAGACAAGAATATCCTCAATGAAGACTATGACGAACATGTCTAAGTACTGCTTGAACACTCGATTCATCAAAGTCCATAAAGGTTGCTGGGGCATTTATGAGACCAAAGGACATGACTAGAAACTTGAAGTAACCATACCGGGTTCTGAAAGCTATTTCCAGAATATCACATTCTCTGACTCTGAGCTGGTGATAGCCGGATCTGAGTTATATCTTAGAAAAATAACTGGCACCCTGAAGTTGGTTGAACAAATCATTAATTCTAGGAAGTGGGTATTTGTTCTTAATTGTGACTTTATTCAACTGACGATAATTAATACACATTCTAAAAGAACCATCTTTCTTACGCACGAATAGGATTGGTGCACCCCATGGGGATATGCTAGGCCAGATGAATCCCTTATCTAGGAGATCTTTCAAATGTTCTTTTAACTTTTTGAGTTTGGATGGAGCCAATCTATATGGAAGAATGCAGATAGGCTAGGTATCTAGAACAAGGTCTATTCTAAAGTTAATTTCCCTTTCGAGAGGAACTCCGAGAAGATCTTCAGGGAGCACATCTAGAAATTCCCTCACTACTAAAATGGACTCAAGATTTGAAGTCTTTGAATTAGAGTCTTT
Source organism: Capsicum pubescens (assembly GCA_030864215.1). Classification (NCBI taxonomy): domain Eukaryota; kingdom Viridiplantae; phylum Streptophyta; class Magnoliopsida; order Solanales; family Solanaceae; genus Capsicum; species Capsicum pubescens. The sequence goes on along the minus strand of CM061547.1, from coordinate 190,852,085 downwards.
GACTCGAACAAGATGATAAATATACCCCTTGGATATCATTTTCCTTGCCCTAAGGTACGAAACAAGTTAACCCCTAAGCGTTGTAGTACTACCCCTTCATTCAAGGACTGGTTCATTTGGAAACTGAAAATGAACTGGTTCATTTGGAAACTGAAAATGAACTACTCTGTTTCTGCAGTCAACTAAAGTATAGAATGAGTGCAGCCAATCTATGTCGAGAATAATGCCAAAATCCACCATCTTTAACTCCACAAGATCAACTGAAGTAACTTTCTGAGACACTATAACTGGGCAGTTCCTGTATACTCGTTGGTCTACACAATAGAGACACCTACTGGGGTAGACACTGAAAAGGTCTCTACTACGATTCGGGACTAACTTCAAAGTTGACGGCTATGTACAGGGTTACAAAATAAAGAGAGGCTCCAGGGTCTAGTAAAGCATAAACATGTAAATAAAACACTTGCAACATACCAGTGATTACATCAGGAGAACTTTCCTGATCTTGTCAGGACTAAAGTTCATAGATCTTGTTCTAAGGCTGACCACTAGTAGCGCTGGAAGTGGCACCCTGCTGAGTCGGGCGGCTGGCTGGAACTGATGACTGATAGGACTGGCCCTGTTGGTGCAAATCCCTACCTTTCTAAGAAACTACCCGACACTCCTAAATATGATGGCCTAGTTTTCCACACCCAAAGCATACATCACTTCCAGCTCTACACTCACCCTGATGGTTTTAACCATATTACTTGCAGAGAGGATTTGAAAGACCACTATTTACATTGCCTTGGGACTTAGAACCTGGCGCTCTATCCCTATTATCATATCTGAATTTGGGTACTGGGGCACTAGATGAATATGGGGTAGGAGCTAAAGATTTTTTATGGAATTGAGGATGGTTACCACTTTCTGACTTTGGTTGAGTAAAATTAAAGCTACCTATTCTAGCCCACTTTCTCTCTCTCTTCTTCTTCTTATTCTTTTGCTCCTCAATCTATTAAGCATGGACCATAAGCCTAGATATATCTATCTTCTTAATAAACATCACAGTCCTACACTCCTTGACCACACTGTTCGCTACCCTTGACATGAACTTACTCATCCTAGACCTGCTATCAGCCACCACATGAGGAGCATACCTAGCTAGATGAGTAAACTTAAAAGAGTACTCCTTCACACTCATGTTTCCCTGCCTCAAGTTGATAAACTCTAACACTTTGGCTTCCCTTTGTTCCAGCAGAAAGAATCTATCTAAGAAGGCTTTAGAAAACTTCTCATATTCTATAGACCCTACGTCTGCGCCTCTATCTACCTTTAACTACTTAAACTAGGTATGGGCTACATCCTGCAACTGGTAAGCAACCAATTCAGCACTCTCACTAGAAGTCACCCCTATAATGTTTGTTACCTTCTAGACCATGTCTAAGAATTTCTGTGGATCCTCTTCAGATTTGGATCCTAAAAATAGAGGGGGATTTATTTGGGGAAAGTCCTGAATCCTAGCTGCGGCAATATTGGCCATTGGGTTGGCCGAAATAGCGGCTAGCTAAACATTCTAAGCCACTACAGAGTGAGCTGGAGTAGTGAATACAGCTTTGAACTCTACATAAAAACATGCTCATTCAGGGGATCTTCTTGAATGGGTGAAGGTTCTAGTTGGTTCACATTTCTTCTTTCGTTTGTCTTTCTGGGAGGTATGTTCTGTAAATGAAAGGGAGAATAGATTAGACAGAGATTTTAACATAAGCGTCATGCTCAGTCGCATGACATAAACACTGAAAGAAGGGAACTTTTCCTAAAACACCTCATAGCCTCATGTCCATAAGTGTGGCGTGCTTCACACCCATGCATAAGACGCTACTTGACATAGACTTTAGACTTCCTAAGACACTTTAAAACCTTAGGCTTTGATACCAAGTTTGTAATTCCCCGAGAGTACACCCAAGGCATTACACGATGCTTACAGACCCGAGGGACCACAAGCTAACCCATGAGTTTGTACATGTTGTAATCATTGAATAATACAATAACATATTCAGAAGAACAACTGATAAGCCTATGGTTTTAAATACTTAAAGAATATTGGATCATGAATCTGGAAACAACTATTGCCAACAACTGTCTGAAACTAATAAAATAATAACAAAACTGACTGACTATCTATACTAGTCTAAAAAGCTTCTACTGACTGAATAATAGTTGATGAGATAGGCCCCAACTAACTCCATCTAACTACTGAACTGTAAGTAGGATAATAAATATAGTTTGTCCTCAAAATATGAGGACTCATCACTGGTCGAAATATAATCTGGGAGGTCTATACGCAATCCGGTAACTGAGCATCCAAATCTATGATATAATACATCATAGCATAAAAAATGGCTATGTGATCAGTACTTTGAATGTACTAGTATGCTAAATGAGGTAAGATAATATGCATAGTTTCATATACAGGAGTAATAACTGACTGAATAAATAGTATGAAGTACTGAATAGAATCCATGAAATCTATAATTACTAAGAATGCATGACCAAGCATAAAACATGTTCTGAATATAATCTGTAAATTAAAATACTGAAATCTGATAACTAAATATGGTCAAGCAAAACTAAAACTAAATTACTGGGTTGATTACTGGACTGAGACTATGGAAGCTATCATCTAAACAACATGCCCCAACGAGCAAGTCGGGGTCCAACCTGTGACCCCAGTTAGAAGAATGTCAGTACTGTGTCATGGGTACTAACACTGGTTGTGTGGATCCACTGATGTATGTCCTGAAGAACTAAGGGTCTCAAGCCTAAACTGATGGGTGACCCCTGGGAGGTACAGTGACTGCTACTAACAACTCTGCCTATCTGACGGGCAATCTGCCATCCCTGCACTCGCTCGGTGCTAAATTTTCCTCCCAACTGAACTGACTTGGAATACTAGGTTGTTTTAAGTTTAACTGATTATGATAACTGACTGAACTGATAATGCTCATAAAATATTTTTAAAACTATTCTGAAGATACTTTGACTAAGTAAACAGCTATGTTTTCGGGTATTCACAACCCCCAGGACTCGATAGCATTAATAGCAAAATAGTACTAAAGCTTTGGGAACATAATGTGAAAGCATTTATTCAAAATTCATTCTTGTAGGCATTTCATCAAACACTTGATGTTCATAGTTTAAGCTAAGCATGGGAATAGTTTAAATCTTGTAGGAATAGCATGATTTGAACATCAATATCACTAATTATGATTTAAATTAGCGAATAACACTATTTGAACATGTGGGGTTCAATGACAAAAATAATTTCATCTAAACATACTATAGAATTTCAATTCATTGAAATTCATGGTTAAAATCATAATTAAAAATCAAAATTTCTTGTCAAGATCACAACTTTGAATTTAAAATTGGATACTTGAACTCCATGGGTGGAAGAGACCCATGGATGAATATTTAACATACCTAGGTTGATGAATTCGTGAGGGTTCTTGGGGGTTTTCTTAAGATTTGATCTTGAATCTGGAAGGCTAGGGTTTTGTTCTTGAGAGATGATTAGTTTCTTGAAGAGAATTTGTGAGTAATGAGGCATATAATGCCCCTTTAGGGTTGTAATTACGAGTTTTGGATGGATTTGGGGCTTTGGGAAAAGACCAAACAGTCCCTGGAAAATTAAATAGCTGATTGGAAATCCCGATGTTGGTCTTCGGCTCGACACGGTGCAATCGCGTCGGCCACTGGAAAAAGGACAATCCCTATTTTGTCCAACGGCATAAGCCAGTGCTATCGCCTTGCGCCACTGGAAATGAATAATTTTGAACTAGAAACTTGGCGCGATACGGAGCCATCGCGGTACCCCACTGAACGTGAATTTGACCCCTAGGAAGATGCGATGTTATCACGGTGCTCCACTGGAAAAGGACGAACGTGGTTTTGGCAAGCACCGTGATGTGGCCTTATCGCGTTGGTCTACTGTTTTTCACTAAAAGTGTCATAACTTCTCCCCCGAGTATCGGATTTTGGTGAAATTGGTATCATTGGAAAGCTAATTCAATTTCCTACAGTTTGGTGGGTCTTGAGCTAGAAAATTCAAAGTAAAAAAAATATATGCTCATTTGAATTTGACTAAAGCAACATTCTACCCAAAAACTCAATCAGTAAGGAATATTTTGATTCGTCTAATAGCTAGGAGTTATTTGAGGATTTAAGATACATCAAACTCACTAATAAAACTACAAAAGAATTATAATGCAATTTTCATAAGCTTGAAACATAAATCTAACATAGGTTTGAATTTTTGGGGTATTACACTAACGTTGTGCTGGAGCAACAAAAAAGTCCTTCGAACCTACTTCATGAAATGATGCAGCATCCGCGGAAGGTCAGTGGGGCGAGCACTGGCATGTAACTTAAGGGATATGGATAAAATAATGTCGTTGCCAAAAATCAGTCAAAAACCTCATGCACAACATTTATATATATATATATAAGATGTCGGGACAGGGAAAAGGGTCATGAACATAAGACTTTAAACCATTATCTTGAACTGTGTATCTCTCTCCATCCTAAAGTCACCCATGGGCTATATGGGTCCGACTCCTCCTATCGGAAGGGCTGAAGTCCATGTTAGATGCATGTAGTGAGGAAAGGCTAAAGACACCAAGGAGATAGCTATCCAAAATATAATGTGTATTCATACACATGGTCATCTAGACCCTAAACGTTAGCAAATAATGTTTCCAGTGGTAGTCCCCTCAAGACTACACCTTTACGATGAGCTATACAATTCCCTTTAAACCCAAATTAAAATAGTTTTCAAGTAAACTAGCCATTAACCAAGGAGTCATTTATTAAGGCATTTACCAACTTGGTATCGCCATACCAATATGCTTGCAAGCTAATTCAATTATGTCAAACTAGTTCATATAACCATTATATTCCAAAGTTCCATTTAAAATCCAAAATCATGGCCACCAAGGGCATTTTAAAATCATTGTTATCCATGCAATGCAATGTTTTCAAAGGACAAGTTGAACTATCTAAATATCCATATTTAAATCCAAGATTATAAAGTGGGTTGAGGTTAATGTCATTACCAAGCCAAAAGTTTAGCAATTTTGGTGAAACTGATGTCACCCATTTCAACCATAATAACAATGTAATAATTCAGTCCCAAAACCATCAATTAAAGCACGAATAATCCATTGAAAACATGGGAAAGCAATTAAAGTAATAAAAATCAAAACCGCTCAATCCAATTTCAAACCCATCAATTAAAACACCTGAATATTAATTAAATAAATGTCATAATATAAAATTCAAGTTAAGGAATGAGAAACATGCCTGAAATATAGAAGAAATTGAAGAGAAATCGAAGTTTGGAGCTTGAGTGATGAATTCTATATAAAACCCTTAAGCTTTCTTGGGGTAGGAGTTAAAGAGGAAAAGAATGAAGTTGATCTTTTAAAACTGAAGGAAAAGGGTCAATTTGATGTTATAAAGTCATATAAGGGGTGAAAGATGCATAGCAGCATAGCACGCCGCATCGCGGAGGTTAGCCTCCGTGCTACACCCTTATCGTAGAGGCTAAGTAGCATGGTACACCACTATCGCGGAGGTTTGCAACCTCGGGAACCAGAATGGCTCCGAATCACTTTCAAAAAATTTGAAACTTTCCCAAAATACCCCTTTAACATCCCTTAACATAATTCAAGCTGAAAATTTATGTTTCGCAGGAGGGACAAAAATAAAATGATCGAAATTTTATGGGGTCTTACATTATCCCCCTCTTTGGATCATTCGTCCTTGAATGAGGAGTTAGGACACCTTTAGCATGATAACTAGAAAGAATACCATAGAATCCAAGAAATAATTCAATAGGTGATAAGAGGGAAATGAAATTTATACCTTAAGCACTTTCATCTTACCCAGGGAACAAGAACGGGTACTTGGCTTTCATATCTTCTTTAACTTTCCATGTAGCTTCTTCCATCTTTTGATTCCTCCAAAGAACCTTCACTAAAGGTACATCCTTCATCCTTAATCTACGAACTTGCCTATCTAATATTTCAACCGGGACTTCCTCATAAGACAAAGAATCCTTAACACCAACTTCCTCAACCGATAATATCAAAGAAGGATCGCCCACACAGTTTTTCAGCATAGATTCATGGAACATAGAATGAATCGAAGCTAAACACACTGGTAAATCTAACTCATAAGCAACATTACCAATCCTTCTTAAAATTTGGTACGGACCAGCATCACGTGGACTGAATTTCCCCTTTTTCACAAACCACATAACTCCTTTCATAAGAGAAACCTTCAAGAACACCCAATTACTTACTTTAAATTCCAACTCCCTTCGCCTCAAATCCGCAGAAGTATATTGGCGACTCTTAGAAGTCTTAAGTCTTTTTGTAATCAGCTTTACCTTTTCCATGACTTGGTGAACCAAGTCAGGGCCAAACAACCTAGTTTTACCTACCTCAAACCACCCAATAGGAGACCTACATCATCTACCATAAAGAGCCTCAAAAAGGGCCATTTGAATGCTAGAATGGTAACTGTTGTTGTAAGAAAACTCAATAAGAGGAAAATGGTCAACCTAAATACCTCTAAAATCAAACACACAGGCCCTTAGTATATTCTCCGAAGTTTGAATAATTTGTTCTACTTGTCCATCCATTTGAGAGTGGAAAGCGGTGCTAAGGTTCACCTGAGTACCTAAAACTTTCTAAAACAAACGCCAGAAGTGAGAAGAGAACTGCATACCTCATTCTAAAATGATAGACACCGACACTCAATGCAACTTTACCATCTCTTGAATCAACAACTTAGCATAATCCTCTCCTGAGTAGTTGGTCCTTACAGACAAGAAGTGAGCAAACTTAGTAGATGTTTGGCCATGAAAAGTTTTTACTTTTTTCCAGAAAATTATTTCACTATAGTGAAAATAGTATGTGTTTGGCCATGAGAATTTCAAATACAATTTTGAAATTGTATTTAGAAAAGTGAAAACAAGTAAAACTTGTTTTCACTTTTTTCATTCATACTTCTCTTACAAAATTTTAAAAACAACTTTAATTTATATTCATGGACAAACACACTCTAACTCTAATTTCAACTTTAACTCCAACTCCAACTCTGGAAAATTATGATTTCATGGTCAAATGGGGCCTTAGACATTCTATCCACAATGACCCAAATAGAATCATACTGATTGAGAGACCGCAGACGAGACGTAACAAAATCCTTATTAATCATCTCCCACTTCTACATGGGCAATTATATCTCTTGGGATATGCCACCAGGTCTCAAATGTTCAACCTTGACTTGCTGACAAACCATACACTTAGCAATAAAATTTGCCACATTTTTTTATATTATTTCACCCGTAGATTTCCTTCAAGTCATGATACAGTTTAGTCGAACCTGGATGAATTTTATATCTAGACTCATGAGCCTCAACAAAAATTCTCTCACAACCCATCAACATCAGGAACACACAACTTTCCTTGATACCTCAAGATACCCTCTCCCCCAATCTCGAAAGTCATAACCTTTTGCTGACCCACATCATCCTTGATTTTCATAAGTTTGGGATCCAAAACCTACTTCTCTTTGACTTCAGTACCAAGGGACGACTTAACCACTTCATGAACAATCACTACTCTATCCTCAAAGTCCAAAAGACGAACTCCCAAGTTAGCCAACCAGTGAATATCCTTCACTAAATCTTTTTTCTTCTCCTCGATGTGAGATAAGCTCCCCATAGACAACCTACAAAGAGCATTATCAACAACATTAGCTTTTCCTGGATGGTAGTGCAAACTCATGTCAAAATACTTAAGTAGGTCGAGCCAGTGCTTCAGCCTGAGGTTCAATTTCTTCTACGTAAAAACATAATGCAATCTCTTTGTTCTGAATAAATATCCACTTATAACCCATATAGATAATGGCGCCAAATCTTCAAAGCAAAGGCTACAGCTGCCAACTCTAGATCGTAAGTTGGGAATTTCTCTCATGAACCTTAAACTTCCTGGAAGCATAAGCCATAAGTTTACCATACTGCATCAAAACACAACTCAGTCCCACACGGGATGCATCACAATACACAACAAGCAAATCAGTACCCTCGGGTAGGGTTAAAACTAGAGCAGAAGTGAACTTATCCTTCATCTTTATAAAACTACCCTCACAAGTATTGAACCATAGAATATTAACCTTTTTCTGAGTTAACTTCATCAGCGGAGTAGCAATAGATAAGAAACTCTCCTCTAATATCCTATAATACCCAACCAAGCCCAAGAAGCTCCTAATGTCGATTGGAGTCATGGTCTAGGACACCTTTTAACTTCCTTAAATTTTTGTAGATCCACCTTGATACCTTCACTAGAAACAACATACCCGAGAAAAGTCAAAACACTTAGCCACAATTCACACTTAGAAAATTTTGCATAAAACTTTGGGTCCTTAAGAGTTTGCAACACAACCTAGAGGTGATTGGCATAATCCTCCTCACTTTTGGAGTATATCAAGATGTAATCAATGAAGACTATGACAAACAAATCCAAAAAAAATACTTGAACACTCGGTTCATAAGATCCATGAAAGCAGTCGGAGCATTAGTCAACCCAAATGACATAACTAGAAATGCATAATGGTCGTACCGGGTCTGAAAAGTTGACTTGGGAATATCAACCTCCCTAATTTTCAACTGGTGATAGCCCGAATGGAGATCAATCTTAGAGAAACACCTAGCACCCTGAAGTTGATCGAAAAGGTCATTAATCCTAGAAAGAGGATACTTATTTTTCACTGTAACCTTATTTAACTAACGATAATCTATACACATCCGAAGAGATCCATCTTTTTCCGCATTTAAAGTAAGGAGCACCCCATGGAGAAACATTAGGATAGATGAAACCCTTATCAAGGTAATCCTTTAACTACTCTTTTAGCTCATTTAATTCAGCCCAAGCCATCCTATAAGAGGGAGTGGAAATGGGATGGGTATTCGGTTGAAAATCAATCCCTAAATCTATTCTCCTATTAGGAGGAATCCTAGGAAGATCATCAGGAAAAACTTTATGAAATTCATTAACCACGAGAATAGATTGCAAGGAGGGACTCTCAGAGTTAGAATCTTTAACACAAGCTAGATGATGTAGACACCCCTTGGATATCATTTTTTGAGCTCTAAGATAAGAAATAAACCTTCAATTGGGTACTAAGAAATTTCCCTCCCATTTAATCACTGGCTTATTAGGAAAATAAAAGTCGACCTTTCGGGTCCTATAATCTAAAGAAGCATATTACGAATGAATCTAATCCATCAAGAAGATTACATCAAATTCCACCATATCAAGATCTATCAAATCCACCAATGTCTCCCTATGAAAGATGGACATCACACAACCCCTATAGATTTTTCTAACAATAGTAGTATCACCTACCGAAGTATAAATAGAAAAGAGGTTGGAAATATTTTCAGGATCAAAACCAAAGTGTACGCCATATAAGGGGTCACATAAGATAGGGTAGAACCCAAATAAAGAAAATAATAAACATTGTAGGAGAAGAGCTGTAACATACTAGTGACAATGTCTGGTGATGACTCAGATTCCTGGTGAGTAGAAAGTGTATAGAGATGATTCTGGCCATTGCCGGTACCTGAATTGGTGCCCTTAGGTACAGGAGCTACAGAAATAACAACCTAGATATTATTATCTCCAGTGGAAACTTTATCTATAGGACAATTCCACTGCAAATGACCAGACTGACCACAATTTAAACATAAGTTCCTCCTTCCTCATAATATCCACAGTAAAGCAATCCAAAAAAATGGTAAGGAGGATAATATGGGGTTGACTAAGCTCTATTGGCCTTATACTGGGCACCCTATGCTTAGGACCACTGCTAGCCTTAACACGAAGATTTCCTAAAGACTTAGGGTGTAATAGCTATCGAAGAAGAGTTTTCCCAATTCTTCTTCTTAGTCCATTGTCTACCATATCTCCCACTATTCTGCTAACTTGCACCCTGCTCTGAATATCTAAAATTCTTATTCTTCCTCTTTCTCATCTCCACCTACTTCTTTTTCTCATCTTCCACCCACTATATATAGACCACCAGTCTGGATATATTCATCTCTACCTACTTCTTTTTCTCATCTTCCACCCACTATATATAGACCACCAGTCTGGATATATCCATATCATTATTTAGCATGGAAGCCTCACACTCTTAACACCAAATCGCAGGACAATCCCGAAGCAAACTTCCTTATTATGGACCTCATATTAGACACCAATTCTGGATCATAACGAGGCAATTATTGAAACTTCAGAGCAAACTCCTTGACACTCATCTAACCTTGCTTCAAGTTCACAAAGTCTTTGTCATTAGCCTCTTTCAACTCCTAAAGAAAGAAGTAATTAAGAAAACCACCTAAAATATCATCCCACACTATCGGTTCAACATCATCACCCCTCATCGCTTCCCACTCCTCTTACCATTACATTTTTTAACTGATAGGCAGCAAACTCTGCACTCTTTGAATCAATAGAATGCATAACCCTAAAAATCTTCTCCATCTCATCAATAAAGTCTTGAGGATCCTCCTAAACCTTAGAGACTGTAAAGGTTTACGGATCCAACCTCATACACTGGCCAATCCTGGTGACCTGAAGCAAACTGGCAATAGGACCAATATAATTAGGTCGACCGCACTGCGATGCCACTAATTGAGCAAGCATATGAATAAACTAACCGAACTCTACATTAGATATATCTCTCTGAGGTGACTGAGCATGAGTATCACCAGTTTGGGAAGCTCAAGAAGGACTAGTAGGAACTGTTGGAACCCCACATAGAGTGGTACAGTCACAAATAGGGAGCCTAGACCAGATCTACACTCCATAAACAGGGCTAGTTCCCTTTATATCTTTCCTAGGTGGGATAGAGGTTCTAGCAGAGTTTCTACGATTGTTAGATCTTCAAAGAGGCATGATCTAAAATACTAGTAAGCCAGGAGTTAGATAAGTTTCATAGCAACTAGACTCTATAGCCCAAAATAGAACACACGAAAGAAAATATTCCTAAATGACTTATAGCCTACCCCTTATAAGTGTGGCATGTTACATACCCATAAAAGAGACTCTACTTGACATGGCTTTATAGACAACCAGTGACCCTGAATCATGCTCTGATGCCATGCTTTTTATGATCCAAACTCGGGCCTGGCTGTGATGGGTAATCTCAAGCCCACCGTGGATTAAGACAACCCTCTTAACCTTACCTAAAGAGCATATAAATGTAAATAACAAAAGCCAAATAAGTCTATCAAAGATATATGAACCCAGAAAAAAATAAGAATAAAATAAGACATCCAAGTCATCCCAAAACTATCCACAAAAGCCTTTAAACCAAAAATACCAACTAAGTCGAGACATGCCCCCGACTATGTAAAAAAGAATCCAAAAGTATCAAGATAATAAAGAAACTAATAAAATAATCAGGTCATTTAAAAGATGGAGGCTCACCACTTCACAACAAACCAAGAGATGTACTGAACCACCTAACATTGCACAAGAGCAACAGAAAAGTCCTCCAAACCTACATAATGAAATGATATAGCATCCGGGGATGGTCAGTAGGGAGAGCACTGACATGTAACTCAAGGGATGGAAAAAAAATAATGCCATTGCCAGAAACCAGTCAAAAACTACATGCACAATGTTTATACATATATATACATATATAGAATTCTGGGATAAGGACAAGGGCCATGAATATAAGAGCTTAAACAATTAGCCTAACCTGTGTAGCTCGCTTCATCCTAAAGACACCCACGAGCTATATGGGTTCGACTCCCCCTATCGGAAGGGCCCCAGTCCATTTTAGCCGCGTGTACTAAAGAAAGGCTAAAGACACCAAGGCGATAGCCATTCAAAATATAATGTGTATCAAGAAACATAGTTATATAGAATCCTAACACCAAAAAATATTATTTCCAGTGTTATTTCTCTCGGGAATACACCTTTACGGTGAGCTACATAATACCCTTTTAGCCCATATTAAAAAGTTTGCAAGTAAACCAACCATTAACCAAGGAGTCATTTATTAAGGCATTTACCAGTATAGTCATTCCAGTATGCTTGTAAGCTAATTCAGTTATGCCAAACCAATCCATATAACCATTAGACTCCCATGTTCCATTTAAAATTTAAAACCATGGCCACCAAGGGTATTCTAAAACCATTGTCATCCATTTATCCTTTAATGCAATTTAATATTTTCAAAGGACAAGTTAAACTATGTAAATATTCATATTTAAAACCACTATTATCAAGTGGGTTGAGTAATTCCATCACCAAGACAAAAGTTTAGCAATTTTGATGAAACCCATGTCACACATTTCAACCATAATCATAATGTACCAATTCAGTCCCAAAACCATCAATTAAATCATGAATATCCATTTAAAATACGGGAAAAGTAATTCAAACAATAACAATCAAAACCCCTCAACCTAATTTCGAACCAATCAATTAAAACACATGAATATTGATTAAATAAATGCCACAATGTAAAATTCAAGTCAAGGAATGAGAAACATGCATAAAATATAGAAGAAATTAAAGATAAATCAAAGTTTGGAGCTTGAATGATGAATCTATTGTAAAGCCCTTGAGCTTTTTTGAGGTAGGAGTTAAAGAGAAAAAAATGAAGTTTGATCTTTTAAAATTGAAGGAAAAGGGTTAATTTGATGCTATAAAGTCCTGTAAGGGGTAAAAGGACCAAAACATCCTCACCACAAGTGAAAAAAAATAAAAACTGGATGAAAAATGCATAGCGGCATGGTATGTTGCTATCGCAGAGGTTAGCCTCCGTGCCACACCCTTATTGCGGAGGCTAAGTGGTGTGGTATGCCACTATCTCAAAGGTTTGCTGCCTCGAGATCCCAAAATGGCCCCGAACCCCTTCCAAAAATTTTAAAACTCTTTCAAAACACCTTTTTAACATCCATTGACATAATTCAAGTAAAAAATTTATGTAGCGCACACGCAGGGTGGGGGTAAAAATAAAATGATAAAAATTTTATGGGGTATTACAGATTGAGTTAAAAGAGGAGATATGGAGAAATGGAGATATGGAGTAAATAGAAGAGAGAATCAAAAGATTTGATTTCTTTTTTCCTTTAGAAATGTGTATTATCAATTTAGATATCTATTGTCCATATGATACGCTCTCAATAAATATCCTGCACTTAATTTAGGAGAGAAGATAAATAAAAATTTTAACACGATAAAAAATTATTATCAGTAAAATTTATCAAAATTGAAATTAAAAACTTAATTCAATAATTATGAAAATGTATAGTTACAACTTGCAATAAACAATCTAATTAGTGTATATAAGATAATTTCATTTTCATATACTCTTTTTTCAATTAAATCTCATGGTACGGAACCCTAGAGGGAAATTCTTTATTTTTAACCATCCAATGGGATCATTTTCTTGAACTGTCCAAGAGGATGACATTTATAATTCAAAAGGATATTCTTTTTGGAATTATGCATAAGGATGACATCTGCATGTCAAGAGATTCTCTTTTTTTAACCATCCAAAGGGATGATATTAGTAGGTCAAGAAGGTCATTATTTTATTTGAACTATTTAGGAGGATGTCATTTGCATGCTGAGATGGTCATTCATCATTTGTGAACCATCCATGAAGTGAAATTCTTAAAACCTTGTTAAGATGTCAGTGTCAAATCATTAAGGAAATATTGCTTTTTGAACTACCAAGACGTGATATTGTGAAAATCTAAGAGGATAAATTTTTAAATCATCTAAAAGGATGAAATCTGCATGGTGAGAGAGCTATTCATAGTTTACAAACCATTCAAGACAATGCATTTTTAAATCGCTAGAGGTAAACTTTTGAAAATCCATCAAGATGTCTGGGCATTAAGGTACACTACAAAAAATACCTACATTGCGGGATTTTAATAGTGAAGGTTAGCTACTGCTGGGTTATGGGTCTTTTTTCCTTCCTATGTGGATAAATAAAGCCCAATTTGGACCAACCCAATTTTTTTCATAAGCCCATTATTATGGGGCATATGTATAGATATTTTTAGATCTTATTTAACCATCCACAAAAAGAGTTTTTAGCATCCACAAAGAGAGAGAGAGTACAGATTTTTGCACTAAAATTTCAGCCACAGTAGTCAACTTCAAATTGCGATTTCTGCTTTATTTTTTGTCCGATTGAGCTAATTTTTTAAAATATTGTTATTATCATCTCAAATTTTGATTAGGAACTGACAGAGTTGGATTTGGTATCCTGTAGATCCTATTTTTCATCCATAAACTGTAGCTGTATTTTGGTATTTTTTCTCCTTTATTTCTCTAGTTTTGGTGTAATTTTTTTGTGTTGTTGCTCGTTGTTTCGCACTTATTTTTGGATAATTTTGGAGAACAATATTGTAACTCTTGGTGATTATAGTAGAGGTTTTGGTGCTGTGGTTTTTTCACTCTTCACATAAAAGGATTTTTCACATATATTTAGTATCCCATGTGATTGGTCTATTCTTGTCTTATCGAATTTGTGTGGTTTATTTTTTTATTGTCTTATTATCATTTTTCTTGGATTTGTTTGTTTACTCTTGCTTCAAATTGAAATAAAAATTTTAGACTTGGGTATTCGTTCGCTGCTACCCTATCGTGCACTTTGATAGTGTCTTTGTCTTTTCCAACAAAGTGGTATCAGAGCATTGGTAGTTATTGATTGTAGATTTGAATGATGGAGGAAAATATAATAAAAATGGTGTGTTTGAATGATAGTAATTATCTTACTTGGAAAGGCAAGATGAAAGATCTTCTATTTGTAAAAAAAATACATTTTTCTATGTTTATGTCTACTAAACCTCAGTCCATGACAGATGAGGATTAGGAATTTGAGCACCTATAGGTTTGTGTCTTTATCATGCAATGGGTTGGATATAATGTTAGAAATTATATTGTGAATGAGATACATCCAGAAGTTTATTGGACAAGCTCGAGACACTTTATGCTTTGAAGACTAGCAATAACAAGTTGTTTCTGCTTAAGCAGTTGATGAATATTAGGTATATAGAGGACAATCCTATTTTTGATCATATAAATAATTTTTAAGGTGTCCTTGACCAGCTGTCTAGAATGGGTGTAAATTTTGATGAAGAAATTTAGGGGCTTTGGCTTCTTAATACTCTACCAGACTCTTCAGAAATTCTTTGAGTTTCTTTGACTAATTTTGCTCCCAGTAGTGTTGTAACTCTGTAATATGCTAAGAGTGGTGTATTAAATGAATAGATGAGAAGAAGATCTCAATCCTCATCTTATTTATCTTCACACTCTAATGTTTTAGTTACTGAAAAGAAGGGCACAAACAAGTCCAGAAGACTGAATGATAGAGATGAAAGTAGAAGCAAGTTGAAGTCTAAATTAAAAAATATAACATGTGACTATTACAAAAAAATAGGCATATCATGAAATATTATTACAAGCATAAGAGAGATACGAGACAATAAAAAAAGAATGTGATAATAAAAATTGTGTTATTGTTGTTGATAATAATGATATTCTTTTTGTTTGTGGTGAGAATGCCTTAATTTTTTTCATGATGAGTCTAGCTGGTTTGTGGATTCTGGTGCTACTTCTCATGTTACACCAAAGAAGAAATTATTTTCTTCTTATACTCTGGGTAATTTTGGGATGTTAAAAATAGGCAATAATAATGAAGTTAAAGTACTTGGCATTGACACTGTTTGTTTGGAAAGTAACAATTGTTCCAAACTAGTTCTCAACACTATCAAGCATGTTTCAGATGTTCACTTGAATTTGATTTCTGTAGGGAATCTTGATAATGAGGGTTATGTTAACACCCTTTGTGGTGTCCAATGGAAGCTTACTAGAGGTTTGATGATTGTGGCTCAAGATGACAAGTAGTCTAACTTGTACGTATTTGAGGGTTCTACTTTTAAAGGCTCAGTAAACTTGGTGGAGAATTATACTTCATCAGAGTTATGGCATAGAAGGTTGAGTCATATGAGTGAGAAGGAGATTGATAGTTCGGCTAAGAAAATTTTATTTTTTAGAGTGATACAAGCAAAGTTAAAAAAGTGTGCTCACTGCTTAGCCGGTAAATAGAAAAGAGTTTTTTTTCAGAGTCATCCTCGTTCAAGAAAGCTTGATTTACTGGTTTGGTATATTCTGATTTGTTTGGTCCTTTTAAAGTAAGGTCTCATGATGGTGCACTTTACTTTATGACTTTTATTAATAATTATTCTCGCAAACTATGGGTGTTTCCATTGAAGTCCAAGGATCAAGTACTTAACGTGTTCAAGGGTTTTTAAGCCTTGATTGAGAGGCAGACAGGAAAGAAATTAAAATGCATTTTCTCAAATAATGGTGGTGAGTATATTGGTTCTTTTGATAAATAGTACAGAGAGCAGGGTATTCATCATCAGAAAACTCCTCCAAAAACTCCTCAGTTAAATAATTTAGAAGAGAAAATTTAACGACCCAAAAATGAGTCTCAAAACGTCACATGGTGCTCAAGACTACGAGTAGCCTTAAGCTAACCCTATAAGCCATCTACTAAATTTGAAACTCAAAATAGGAAAGTATAGATATATAATCAAGCTAAAATGCGGAATTTTGTATGAGCTAAGCTGAAAGTGTCTGAATGTAATATCTGAAAATACTAAACTCAAGAGTCTGATCAATCAATACTGAAAATCCGAATCATATCTAGCAGTCTAACAAGCCTCTACTACTAATGCTAGAGAGTCATTGGGACAAACCCCCAGCTGACTCAAATTGTCTGAAAATAGTGAATCATCTATATTAATAAGCTGAAAAACTGAATGACTAAGTCCCTGAACTATGAGGACTTACCAACTGTTAGGATGTAGATAGAGATGCTCAAAATCACTCACGCTGCTGAAACTGAGTACCTACACCTACATTATGAGACAATGTAGCACATAGACGTATATGTGGATCAGTACTTCTGGATTGTACTGAGTATATGGGGGTGAATGCACAAGTAAATTAATATCTGAATATCATTATAAATTTGTAAAAAAATACATTCTAAACGTAGATGACTCACGTAAGCTGGAATATCTAAAAACTGAAAATCATAATCATGAATAGAAAAACATGTTCCATAGATCTAGTGAGTCATAACATTTAGTTTCTAAAAGTTTTACTTGTATTCTATCTTTAAATCATGATAAGTGTAGAAAGGACTCACTTTTATATCTGTAATCTGAAATCTGAAACCTCATAGCTGATGTCACATGTAAAGCAATATCTGAATAAATCTGTGAGCCTTTACACTTAGTTTTCTAAAGGCTATTCTGTTATGATTATTCTGTAGTCTTTTCTATTAGGTAAATACCGTTAAAACTATTTTGTAAGTATTTATTGTTAGGGAGGTTCTCTAGCCGACATATACTATGTGAGCTATCATAGTGTCCAACGTCTAGTTCTTTTATGGAAAAACCTCACGTTGAGGACAGGTGTCATACTCTTGTCAAGGAGTATAACCTAATCTAAGTGATCACATTTGTAACTATCATCCATATAAAAATGGGGATAATCTAATAATTTGTACCTACATTGGCTCATAGTTCTGAGGCATGTAAACATACCCAACTCGATGCTAAATACTACTCCCTTTAATCTGTATGCTCATTCTATAGAAAATCCACTTTAAAACTAATATAAATGGTTTATAATGAAAACCAACGGTATATCTATTAATTTAAATTGTAACTGAAACTGTAAAGTGGATTCCATGTCTAAACTGAGATCAAAAAATTAAATCTTTATCAAAAGCTGAAAATAATTAATCATAGGATGCTTAAAGTATAGTCATTCTTGAAATATCAACATACAAACTAGGTCTTAACAACCCATGCATCAAATTCATGTCAAAGCATCATAAGGTTCATGCTTGATAATGTAAGTATTGATAATTCATCTCAAAATCTGGAAATTTCTGCAATACGCATGAAATTATGAAAATAATCATGCAAATTCATCAATACTTATTGGTATGAACCCTAATTTGAAACTCATGTAATTTTATACAAAATAATCTTTTAAACTAATTTTAGGCACAACGATGAAAGGATTATTCTTGTTGAAAACCCTGCATACATACTTTAAATGATGCAATTGATGACAACACTTGATGTTGAAACATATGCTTAATAAATATGAGTTAGTCAAAAGAAATTCATCTTGATTTTACCAATTGAACAAACTAGCATATCATAAATTTTACAATCAGAGGCTAAACCACAATTTTACTATGACAAACAAAAGTACTTAACGCAAAAAATAGTAGTACTTTTATGCAAACTATTAGGTAACACTCTAAATTATTACTATGTGAGGTAAGCCAGTTAACAGGCCGGACCTCGAAACCGATTCGTCACATTTAAACGGGTTGTGGGCAGGTCCGGTTCTGGGCCAAGTTTAACAGGTCGGTTCGGTTACAGGCCCAATAGTAAATTTTCAAGAAACAACCCGGGACCAGCCCATAACACCTAACCCGGTCCAATCCGGTAAATTGGTCAAAAATCCGGTCAAAATCGGTCCAAACCAAAAATAAAAAATAAAAAGTCTTTTCTCCGATGTACACTATATATACCCACCTATATACATTTTAAATACGTTAAAAAATATATATATACACTATATATATAGTTTATGCTACATTAGAATTTTAAAAATATATACACAATTACACATGTAATCATGTATACGACTATACGTTAGTTAAATATATATACTACTTTAAATAAAACATATACTACAAGATATATACTACAATATATATACTACTTTATAAAACATATACACATGTATACGTTAAATATATACTTCTTTAGAGTCTATAGAAAATATATACACATATATACGTACCATTCAATATAAGTACTACTTTAAATAAAACATATACTACAATATATATACTACACTATATATATATATATATATATATATATATATATATATATATATATATACTAATTTATAAAACATATACACATGTATACCTTAAATATATACTACTTTAAAGTCTATAGAAAATATATAGACATATATACGTACCATTCAATAATATATGTACTACTTTAAATAAAACATATACTACAAGATATATACTACAATATATATGTACTATAATATATACACACACTATATATATAGATATATACTACTTTATAAAACATATACACATGTATACATTAAATATATACTACTTTAAAGTCTATAGAAAATATATACACATATATACGTACCATTCAATATATGTACTACTTTAAATAAAACATATACTACAATATATAAATATATACTACAATATACACACACACTATATATATAGTTATATACTACTTTATAAAATATATACACATGTATACGTTAAATATATACTACTTTATAGTCTATAGAAAATGTTTACACATATATACGTACCATTCAATATATGTACTACTTTAAATAAAACATATACTACAATATATATATATATATATATACTAATTTATAAAACATATACACTTGTATAAGTTAAATATATACTACTTTAGAGTCTATAGAAAATTTATACACATACTAATTTATAAAACATATACACATACATACATTAAATATATACTACTTTAAAGTCTATAGAAAATATATACACATATATACATATCATTCAATAGATGTACTACTTTAAATAAAGCATATACTACAAGATATATACTACAATATATGTGCTACAATATATACACACACTATATATATAGATATATACTACTTTATAAAAAAATATACACATGTATACGTTAAATATATACTACTTTAGAGTCTATAGAAAATATATACACATATATACGTACCATTCAATATATGTACTACTTTAAATAAAACATATACTACAATATATACACACTATATATATAGTTATATACTACTTTATAAAATATATACGCATGTATACGTTAAATATATACTACTTTAGAGTCTATAGAGAATATATACACATATATACGTACTATTTAATATATGTACTACTTTAAATAAAACATATACTACAATATATATATATATAATATA
The DNA here is from genome assembly GCA_030864215.1 of Capsicum pubescens. Lineage (NCBI taxonomy): Eukaryota > Viridiplantae > Streptophyta > Magnoliopsida > Solanales > Solanaceae > Capsicum > Capsicum pubescens. The sequence continues at coordinate 190,831,911 of CM061547.1, read as the reverse complement.
TTAAAAGTGTGAAGACCTTTAGAAAAGTGATTTGAACTTTTTGCCTTTCATTAAGAGTATTCGCAATAGACAAAATCGTCTTTTTGCTATTTTTTTTAATTTATTATTTAGTTATTGAAAAATTAAAAATCTTAAAATATATGGTAAGAAATAATTATGGAGAATATTGTTAATAGAGTGTACAATTAAAATGGGACTAATAATAGACGCGTATATAGCTTTTCTCTCCTCCCGTTCTTTTTTCTTTTTCGTTCCCATATTGAATTCATATATTTGTGTTTTTCTTTGAATTGTAGACGGAGTATGTAGCAAAAGAAAAGAAAACAAGGTTTTTCAATCTTAGGTTTTGTTGGTTTCTGCCACAACTGAATTAAAGATATGAATATTTATATAGCTAAACATAGTTGAAACAACTTAAAGTTATTACTATAAAATAATGTATTCAATTTTTGTTAGATCACATCATATCTATATATTTATAGATTACTTTGAGCTTCTATTTTGAGTGTATATTGATTTTTCTACTAATAGAGTTTAGAAATTGTAGAGATCTTAGAAATTTGTATTTGAGTACATATTGATTTTTATTAATTATCTGGTGTATACATGGCTGACAATTTATTGATTATGTTGGTTTTTATTTTGGATGATTCAAATTATTGTGTTTTTTGTTGAAAAGGTTCAACGTGTTCTCATCACATTTCTTTAGTTACACAATATATAATAGTATCGATTTTTGTAAAATTACACTTCTATTTCCTATACTGAATTCTTCGTATAATTGAGTTTTCATAATTTTAGCTTTTGAGTAAGTAAGGATAAGATTATGTATACACCAGATTTCTCAGTTTTTATTATGTTTATATTATATTAAAATGATTTTTTAATTTTCAGAAAAAATAATATTTATGTTTGGGTCATTGTTTAATGGCTAGGGATTTGAAGGTGGCTCTAGACAAAACTCCAAAATGAATATAGTAGAAAGAAATAGTAGCATGTTTTGATGTAAAGAACAAAAGTTATACGAACCTCAAGAACAAGGGATTTTGTTTGGTATAAGGTAACAAATTTATTATGTACGCTCAAGTATATATTTAATTTGTCATATATATATATATATATATATATATATCACTAAAGTATCATCAAGTTTATAATAATATTTAACTTAAATTAAGAGTGATTATTTTTTCAGTTATTTTTTATTTTTATTTTATCAAATTATATGTACCATATATATTAGACAAAATTGTCTTTTCACTTTTTTTATTTAAATTTTTATATTATTATATTTTTATAATATTGAATATTAACTATAATAAATATATTTAAAAATAATAGAGAAAAGTTTGTTAGGTGTAAAATTTGCTGATTTTTTCTATTTTTACGGGAAAAGGTTTGTTTTCTTAATGTTTTCTACGTGTTTTCCTGTATTTTATGGAAAATATTGATTTTCTAATATAGAAAAACGGGCTGAATTTTCCTAAATATATGGGAAAGGTTAGTTGTTTAAGGTAAGAAAATTATTTTTATGAAAAATAGTTATTAACATATATGAATATATGAAATACTCCTAAAATATTAATTAGTGTCATTTTTTATTTATGAATCCTCTACTTCTATATATATGAAAAACCTTTTAATTTTAGATTCTTATTTTACTACGGCTGTTACGAGGTAAGTTTTCTAAAGTTTTAGTATATTCCTGAAGTTTTCACTAATAATTCTTGAGGCAAATTGTCACGAGGTAATAATAAATTTGTCTGTAACTTGAGGAAAGTTTTCTTAAATTTTAGTATAAACTTGAAGTTTACAATAATAAAATATCATTTATTCTTGATAGGCAATTGCATGTCCAAGTATTTTAGATACATATTATTCCGTTTATATAATTTAAATAGATAGAAACTTTTAACATGGGTGACTATTTTCTAATAATTTTATTTGTCATGAGACACGCGTGCAAAGCACGTACACTTGACTAGTATATATATATACTAATTTATAACTCATATACACATGTATACCTTAAATATATATTGCTTTTAAGTCTATAGAAAATAAATACTCATATCTACGTATCATTCAATATATGTACTGCTTTAAATAAAACATATACTACAAGATATATACTACAATATATATATATATATATATATATATATATATATATACTAATTTATAAAACATATACACATGTATACCTTAAATATATACTATTTTAGAGTCTATAGAAAATATATAGACATATATGCATACCATTCAATATATGTACTACTTTAAAAATTATGCTACTTAATATAATAAATTAATAATACTTGAGGTTTTGAACTTGAAAGAAATTTATTTTTTCATTATGTGTATATATGATTATATGTTTGGTATGTTTAAATTTTAATTGTCTATTACTTAGTGTAAAATTTGATAGTAAATTAGTAATATATTAAAACTATGTATTTAATTTAAACTAAAAATTCAATTGAAATCATTAAATGGAAAAAATTACAAAGTAAGGAGTGAATGAATGTTCTATTTTATTGATTGCAAAATGATTCAAAATTTATAATGTACATGAATGAAAAATGTACAAAGTTTTCATCATTTTTTTCAACTCATCCATGTTAACATTAACGAGAACTTGCCTAGGATAGTCAAAATCAATGAGGGCAAACCCATGCATTGGACTTGATTGTGCTGAGTTCTCCCTTGAAGTCATAATTTCTTCAAGATTCTGTTCGTCTTTCAGCTCTACCTCCATTCCTTGATTTCTTCGTTCCGCTCTAATCCAATCTCTAAGACAAACTAGAACATTCATAGCATTGCTTCCCAATGAGTGTCGGTTGTCTCCAAGCTGTTGTCGTCTCTGGCTAAAAGCGCTCTCCGATGCAACAGTTGACATTGGAACATTCAATAGATCTCTAGCTAATCTTGAAAGCATAAGATATTGTGTTTCATTATTCTTCCACCAATCCAACGCATTGATGCGTCGTCTACGATCCTCTATCGTTGTTCACAGATAATACTTAAGCTCTTCCCGAGAAGCTGTTGTATAAGTTCCCTCCTCAAAACTGTTTCAAACATTTAAATCATAAAAGTAATCAGGAAAACCACTATGTGCCGGCCTTTTAGAAGATGATGGCTCCTCAGGAGAATGAGGAGCGACAGTTGGAGTGATATTTGTCGGTACAACTAAATCAATTAAATCAACATAATGGTTATATAATTTATCTATGTAAATGTTTGCATCACTCTTAGCCATATACAAATCTGGTTGTTCTTGTTCTTCATTATCAGAATCATTGTTAGTATTTATCTCTGAGTTAGAATAAATAAGATTACTAAAGTGGCATATAGTAGTATATTTTATACATGGATTTAGTATAACACCAACCAAGTAAATAGGGAAAATAAAAAAAAAAAAAAAAAAAAATTTAGCAAACATAGCACCAACAGCTTCTTTGTAACCTTCTTTATTTTTATATTCTTTGAGCAAAGCAGAAATATCGGCTATATATGCTAAAATATTACAAATAGTAGGATAATAAGAACTGGAAAATTCAACCGTAGCTATATAGATTTTTTCCAAAAACTTAACAACATCATCAATTACAGCCCAATCAGAATCATGTAGCATACATTCAGCCGAATCAACAAATGAACCACAATGTTGGTTAAAAGTTAGTGTAATAGGAACTCTATAAGCATGACAAGTTTTTAAATAATCATACGTAGCTTTCCATCTAGTATCACATTCTTCAGACATCAATATCGGTCTAAGTCTATTTTGTTCACATTTAACTTTAAATTCTCTAATTCTTTTTCTTCGATTATTTTTTTGAATAAAGCTAACAGCAAGCCAGATTTTTTCAATAGAAAACTCAAAAAATTCAAGACCATCTCTTACAATTAAATTATATATATGACAAGCACACTTAACATAAAATATTTTAGGTAATGGTGGGGAGAGACTAGCTTTTAACTTTGTAATAGTAGTCTTGTTGTTAGAATCATTATCAAAAGAAATACATATGACTTTTTTTTCAATACCATAAAATTCTGCAAATTTACTAATTGAATCAACAATAAATTCTCCAGTATGCCTACGATCTTCATCATACAAAAAAGCTAGAATACGTTTTTGCATAACAAAATTACTATTAATCCAGTGACAAGTAATGGTTAAAAATTTATTTTTATTAACAACACGACCAAGATCAGAAGTTAGAGTCATTCTACGTTGAATACTTTTTAACAATGTACATAAATAAAAAATATATTGTGAATGAAGTCTAAAAATATTGGCCCAGCAAGTACTTCTTGGAATACCATTAAACATAGGATTATAAATTGTTTGAATATAATGAATAAAAGCATCCGAAAAAGGAAAACTGATGGACAAACAACCCACAACTATCATTTTTGCTATTTCTTTCCGGTCCCTATATTTATTATAATTCTTAATTACCTGACCAGCTGCTGGGTCCATTCTAGTTTGTGTTGGCCCACCAACAGCCTCACCACCTCGTGCAATAAATAACTCTCTTTCGTGATTATCATTTATATGTCTCATTAACGTACCCGTACCCCCTTGATTGCCTTCTCTTTTATGCTCATATACTTGTTGATAAATATTACATTGCACCTTAGTCTCTACTTCTATACGTGTAAAAAATTGTCATGCAATACTAATTGTTCTACGAGCTCTTGGGAACGGGGAGGACCGAGAGAGTGATTAACCGATTCAGATCTAACATTAGCATTTTCTACTGCGGGTGTCTCACCAATATTTTCATCATCTTCTTCTAAATTAACCGCACCTACTTCATTTTTTGTTTCTATACCGTAATTTTTCTGAGCTTCTGCATAATTTATATCGTGAGCACCTACACCTACTTCTTCTTCAAAAGGTTGACTAAGCGGTACTGGAGGCATACAGGTATATCTACTACTTGAACTACCTCTACCGCTAGTAATTCGCTTTTTACTACCACTACCACTGTCGAGATAAAAAAATTTGACACTTTTACTGGCAAGGTTTCTTAATTTATCCATAATATAAAATTATAAATCAAACTAAAAAAAATTCAAAATACACAAAAATAATAAAATTAAATATTCAACAATTAATACACTAATAAAAAATTAAAAGTAAGAGATGGAACAACAATACCAAATTTTGAAAGTATTCGAAAGTTGCGACTTTAGAAACTTCCACTCGTACTTTGTAATCGCAAAATTAAAAACTTAAATTGAGCACTTTAGGAGATATATAAAATATTTGAGAATTGAGATTTGAGAGAGGATGAGATTTGAGAGAATGAAGATTGTGTGGAAAATGTTTTGAAAGTGTAGGGTATTTATAAGAATTTTTTTGGATTTTAAAAAATATTTTAAATTAATTTTTTAAAATAAAAATGGCCAAAATAGCCGTTTTTGGGTCCAAACGGCCATATAACCGTTGGGCCCAATGACTAATTTGGCCCAACGGTCAAATCTGGATCTTTTTTTAAAAAAAATAATAATGGGGTCGGGCTGGTTAACCGCGGGCCTTGATCGATTTTGGTTTGGGCCGGGTTAACCGGGCCCAAAAAAATTGGCCCATCCCAGGACCCAAAACCCTACAGCCCGAGGGATGATCGGGCCGGGTCAAACTGGGCTGGGTTCCTAAAAAAGTCAGGTTGGGCGGGTCGGGCCGGGTCAAATCGATCCATTTGACACCTTTAATGTGAGGCACATAAAATCCCATTATATGACTTTATGTGCAGATTTCAAATCAAAAGGAGAGGAAGAGTATGTAAAGATAAGTTGTTGCACACAGTAAGTAAAAAAAGAAAATATTTTGGGGAAATTTTAATGAAATGTAACATGTTACAAATTGAAGAGAGGGGGAAGGTATCATTTAAGAAAAGTTGATTTCACGCCATTAACACCAAATAATCATGAAAGAGAAAAATTTTAACCAAAATCTTATCCTTTACACTCTAATAGGTCATTTCTTTGAATAAAACAATTACATCTTTCCAAGCATTTATATCATGGATTGAACACTTGAACCATGCTACCAATTAAAAAGAGTCTGGAAAAAAGCTTTCTTTAGAATAAAATCTTTTTGTAATGATTCAAGCAAATGATATGTCAAGTTATTTGGAGACTAGTTTCAAACTATATGCTCAAGAGAGATGGAACCGAGTCATGAAGACTTTTAACTAAGTTTAACCATTTTGAGTATCAACAATTAAGCATATTTCAAACAGGAACAAATTCTGCCAAATTCAAACAAAGGAAAGAAAAATTTCAATCTTAGATAGCCTATTATGCTTTTCGCGACCACATAACAATATCAACAAGAGGACACTCTTAAATGTTCAAGTTTCCAGATAAATGTTCAAACAAACATGCTAAAGGTATTGCCTTCCACTAGTTGTAATGCAAAGGGGGATTAACATGCTGCTCGTCTTCAGTGATTCTGGGATACATTCATTAGTGAACAATAAAATTAAAAGCGACCCAACTTTTCTTGTTTGTGCCAAGGAAGGACTTGGTTTAAATTAAAAAATGGATTTGAAAATCTACAAATTACAATAACCACACTTGAACAAATTATAACAAGTAACAAAGCCATTCTAACTTCTGCGAAAATAATAGAATCATGAAATTTTCATACCAATGAATCACGTAGCCTATAACATAGAGAAGATTAATGAAATGGGTTATTATAGACAACAAATTGAGAATATGAGCTTATTAGAGCATTCTTTTTCACTGCCTCTGAAAAGAGGTACTTGAATTTCTTAGCCTTTGATTTCAAGCTCAAACGAGTATTATAGAATCCTTAACATTGAAATTCTTCTTTGTTCGCAAAAATCCCATAAGTTTTTGGCATTCTCGCTTATCCAACACTTAACTTTTCTCACTAGGAATAGTCGCTTAGTATTAAGGGACTGTGTGCTGTTATTACTTGAGAAATATTTTAATTTGAATTTGGGCCAAATTAATTATTAATAAAACATAATTGAGCTACGTAAAAGTGAAGGTTCAAGTTAATTGGACTGCGGACTTACCCAGTCAGGTGGAAATTTAGGTGGTGAATAACATGAACAACTTAACTAGAATGGTCTCCATCAATGTCCAGTATGATTTACTTCCGATATATTTCAAGACCTACAAACTCCCATGCCATGCAGAGGATGACATTGTTTATACATCTAGAATTTAAGGAAATATTTAAGGCAAAGCAACATACGAAGCATCTGAAAAAGAAGAGGTAGGTGATGGGGGTGTATAACCATGAGTATACAGAAGATATACACATAATGTTAAAACATGGAATCCAACTCACAGGAGGTTCAAAAAGGTTGAGAACACTGTTGAATATCTACTGGATAAGCAGAATAATAAACAAGCTTCATCAAGGGAATTAAGTCTTCAAAATCATTTTGATATCCTACAAGGGCAAGAAGAAGTTTGTGGAGAGTTAGAACACCATATTAATAGAAACAAAGAGGGGCATGTAAATGAGAAATAAGAAGGACAAACATGCAGGAGTTTGACAATGATAATGCAAGTTAAATGTCACAATAGCAGTCAAAATAAAAGCATCAATAAAGAAATGTGCAGTCCAATATAACTAGTCCACAATAGCAAAAAATCTTTGGAGAATAAGACAAGTATAGTAACAAAGGTTCAAACAGTGTCAACAGAGAAATCAAATGCAACAATAGTAACATAAGATCAAGATCATAGTAATGTAGTAGTAGTGACGGAGGTGGAATTGCATGCAGAAATTACTGAATATAGAGATGAATATGCCATAGAAAAAGTCTTAGAAAGAGCCACCTACCATGAAAGACTCCAATGGATGCTTCCAGAGAAGGTGTAACAATAAGTGGTGATATTCGTATTGACAAGTTACATGCATAATTGATTGACAGATAACATGAAAAGTTAGATTGGTCTAATGCAACATGTCATGAAGCCTTACATCGAGATGTAGGGTGAGAAAATAATCCAGTGATTGAAAAAAATGAGAAAGATAGGGACTTATCTTCCGGTATAAGTAGGGGGCAGTAGTCTTGTGGTGAAACAAGATGTGGACAACATTAAAATTATAGAAAATTCTCAGGATTTGACTACCTGCACAAATTCTAATCCAATTAAAGTTCTATATGATACCATCTCCCATCAAATGCAAGATGCAATAGTCAATAGTACAAACACAAATACATAGGTGTTAACTAAATACATAGAGGATACAAAAGAAGAGGATAATTAAAAGGTGGATATAAAGGTGCAACAAGAAGCAGAGCTCTCTCTTCAGTCCTCAACAAATATTAAAAAGTCAAAAAATAAGGTGGAGTCTAAACCTACTAGGGTACCCTAAGAGGTCAGGAAAAACCATATTTAAACGATGATGAAAGCATTATTTTAGAATGTGAGGTCTGTTTGGACCTAAAATTTGCCTAAAATACATTCCACAAGATTCAAATGCTGCACAAATATCATAACTTTGCTTTCATAGCCTTAATGGAGCCTTTTCAAGAAGCAAGGAATATTCACAAATATAAGAGAAGACTTGGGATGCAATATGCTAATTATAACCAGAATGGAAAGATTTGGGTTTTTATTCAAGACCATATTTAGGTGGGAATACTGTGAGACTCTAAACAACAACTGACACTTCAACTAAACTTTCAAAAAACAAAGCAATCAATGGTTATAACCATTGTTTATGCCAAATATGATGCTCAGGAGAGGCTTGATCTTTGGGATGACATATACTCCATCTCTCAAAACACGAATCTTCCATGGATTTTTGGTGGAGACTTCAATGTTATCACGTCTATTGAGGAAAATATTAGGGCTGCCAGTTTCCTACATAAAGTTGATGACTTTGCTTTCTGTATTAATTCATGTGAGTTATTAGATATTAATTTTAAAGGTAGTCTGTTAACTTGGTGGAATGGAAAGGCTGACAACAATTGTATTTTTTTATAAAGGTAAAGTTGTATTCGTCAACATTAAGGGTATGTTGGCTACCTCTAAAAAGTTACAAACTAGTACCATAATTACAAGGCCCCTAAGAAATCTACTAACTGTTCTACCTCTTTTATACCTTCTTGTTTACACCAAAAGTACAGAATGTTAATACAATTTTATTTAATCTTTTGTATTGTCTTGGTAATATTTTCAAAGCATCTGAAGTTTCTTTCTCTCCAAATTGACTACCACACATAGGATGGTACTAAAGTCCACCATTTTTTTAAGACTTGTTTCTTTCCCTTCTACTCTAATAACTTAGGAGGTTAACAGTGTGCTGAGGCATTAACCAGGCCTCTTGAGATAAGCTAAGAAACATATGTCATATTTGCGAAGTGATATTGCAATGAAGAAACAAATGATTGTTGATTTCCTCTTTCTCATGACAAAAAAAAAACACCAGGAAATAATCTGAAAGCCTTTTTTCTTTAATTTTTCCTGTGTGAGACATGCCCTTCTCGAAACCAACCATGTGAAACATTTCACCTTGGCTAGAATGTTGAGCTTCCATATCTGTTTCCATGGCCTTGAGATGCCCCCTGACTGTGACAATATCTCGTTCTTATACAATCTACCTATAGAGAACTTTCCATCAGTATCATGTTTCCACCTTATATTGTCCATATCTATAGTTAAGCCTGTAAATTCTCCTAATCTGAGAAGAAGTTCAACAACTTTATCCACTTCCCAATCATTCAAAAATCTTCTAAAGATAAGATTTCATCCCTGAGGAGACTAGGTCTCGGCAATTGTTGCTTCAGGGTTGTCACAGAAGGAAAAGAGGCCAGGGAAGACTACTTTTAAAAACTCTTGGCCAATCCATTTGTCTTTCCAGAAATAAATTCTAATGCCTTCTCCCACTTTGTATTCTGAGTTCTCCTGCAAATGGGGCCACAAGTTTCTGATTTATCTCTAAGACAATACCCCATAGGTGCTAGAAACTGCATTAGAAATCTATTGTTCATTCTGGCTATACTTATTGAGGATTACTCCCTTCCATAAAGCATGATCTTCACTAACATATCTCCATAACCACTTTGAAAGTAGACATTTATTATGAATACCCAAATTTTTTATACCAAGTCCCCCTGTCTTCTTGCTAAGTAAGGATGTTTGACAATTGACCAGATGAATTCCTTTTCCTTCCTTATCGCCTAGCCATAAAAAATCTCTCTGTATCTTGTCTAATCTCTTTTATACCTTTGAGGGTAGAGAAAATAGAGACATTACATATGTAGGAAGAGCATCCAATACTGAGTTGATTAGTGTAACTCTTCCTCTAAGTGATAGGTACTGAGCTTTCCAGTTGGCCAGTCTTTTCTCTATTTTCTCAATAATTCCATCCCAAATCTCCATCTCCTTGTGATTATTTAAAAGTGGCATTCCCAGATAGGTGGTTGTGAATTCTTCTATCTTGTAATGCAAGATTCTTGCTAGACTATGTAAGTTAGCAACTTCCTTAACTTAGAAGATGCTACTTTTTCTCCAGTTCACCGCAAGACCAGAAACAGCCTCAAAGGTTGTCAGAATAACTTTGATGTAACAAATTTGTTCCGCATTAGCATCACAAAAAATGACAGTGTCATCTGCATATAGAAGATGACTTATTTGCAACTCATCCCCAGCTTGATTCACTATATTGAACCCTTTTATCCAGTTATGCACAGTGGTTACCCTCATCATACTATTAAGTCCCTCTATAGCTAAAATAAAAAAGAAAGAGGAGAGGGGATCACCCTGTCTTAATTCCCTTTCTGAAGGAAAAAAACCAGTAGGTTCTCCGTTCACTAGAATTGAGAACCTAATGATTTGATGTAAAAACCTATCCATTTCAGACACTTTTCTCCAAATCGCATCCGTCTTTGGATGTTGAGAAGGAAATCCTAATTAACATGATCATATGTTTTTTCAATGTCAAGCTTACACATGATCCCTGGAATTTCTCCTTTAAGCCTAAAGTCCGCACATTCGCTAGCTATTAGAGCTGCATCCATAATTTGTCTACCATGTATAAAGGCCATTTGATGTCTATTTACAAGCTTACTGATCACTGTCTTCAATCTCTCTGCCAAAAGTTTGCCAAAGACCTTGTAGACTCCACCAATGAGACCTATAGGTCTAAAGTCTCTAAGATCTACTTCCCCCATCTTTTTTGGGATGAGGGCCACATACGTAACATTGAGGCTCTTCTCAAACTTATGACTTTCATAAAATTGGTGGACAACATTCATGAAATCATTCTTCAGTATTCCCCAAAAATTCTGAAAAAAACTCATGGGAAAACCATTTGGACTTGGAGATTTGTCACTGGCATATAATTTTATACAATTTAGAACCTCAAATTCCTCAAACTCTCTTTGCAACCATTCTCTTTCTTCTTGACTGATGCTTTGTGTTCCTTGTAAATTAAACTTGGGTCTCCACTACTCTGTTTCCGTATATAAATTTTGATAGAAACTGATGATTGACCTTTTAATAGCTTCTGAATCTTTCGTTGTATCCCCTTCCACCATTAACTTTTTAATAGTATTAAACCTTTTATGGGATATGGCAATCCTATGAAAGTATTTGATGTTCTTATCTCCTTGCTTGAGCCATTGTACTCTCGACCTTTGTCTCCAAGCTATTTCCTTATTTTTGGATACATTCTCAAACTCCATTGAAAGGTGTAATTTTTGAAGTAGTTCATCTTTTGATAATAATCTCCTTTCCTGGATTTTCTCTAACTTTGACATGTGATTAAGAATTTTCTCTTTTCGTTATTTCTAGTTGTTTCTATGCTCCATTTTCCATTCTTTTAGCTTTCCCTTCAGTAGTTTTAGTTCTGAAGCTAAAACATAGGATCATGTACTAGTGATGTTGAAAGATGACCACCATTCTTCGACTTTTTCTGAGAAACCCTCCACCCTCAACCATAATTGTTTGAATTTAAAGTAAGATTTCATCAAATTTAACTCCCCACATTCAAGCATAATTGGATTATGGTCTAAACCTTTTCGAGAAAGTATGTTCTGTTGGATCTCTGTAAATACCTCACCCCACTGTGGTGAGAACAAAAATTTGTCAATCCTTGAAGCGGATGTATAATTATCCCCTCTTCTCCATGTAAAAGAATCCCCCAAATAAAGGAGGGTCGATGAATTCTATCTCATTGATCCACTCAAAAAACTCAGTCATAGCCCCTGTTATTCCATGTCCTTCAAACCTTTCATAAGGGTATCTTGTGGCATTGAAATCCCACATGCCACCCAAGGACCATTGCACACATCCTTAATATTGATAAATTCTTGAAAGATCTCTCTTCTGACTGTTAAGTCACAAGAAACATTAACTGGTGTTAGAAACCAAGTGAAATCTTGATTAATGCCTTCAAACTTACAAGTCGCCATTTGATTAGTTGTTGTCACCAGTTCCCCTTTCCAAACCCTCTTATCACACATCACTATGATTCCTCCACTTCTGCCAATGGAATCCACATGAAACTCACCCATCCATCTATTCTGCCATAACTGTTTGAACACTTGTACTTCGGTTCCTGACACTTTAGTGTAACGCCCTAAAATCTAGTTCCCAAAATGCCACATGGTGCTCCGAACTATAAGTAGTCGTGAGCTAACCCTGGCTACTTTCTACTAATATTGGATCTTAACATAGGGGAAATATGCATATGAAATCCTAATAATGTGGAAAATCTTATCTGAAACATGCTAGAAGTCTTGGTAAAACAATACTGAAATAGCTGAATTCTAAATTAAATGTCTAAAACTGAATCTAGTAGTCCGACAAGCCTCTACTATCTGAATCTAGAGAGTCACTGGGACAGGACCCCAGTTGACTTAAACTATCTGAAATGAATAAAGAAACATCTACTAATAAACTGAAAGTATGAATAACTAAGTCCCTAAAATATGAGGACTCACCAACTGCAGGGATGTAGATGAGATGCTCGAGAATCACTCACGCTGTTGAGACTGAGCACCTGAACCTACATTATGAGACAATATAACACATATACATATATGTGGATCGGTACTTTGAGGATGTACTGAGCATATGAGGGTGCATGCAATAAGTAAATAATATCATTACAGTTTATTAAACCATGCATGCTAAATGTAAATGACTCACACAGGCTTAAGTAATCTAAAATCTGAAGATCATAAATCATAAAGGATAAAACATATAACGTAAATCTGGTGAGCCATTACACTTAGTTTTGAAATATCTAAAATACTTTATCTTAAAGCTTAAGAATCTTAAAACCATAACTTCTAAAACTTATGCTTTTATCTTAAAGCTTTAAATTAATAGACTGTTGAAGAGTAGGTGACATCTTTTGGGAGGTTCTTCTAACCGACATACACCATGTGAGCATCCATGGAGTCCTACGTCTGGCCCCCGTTAGATAGGGTTGTTCTACCCTTGCCATCGGAATAGAACTTATATCTTAGTGATCACAATCTTAGTCATCCACGTAGAAGTGGGAATAAATCTGAATCCTACTTTGGCACGTAGTTCTGGGGTCTGAAACTGTAGTAACCTTCCCATCTTGGTGCTGAATACTACTCCCATTCTTATGTTCAAAATCTTAAGAAATTCACTTCAAAAATAGCACAAGGGTTTACAAGATAACCAATTATGCTTTTGTTTCTTTAAATCTTAAGTTATCTGAACAAAGTGGATTCTTTATCTTAGCTTAGGATCAAAAGATCAAATCTTTATCAAAATCTGTAATAATCTTATCTGAGGGTGCTCATAGCACAAATAATCTTGAAATAACAATCTTAAATTGGGGCTTAATGACCCATGAATCAATCTCATGTTAAAACATCTAAAAATTCATGCTTAATAATGTAAACACTTATAATTCATCATAAAATCTGGAAATTACTGCACAATGCATAGAAATATGAATAATGTCAAGTAATTCAATTTCTAAATCATGGGAAATCTCATAATCTTGAAAATAATGATAATGGGTATAAACCCTAGCTTAAATTTCATGTGAAATCTCATAACTTGTAGTAGATTTGTAATTAAAATAAAGTTTTGGGCACAAGGATGAAAGAAGTATCCTTGTTCAAACCCCACATACCTTAAATTGATGACGTTTGATGAGAAACTCAAATCTTGGATTCCTATTGATGCTTTAGAGATGAATTCTTAGAGTTCTTGTATTGGGAATCCTTTGTCTTGAATTTCCTTAGAAAATTAATGGAGGAATTTGGGTTTCTTAGAGAAGGAGCTTTTGATTTCTATGGTTTTTTTTTCCAAAAGGATGGTGAATAAAGAGCATAAAGTTCTTGAAATATGATTAATCTCTTGTGTTTAGACGGATTGGGGTTGGAGATTTACCAAAATACCCCTTTTAAACGTTTATACGAAATTAGAACGTACATTTTCCCGATCTGGGTAGCCACCGCGATGAGCCACTATAGTGGTGGCTCACTGGAAATCGACAAATGGAAACTAGGCAGACTCCGCGACACGGAGACATCACGGTGCCCCTTTGGAATGCCATTTTGGCACATGGCACGACACATTATTATCGCGCTGGCCCTCTGGGAATTGACAAATGGGAAATTTACCCTCTCCGCAATGCGCCAATATCGTAGAGGGCCACTGGAATGGAACAATTGGAAATTCACACTAATCCACAAAACACTAAGGGTCCAAAGTAGCCATAACTTCTTACTCGATTATCGGATTTAGGCGAATCTTATATCGTTGGAAAGCTAATTCAATTTCCTACACAATGCAAAGTCCAAATCTAAGGAATTACATGAAAAATAAATAGTATTTATTTTGGAAGCTATCCTTTAACATTCTAGGCATGAATTTAAGCTAGGAAAAGTGTGGGGTATTATAATATCTCCCCCTTGGGAACATTCGTCCTCGAATGTGACTAGTTAAGCTGAAATTTCTAAGGAATATGAGACTTTAAGGTAGCATGCACAACTAAAATAAACTGCGAGTCTGAATCTAAATCATCTAAGATTCTGAGTAATCTATGAGTGCATGAACTTACATGAGGAAAACTATATAGCTTAATGTAACGTATGAGTAGAAAAGAATTGAATCAATACCTTCAGTTATATCTGAGTTTGCGGAGAAAAGGTGGGGGTACTTGGCTCGCATATCTGCTTTTGTTTCCCAAGTAGTACCCTTAACAGACTAATTCCGCCAAAGAACTTTAACCAAGGGAACTTCTTTGTTCCTTAGTCTACAGATTTGATGATCTAAAATCTCAACTGGAATCTCTTCATAAGAAAGATTGTTCTGAATATTTAAGCTTTCTAAAGGATCCACAACAGTGGAGTCACCGATACTCTTCTTAAGCATAGAGACGTGAAACACTGGATGAATAGCTGACAAATCTGCGGGCAAATCAAGGTCATAAGCTACTTTTCCAACACGACTCACAATTCTGAAAGGGACAATATATCGGGGACTAAGCTTTCCCTTCTTTCCAAATCTCTTCACCTCTTTCATGGGTAAAATCTTCAGATACACTAGGTCACCAATCTCAAACTCGAGGTCCCTTCTTCTTATATCTACGTAGGATTTCTGACGACTCTGGGCTGTTTTCAATCTCTCTCTAATCAACTTAACTTTTTCCATAGCTTCAAAAACTGCATCAGGCCCAAGCAAAGCAACCTCACCCACCTCGAACCAACCTATGGGTGATCTACATCTCCTCCAATAAAGAGCCTCAAATAGAGCCATCTGAATGCTAGAATAATAACTGTTATTATAAGCAAACTCAATCAATGGCAAATGCTCATCCCAACTACCCTTGAAATCAAGAGCGCATGCCTTCAACATATCTTCTAGAGTTTGGATATTCCTCTCTACTTGACCATCTGTCTAAGGGTGAAAAGCTAAGCTAAGATGGACTTGGGTACCAAGACCCTTCTGAAAAGCTCTCCAAAATTAGGAAGTAAATTGAGTACCCCTATCTGAGATTATAGACAAGGGAACCCCATGCGATCTAACTAATTCTCGAATATATAACTTAGCATAATCCTTAGTTGTATAAGATGTGTGAACTGGAAAGAAATACGTTGACTTAGTCAACCTGTCTACAATAACCCAAATCAAATCATGATGACATCACGATTGGGGTAAACCAAACAAAAAATCCATATTCACCTCTTCCCACTTCCAAGTGGGAATACCAAACTCTTGCAATGTGCCACCAGGTCTTTGGTGCTCTACCTTAACCTGTTGACAAGTTGCATATTTTGCTATGAACTCCGATATATCTTTCTTCATACCACTCTACCAATAGATTTCTCACAAGTCGTGGTACATCTTGGTAGCTCTTGGATGGATAGAATAACGTGCACCATGTGCCTCAGCCATAATTCTCTGTCTCAACTCATCAACACAAAGCACACATAATCTATTCTGGTATCTTAACACGTCATCTCCCCCTGGGGAGAAAACCTCCACTCTTTGATCTTTAAAATACTCCTTCAGTTTGACCAAACTAGAATCCTTATTTTGCTTCCCCGTCACTTCCGAAACTAGAGAAGATTCAGAGCTACTCTGAACCCAAACATTCCCTCCAGCTGAATCAACCAACCTAACACTCAATCTAGCTAAACGATGAACTTCTCGAGCTAACTCTTTCTTATCATTCTCCATATGAGAAACACTACCCATATACAACCTACTAAGGGCGTCTGCCACTACATTGGCCGTGCTGTATGATACAACACACTCATATCATAGTCCTTCAATAACTCCAACCACCTTCTATGATGGAGATTCAACTCCCTCTGAGTAAAAAAAATACTGCAAACTTTTGTGGTCCGTGAACACATCCACATGCATACCATATAGATAATGTCTCCATATTCTCAAAGAAAACACTAAAACAACTAATTCCAGGTCATGAGGGTAATTCTGACCCAAAAAACATTCATCTTCATGATTCTTACCGCACTTAGCACATGGGGGATGATTAGGCTTCCCACTTACACTATTCTTAGATCCGAACATAGAAGACTTACCCCACTGTTCTTGCCTTTTTCTGGGTACAGAAGCACTGGCTGAAGAAGGTGCAGACATAAATAAATGATTCTAAAATTGTGAATGATTTCCTCTTTCATACCTATTTTGACCATGATCAAACTGCCCTGTTCTAGCCCTCTTATTTGCTCTCTCTCTTTCCTTCCCCTTTTCTGCCTCAATTTGTTGAGTGTGCATCATCAATCTAGAAAGATCCATATCTCCAATAAGCATAGTAGTCCTAAACTTCTTAACTACTAACCCAGACACACCGGTCACAAACTTACTCTTGGTTGACCTAGGATCAACCATCTGTTCAGGGGAATACTTAGACAACTGGTTGAACTTGAGGCAATGCTTTTTCACTGTCACACAGCCCTGCCTCATATTCATGAACTCTTCTATCTTAGCTTCTCTCATCTCATATGGGAAGAACTTGTCTAAGAACGTATCCTAAAATATCTGTCAAGTCATGGGAGCTGCATTCTCTCCTCTACTTTTCTTCCACATCACCACCTAATCATAAGCAACATCCTTCAGCCTATAGGATGCTAATTCTACACTCTTCTCTTTAGAAATATCCATAATTCGGGTGATCTTCTTCAGCTTATCTAGATAAAGATATGGGTCCTCATCTGCTTTCGACCCAAAGAATTCCAGCGGGTTCATTCTCATAAAATCTAGAATCCTAGTTGCGGATAAGTCCTCATCTTGCTGAGGTGGGAGTGCGGACCGATGGTTGCCCTGAATAATAGCTGTCACATCTTGGGCTAGCGCTTGCAAGGCAGCCCGAAACTCTGTATGTGACACATTATCATTCAAAGGGTCTGCGGGCTGAGGTGGCTAGTTGTCATTTCTATGGGCATTAGCTCGACGAGGAGGCATTTTCTGTCATGTAAAAGTATAAGTTAAAAGCAGATAGAGATACTAAATGAACGATAGATCATAAAAGAAAAGATTTTCTACAATGCTCCATAGCCTCTTGCTCATAGATATGGAATGCTTCTCACTGATGATCAAGACTTTATGTAATGTAACTTGTCTAACTCCCTAGGACTCTCTAAACCTTAGGATCAGATACCAAGTTTGTAACACCCCAAAATTTAGTTACCGGGACACCAGACGGTGCTCCACATACAAGTAGCCCTGAGCTAACTCTGGTTGTTTTCTACTAAGTCTGGATCTCAACATATAGGAAATATGAATATGAAATCCTAATAATGCAAAAAATTATATCTGAAACATGCTAGAAGTCTTGGTAAAACAATACTGAAAATTCTAAATTCTAAATCAAATATCTAAAACTAAATCTAGTAGTCTGACAAGCCTCTATTATCTGAATCTAGAGAGTCATTGGGTCAGACCCCCAGCTGACTCAAACTTTCTGAAATGAATAAAGGAACATCTACTAATAAACTGAAAGTATAAATAACTAAGTCCCCAAAATATGAGGACTCACCAACTGCAGGGATGTAGATGAGATACTCGGAAATCACTCACGCTGCTAAGACTGAGCACCTAAACCTACATTATGAGACAATATAGCACATAAACATATATGTAGATCGGTACTTTGAGGATGTACTGAGTATATGGGGGTGCATGCAATAAGTAAATAATATCATTACAGTTTATAAAATCATGCATGCTAAATGTAAATGACTCACACAGGCTTGAATCTGAAATCTGAAGATCATAAATCATAAAGGATAAAACATATAACGTAAATCTGGTGAGCCATTACACTTAGTTCTAAAATCTCTAAAATACTTTATCTTAAAGCTTAAGAATCTTAAAACCATAACTTCTAAAACATATGTTTTTACCTTAAAGCTTTAAATCAATAGACTATTGAAGATTAGGGGACATCTTTTGGGAGGTTCTTCTAACCGACATACACCATGTGAGCATGCATGGAGTCCCATGTCTGGCCCCCATTAGGTAGGGATGTTCTACCCTTGCCATCGGAATAGAACTTATATCTTAGTGATCACAATTTGAGTCATCCACGTAGAAGTGGGAATAAATTTAAATCCTACTTTGGCACGTAGTTCTGGGGTCTGAAACCGTAGTAACCTACCCATCTCGGTGCTAAATACTACTCCCATTCTTATGTTCAAAATCTTAAGAAATCCACTTCAAAAATAGCACAAGGGTTTACAAGATAACCAATTATGCTTTTCTTTCTTTAAATCTCAAGTTATCTGAACAAAGTGGATTCTTTATCTTAGCTTAGGACCAAAAGGTAAAATCTTTATCAAAATCAATGAATAATCTTATCTGAGGGTGCTCATAACACAAATAATCTTTAAATAACAATCTTAAATTGGGGCTTAATGACCCATGCATCAATCTCACGTTAAAACATCTAAAAATTCATGCTTGATAATGTAAACACTTATAATTCATCATAAAATCTGAAAATTACTGCACAATGCATATAAATATGAATAGAGTCATGTAATTCAATTTCTAAATCATGGGAAATCTCATAATCTTGCAAATAATGATAATGGGTATAAACCCTAGCTTAAATTTCATGGAAAATCTCATAAGTTGCAGTAGATTTGTAATTAAAATAAAGTTTTGGGCACAAGGATGAAAGAATTATCCTTGTTCAAACCTCTCATACTTTAAATTGATGATCTTTGATGAGAAACTCGAATCTTGAATTCCTATTGATGCTTTGGAGATAAATTCTTAGATTTCTTGTATTGGGAATCCTTAGTCTTGAATTTTCTTGGACAATTAACGGAGGAATTTGAGTTTCTTGGAGAAGAAGCTTTTCATTTCTAGGATTTTGCTTTTGAAAAGGATAGTGATTAAAGAGCATAAAGTTCTTGAAATATGATTAATCTTTTATTTTTGGACATATTGGGGGTTGGAGATTTACCAAAATACCCCCTTTAAATGTTTATATGAAACTGGAAAACGTATATTTTCTTGATCTGGGTGGCCACTGCGACGCGTCCGTATCACGGTGGCTCACTGGAAATCAACAAATGGAAATTGGGCAGACTCTGTGACGTGGAGACATTGTGGTGCCCCTTTGGAATGCCATTTTGGCACATGGCACGACGCACTATTATCGCGCTGGACCACTAGAAATTGACAAATGAGAAATTGACCCTCTTCGCGATACACCAATACCATGGAGGGCCATTATAATGGGACAATTGGAAATTTACACTGATCCGTGATGCGCTAAGGGTCCAGACGATGGTGTTTTACGACTAGAACTTAAAATAGCCATAACTTCTTACTCGATTATCGAATTTAGGCAAATCTTATATCGTTAGAAAGCTAATTCAATTTCCTACGCAATGAAAAGTCTAAATCTATGAAATTTCTTGAGAAATAAATAGTATTTTGGAAGCTATCCCTTAATATTCTGGGAACGAATTTAAGCTAGGAAAAGTGCGGGGTATAACATTTTGTTTCTACCAACACGTAAATGTCAGCTCCCCTTTGTTGAAACAATCTTCTGACTACTTCCCTTTTTCTTTCACTATTCAACCCCCTCATATTACAAGCTAGGATTTATACTTTCATTGGGGATTAGAAGTTATTTTCCTCCCCCTGTTTCTTGGCTCTCCTCCTTTAAAATTAATATGAAATTCTAAATTTTTTATCTCCTTTGGAATTGTGTTATTTTCCCTGTTTGTTGATAACTCCATTTTCTTTTTCCTTAATTTCCCCCTCTTCTGATCAATTCGAAGAAAAAGCTCAAAAGCTATATTATTACACCTTTCGAAAGCTGCCCAAAATTTTTTGCTGAGTTTGAGTATATTTGATTGTACCCAAAGTGATGCTCTATCTTTAATTTCTTGGTCTGAGAGTGAGTCATTAATTTGAAGGGAAGGAGGGTCTTCAAACATCGAACTTTGTATAATTGAGAAGTTTCCTTGATTAAATTCTCCCCTATCAGTATCTACTTGTCTCTCACCTTCTTCTTCTATAGTTAATCTGATCGCATGCATGCTATTAGCTCCGTTTTCTAAGTCTCCCACTGGTTTGGAGACAACCAATTTTTCGACAATAAATTTTGGTGGTATGGCAGTAACTCCCATCTCTTCTTCAAAAAGAATTATCCTCGATTTAACTGAGAGTTTTGATGTAAATAAATTATCCACAAAAGGTCCAGTTTCAAAGTTCAATGGGTCATTAATTGGTTTTTGGGCCTCCTTTGGCCCACAATGTAATAACCCTAAATGACCTAAACTTTTTTTTTTGGACCCATTTTTTTAAAAAAGTTCCTTCACATGCCCTTCAGTCAGAAGCACGTGATCATATTTCCCTTTTCTATCATGGTTGACCTGCACCTCTTTATTCTGTGGACAAACCCCAAGCACCTTATGGGAAAAGTTTTGTAATGTCTCCATCAATGCTTTCTCCCTTCGAGGTACAGGCTGTCGTGCACCAGGTATTTGTTCAAACTTCTTGTCATTAGACTTATATCGGTATCTCACCGGCTCCTCGCACCACACTAATAAGGTGAAAATGTATTCTCCATCACTCACTTTAATAGACACGGGGATTTCCTTTAGCGGGCCTTTGACTCGCAGACGAGCCTATCTCAAATGGTTCCTGGTTTGGGTTTCTTCTTTCATTTTGATCCATTCTCCACATTGCTCTCTAATTTCCTTCATCACCTTATCAGACCATAATTGAAGAGGCAACCCTAGGATATAGACCCAAAACCAGTTAAATTATTTTTGTGAAGGAATAGCTCCCGTCGTTGGTGACCACCACTCCAGCTTTAACTGGTGATTGTTTCTTCTCTATTTCCTGGCTAAGACATTTTTGGCATCTCTTCTTGACTAGAATTCAAATAGAAATTGGATCTCATTCAAGTCGAAGACCTGAATGTTGTATATGCCTCTCCAAGTTTGTTGAGCCCATTTCCTGACGTCATTTCGAGATGGAATCTCATCACAAGGGAAGATTCCAACCAAACTTCTCCTCATTGGTTCTTTGTCTCCGATGGTGCAACTCTCTGCTGTTGTATGAGGATTTTTGGGGGTCCATCTCATTTGTTGAATATCATCTTTGTAGCTTCTTTTCCCTTCATCCCTTCTTATGTTATCTTTCCCTAAAGGTATAATTAATCCTTGTATTTTTTTCACCTTTATGAATGAATGCCTCGATTTTTTAAGAAAGATCAGCCTACCCTGCATGAAATATGACCTCAGGGAGAATAATGATAGACCTCATCTCCCCTGTAATAGTAATAACAAACACAAATTTACCATATTTATTGAGCTTTAAAGAGTAATAAATGAGGGTAGTTAAGTCTCTTCTTTTCCCGGTTTTGAATGTATTTCCTTTGATTTCTAAAGCTTCTTTTAGTCTACTGCATAACCACACGAAAGAAGCCCTACTTAACTCTATCCTTCTCATGTAGATTTTTGCACTCTCTACCTATTGATACTAAGATTCTGAAGCTAATCTGGATTCAGTCAAGTCATAAAACTTACGCCCTAATCTAAAATAGATTTTGTTCTTCATCCTAAAGAAGAAAAAAGTAGAAGACAAGAAGAGAGAAAGGAGCAATGTAACACCAGTGAAGGAAGTTCACCATAGAAGAGAGCTAAGGGCCTAAAGGGTCCTAAAGATTTGCCTAAGAGAACATGCCTAAGAGAAAGGTTAGATCGTGCCTGATGAATCAAGAGTTTTTGGGCCTAACAGGACACGTGAAAGTTTAACACTTGGCTATAACAACGTTAGATCGTGCCTCTTTGTTACTTACTTATGGAGGAAAATTCATGTATTTTAGAAAACCCTTCAAATTCTTGAAATTTTGGGAAGAGGAGGTTGATTTTAATAAAATGGTTAAAACAACCTTATTTCTCAAGATGTATCTGACACATTCCTCGATTTCAAGCAAAAATCAAGAACACAAAATTTTCCCTTGCTATATTATGTAAAGAAAGGCTTGGGGACATTTTCAAGTAGTTGATTATAAGAGAAGAGATTGTCAGGCTAAAATAAGACTTCTTGGAAGAGAATCCTATTACTAGTAATAAAGCAATTCTTCAAAGGGCATAGGCTAAATTGAAAAAAATATCTACACTTTAAAGAGAATTTTTTTTAGGAAAAATGGTGTATAATGGTTTGTATAAGGTGATACTAAATTCTTCCACAGTCTAGTAAATGGAAGGAGAAAGAGGTATCATTATCTAGAATTTTGAAAAAAGATGGGCAATGGACACAATGAAATACACAAGTAGCTGAAGAAGCAATCTTAATTTTTTAGAAATAGTTTTCTTTCCAGAACACTTCCACTGATTTAATTCTACTTAATCATGTCCCTTTACTGGTTAATGAAGAAATGAATAAGGATATAACTACTATGCCTATAAAAGATAAAGTGAAAAGAGTGGTTTTTGAACTTAATAGAGAAAGTGCTCGTGACTGATAGAGCCTAAGTACACACGCAAGTGTACGTGGTCTTATCAAGTAGTAAAGTGGCTTCAAGGAAGTCCAAGTATCGATCTCTCAGGGACTTGCATTTGTCGTCTATCAAATTCTAGTTCAACGAATTGAGGAGAGTAGCAAAAGAGTTTTAGAATTGAAAATAAACTAAGAAGAAACTAAACTAATGTGGAAAAATAATGACTCTGGACAATCAAGGATAGAAGCCCAGGGTTAAGGCTTACAAACAATCATACTACGTTATTGAACTTCATTCGTTAACTTGCTTATCTTGGTTGTTGATTCATAGGGTTAATTGCATGATCAGGGTTTCCCAACCTCTAATCCTTTACCAAAGATGAACCTTACAACTACATCATTGAGCGGAGATGTAATAGTCCACTTAAGTTCTTTACAAATATCATCCTACGTGTGAATCAAGTAAGGCATCTAAGTACATCCCTGTCCTAGATGCTAATTCAAATTTCTTGTTTTATAAAGAAACAAGAACCATACATTGCTTATTCCCATGTTCTATCTCTCTATTCCCTCTTCCGAGATCTCAAGGTTAACAATTAATGTATTTTAAGGGTAGCTAATCTTTAAAATAATTAAAACAAGAATAAATAAACAACCAATAATGATAAGCTAATCAACAAACTTAATTCAAAACGAAAGTAATCATGATCGTGGCCTTAACCCCGAATAGGATTTTTAGCCTTTAATGGACATATTCATCATCCAATCCCTTGGATTGATGATACAAACCATAAAAGAAACTAAATTAAAGAGATATAAACCCTAAAAACAAGTTGTGGTAGACTCCTCAATCATCCAAGACGTCCAAAAGTGATTAAAAAATGTTTAAAAGTGTATTTATAACTTTGGAGTAAGCCCACGTCATTTAGGACAAGGATTCAGCATTTTCGACAGGCGTAGAGTGGGGAATGCATCGCACGCTTATCGAACGGTGCTTCTGGAATTGTTGTTCAGAATTTTTTCTAAGTCTAGGGAGCACCGAAATGAGCGTGCGTCGCATGCTAATTGTTGTTAGGAGCTAAACGCTCCTATTAGTTGATATTTGGGCCTCTTCTGAATCCACAGATATTTTGTACACATCAATTGGACTCTCTCACAAGCTACACGCGCCAAAGACATTCCAGGGGTCCAAAAGTGCATCAATCTGTGTATTATGCCTTCGTTGAGCCATTCCGAGCCTTTTTGAGTTGTTCCCACTTGATTTGAAACTTGTATATCCTTCATATATCATCATAATCCATTCCTAAAGTATCCTATATCATTAAACACAACAATTTAGAGCTCAAAAAAACACAACATCCAACACGACGAAATAGAAACAAGAGCTAAGCATAGGCAAATTTCACTTTGATTTTTAACTCATTATTTTGACCCTTGGCTTGATCCAATTGACCCTTGAGCATTATGAATAAGTTATTTCACATATAAATACATAATAAAAACCTTAGTAACTCACTAAAAACATTAGAACCCAACACAATAGACTAGAAAAACACCTAGCTCAAGCTAGTTACACTAGTTTTCTTGGTTGAACTCTAAATACTCAAATTGGATCAAAACTTGTTTCAAATACACTCTTAACATCATAAACACATGCTTTAACACTTCGATACACATTTATCTCATTATCCACCATTATAGCATAGAATCATCCTCAAAACAAGACTAAAAAGGCTAGAATAGGGACACTAGAATGCATAAATACACCCAACATCACCACCCCACACTTAAAACCTTGTTCGTCCTCGAATAACTCTTAATTATAACCCTCATCATCTAAGGAGACTCTACACTTCTACTAAATGCAAAACACTCAAGCTAGTACTATCATGACTACATGGAATGCAAGTTACTACACTAAGCATGTTATTTACACAATTGAAAGCTCATGAACACTACTCTAAAATATCCTAGCCTCAAGAACTGACTCACCTGTGGCAAACTCATGCTTATCATTCAATCAAGGACTTCATACAAATCATCTATATTCATCAAACATGTTCCCTCACAACAAATGAGTTACCCATAAACACTCACAATTACGCAATTCATAACATGATGGGTACAATAATCAAACACATAATAAACCATAGGCTTGCCCTTAGTATAATTCTCCACTAATAGTCGAATGTAAAGCTTAGGATCAATTAGGACTTTTTCGGGTTTAATGTGGGCTAAGTGACGGGTAGAAACTATTTGGGAATAATGGCTAACCTTTCTAAGTTCTTTAATACACTACATCATACATTTAAAACCAATCTTCAACAATCAAATTTCACTTTTTCATCTACCCATACCTTTTGTTTTTGCCCCATCTCATTTAAGCATTTTCACAAACACTTGTGGACGCATAGTTTACTACCAAAAGAATCAATTTTTCTCTATTTTCGCAACTATGGAAATATTTTTATTATCAATTACATCACATCAATCCACACACATAAAATATAAACACCAATAATTATTACCTTGGGGCATCATTTTCACCTTTTTCTTCTTCAATTTCTCAAACTCCTTACGAAATTAATTTTTTATTAAAGCACTTAGAAGCTTTTTTGGATCAAATTGGGGTCTATCAAAGAAGGGACTAGGCTACTTATGAAGTTACCAAATAAAACGCTAAAGGCTCAATGGGGGTTAACTAGGATTATGCACAAAGGGTAGGACAAATAGAAGGTATAAAATAAGGCTATCAAAGAAATGCCTAAATCATCTCATAAACCCACATTCTTTTTTTCGCTTTACACACACACCGGGCAAGTTCTAGACATCATATGTAACAAGAAATATAAAAAATTCTCACATCACACATGACACATGATTTATTCAATAGGATCATCATAGACTCCCAACCAAACAATAGCACAAATTCAAAATTAAGCCACAAGTAGAAGAGTCATAAACATGAGCCTAAGTGTCTCAAAAAATAGTAATTCACACCAATCAACATACTTTTTTTTTCAACAAACCCACTTGCATTATGTAATAAAAAAAATAGCACCAACAAGAATATATCACTTATTCCTAACCTAAAAAAATTTAAAATTAAGTATTAATTTAGGAATTTTCCCACCCCATACTTAAAAATCTACTTTATCCCCAAAGTGAATTCAAAAGTTAGAGATATAAATACCCCCTGAGGCCTCTAGGCCTAGCTAGATGCATCTTCACATAAAGGAGATCCATGGGACCCCACACTCAGTCTTTTCTATGCTCCTTAGCTCAAGTTTATGGTACTCAGAGTTTCCATTAACCTGTGATTCAATCAAAAACAAAGCTAACGTGAAGTAAAAAAACTAAAAAAAATAAAAATAAAACATACCTTAGCTTGGGTTGCCTCCCAAGAAGCGCCTAATTTAGTGTCGCGATACGACCTAATCATGCTTTTTCCTCCACCTTGAGGATATGAATTTTACCCCAACAATATATCCATCTTCTTGCCTCGATCATAAGGAGGTGGTACAGAGATTAAGGAACCGAGTAATGGGATGTGCATGGTGAACCACTCAGCCTTAAGGTGAGGTATGTTTTTATGTTTCTTGTATGGTGTAAAATAATGAATATAGGATTCTTTTTCCTCATATTCACACTCTTTCACTATTTTAAATGATTTCACAGACAAGATATCATCTAAACATAATGTAAAAAAGTTCTTTGAATAAGGCCCAACCAATCCTACTTCAAAATTTACACTACCTACTACACACTCACTTTTATTCACCTTCTCAATTTCAGTCTCAAGATAAAGATGACAATTGAGTGACTGTGATTCTTGTGTTTGCTCCACAAATTGGCTAATGTCCTCATATTTTTCTTTGCTTAGCCACTATAGACATGGTGTCAGTTATACCACAAATTAACTAATATCCTTATCATATTTTTCTTTGCTTAGCCACTGTAAACATGGTAGCAGTGGCAACTCCTCAACCTGTTCAATAATTTCAGTTTTTGAGTACTCAGACTTCCTCAGATTGTCAGCAACTTTCTCTACAACTGGTTGGGGGCTCACTTGTTCTATAGCCTCCCTTTGGTTCTTCATGTATGCCAACAACTCATTCTGAGATGCTAAAATTTATTTCATCAACTCTTCCAAATTGCTCGTTTAAGTTGTGGCCTGTATGTTTGATTGTTGCTACTGAAACTGCTTCTGGTTGGTCCATAATTGAATTTGTGAATGATTCAGCCTCGTTCAATTGAAGTAGTTTATATAATTTTGCCTTTTAGCATAGCCCATAAATATTACTGAATCGGGGTTGATAGCACACATATCTTTAGCATGACCACTTTGACTACAAACCATACACCATATAGAATCGTCATCACTTTGAAACCATCTATCCCAAGCTTCCATGTCAAGAAGTGTGATTAAAAGAAAAATAAAAGAAACTAAACAAAAACTATTTACAAGTCAATCTAGCTAAACTAAAAATAAGATAGTTGCCTACTTACAAGTCCCCGACAATGGCGCCAAAAACTTGATAGCGTCCAAGCGCACACGCAAGTGTACGTGGTCTTATCAAGTAGTAAAGTGAATTCAAGGAAGCCCAAGTATCGATCTCTCAGGGACTTGTGGTCGTTGCCTATCCAATCTAGTTCAACCAATTGAGGAGAGTAGCAAATAGAGTTTTAGAATTGAAAATAAACTAAGAAGAAACTAAACTAATGCGGAAAAATAATGACTTTGGACAATCAAGGATACAATCCCAGGGTTAAGGCTTACAAACAATCATACTAAGTTATTGAACTTCATTCGTTAACTTGCTTATCTTGGTTGTTGATTTATAGGGTTAATTGCATTATCAGGGTTTCCCAACCTCTAATTCTTTACGTAAGTTGAACCTTAAAACTACATCATTGAGAGGGGATGTAATAGTCCACTTAAGTTCTTTACAAATATCATCCTACGTGTGAATCAAGTAAGACATCTAAGTACATCCCTGTCCTAGATGCTAATTCAAATTTCTTACTTTATAAAGAAACAAGAGCCATACTTTGCTTATTCCCATGTTCTATCTCCCTATTCCCTCTTTCGAGATCACAAGGTTGACAATTGATGTATTCTAAGGGTAGCTAATCCTTAAAATATATAAAAAAAGAATAAATAAACAACCAATAATGATAAGCTAATCAACAAACTTAATTCAAAACGAAAGTAATCATGATCGTAGCCTTAACCCCGGATAGGAGTTTTAGACTTTAATGGACATATTCATCATCCAATCCCTTGGATTAATGATACAAACCATAAAAGAAACTAAATTAAAGAGATGTAAACCCTAAAAAAAAGTTGTGGTAGACTCCTCAATCTTCCAAGATGTCCAAAAGTGATTAAAAAATGTTTAAAAAGTGTATTTATAACTTTGGAGTAAGCCTACGTGGTGTATGAAAAGGATTCAGCATTTTTGGTAGGTGTGGATTCGGGCATGCATTGCACGCTTATCGCACGGTGCTGCTGGAATTGTTGTTCAGAAATTTTTCTAAGTCAAGGGAGGACCGAAATGAGCGTGTGTCGCATGCTAATTGCTGTTAGGAGCTACACGTACCTATTGGTTGATATTTTGGGCTGGGCCTCTTATGAATCCATTGGTATTTTTCACACGTCCATTTTCCACTCTCACAATCTATACGCGCCCAAGACATTCCAGGGGTCAAAGAGTGTGTCAATCTGCGTATTGTACCTTCATTGAGCCATTCTGAGCCTTTTTGAGTTGTTCCCACTTGATTTGAAGCTTGTATATCCTTCATATATCATAATAATCCATTCCTAAAGTATACTATATCATTAAACACAACAATTTAGAGCTCAAAAAAACACAACATCCAACACGACGAAATAGAAACAAGAGCTAAGCATAGGCAAATTTCACTTTGATCTTTAACTCATTGTTTTGACCTTTGGCTTGATCCAATTGACCATTGAGCATTATGAATAAGTTTTTCCATATATAACTATATAATAAAAATCTTATTAACTAATTAAAATACATTAGAAGCCAACACAAATGACTAGAATACACCTAGCTCAAGCTAGTTACACTGGTTTTCTCGGTTGAACTCTAAATGCTCAAATTGAATCAAAACTTGTTTCAAATACACTCTTAACATCATAAACACATGATTTAACACTTTGATACAAATTTATATCATTATCCACAATTATAGCATAGAATCATCCTCAAAACAAGACTAAAAAGGCTAGAATAGGGACACTAGAATGTATAAATAACCCAACATCAGTGACCCTTATGGACTTACTAGTCAATTCTATCAAAGTTGGTGGGATTTGGTAAGTGGATACATTTTTAATCTAGGGGCTTCCTATTTGAAGGGTGCACATTACCTAAGTTTATTACTTATTATGACTTGGTCTCGTTACCTAAAAATACATTGTTCAGTTGTAATACCCCAAAGTTTCCTAACTAATTTTGTCTCAAGAATGTCAAGTATTAGCTTCTAAGTTGAATAAATTTTATTCCATGGGGAATTTTCAAGATTTTTACTTTTTGTCATGTGGGAAATTCAATAAGCTTTCCATTGATATAAAATTTGCCTAAATCCGATAACCGGGTAAAAAGTTATGACTATTTCAAGTCTTCATCGTAAAACAGCGCCATATTGGTCAGTGCCGCACCGCGCCATAAGATAAAATGGCAATTGTCCTTTTTCCAGTGTCCCAGCGCGATTTCTCAGCATCGCTCCAAACTTCCAGGTCACAAAAAAGTGGCAACGTTATGGCTCCGCGTCGCGCCATTTCCCTATTTCCCAATTGTCGAATTCCAGTGACAGGCGTGATAGCACCGCATCGCGCTCGGGGTCTAGGTCTGGAAATTTTCACCAATTTAAAAGACGCGTCTAGGGTTAAAAGGGTCAATTTCTCACCCCTATTTAAGCCCTTTAACACGAGATTCAACTATTTTGAACCCAAAATATACTAGTTTTTCTCAATTTTCTCTCAAGAAGAAGCTAGGGTTTCAATTGGGGATTCAATTTCAAAAAAGTCTCTCCGTTAATCTTCGCTAAATCAAGAACTAAGGTATGTCATGTGTTGATTCATGAGTCTTTTTCACCCATGAAGCTCAAGAATCTCTTTTCAAAATCAAAGATTTGTATATTTACGAATGTTTATGATGTGATTGAATTGAAAAGTGATGTTCATGTTGTTGTTTGGTTTCATTCTATGTTATAGACTATTAATTACAAGAATTGATTCTAGTATGTAAGGAATTATGCGGTATTCATGATAAACCCTTCAATTCACAAATTGATTGATATATCCTTGATTATTAGATGTGTTGATTATTGTATAACCATAGCATGCTCCCCTCATGTTTGATTAAATGCCTATGTGAAGGAAAAGTGTCATACTAGTATGATAATATGAAATCTTCATTTATGTACAAGTTATGTATGTCAAGTGTTTGATGAAATGTCTTAGCCAATGGATTATGTATTGTTGATGTTGCTCCTGTAATCAAGAAAGTCATGCTTTGTCAGTTTCTTTCTATCAAATCCTGGGGGTACTTGTACCCAAAAAATATAGTTGTGTTCCTAAAGTCCGTGTCATGTTTTCACAATATCCTCAGTCAAGCCATGATCCGTAGAACTCAGTCAGTCATGTAACTCAGGAAAGCTCAGTAATGCAGTAATCTTAGTACTATTCCGTCAGTCAATGGAACTCAGTTAACTCAGTCTAGTTCAGTTCAGTAATCCTTGATCAGTATCTATTCAGATGGGAGTAGGAATTAGCATCGAGTGAACCCAAGGATGGGAACACACACTATCACATGAGGGTGTGATTCTTAGAAGTCATCCTTACATTTTAGAACTATGCAGCCAGCATAGGTTGAGACATTAACACTGTCAGATGAGGGTTGATGAGGTGGATAAGCACTATCAGATGAGGGGCCCACCATTCTCTTTTGGGGACACTATAAGATGAGGTTCACTCACAGCTTGTCCTTACCAGTGGCGCGGTATTGACACCCTTCTAATTGGGGTTACAGATTGGACCCCAACTCAGCCATAATGGCATATTAGGGGCATGTCAGTTAGATAACTACTTCCCACAGTTTTAGTTACAGAATCAGGACTGTCAGATACAGTCATTCAGTCTCAGTAATAGAACTTAAATAGTTCTATAGAATTTAGGACTGTCAGATACAATCAACTCAGAATAGTATGAAACTCAACTAGTTCTATCAGATCCTGGACTGTCAGATACAATCACTTATGTCACCAGAATTCAGTTATCTGTAAGATCATGTTGTCACAATCTTAGATATAGTTACGACGTATTCATGCATGTATTCTCATGTTTATATTAGTCAGTTATCCAGTATTTTTCATGCATATGAACCCCATGAATTCAACCTCCCTTCCATGCATACCAGTACATTCAAAGTACTAATGCATTTGCGCTATGATGTCTTATACCATAGGTTCAGAAGCACGAGCTCCAGAGCATCAGTAGCATTCTAGTCTCAGCAGTCAGAGTTAGCAGTGAGTCCTTATCTTTCGAGGACATGATCATTTATTTATTATCTCATTAATTAATTTATAAGTTGGAGTTAGTTGGGGACATATCCCATCAACTCCTTATTTAGAAAGTTATGTTTTAGAGTTTTTTTAGACTACAGTTTGTTCAGATAGTATTTTAGTTTTGGGTATTCTATTACCCCACTCAGATGTTATATTTTATCAGTCATACAGTTTTAAACCTTATGGCCTTCCATCCTCCATTTCTGTATTATATTTAGTATGTTATACAGTGTACAGGTACAAATATCAGTCATGGGTTAGCTTGTGGTACTTTGGAGTCATGAGAATTGTGTAGCATTCTGAGTACCAGATTTGGGGCGTTACATCAGTCTTTTACAGATATGAGATCAATTAGCCTAAGTAATTTTCTTAACAAGGTGGTCTCTAGAGTGCTTCATGCTAGATTGGAAAAATATCTTTCTATGCTTATTTCCATAAACAATATGGTTTCGTGAAAGAAGAAATATCACTGGAAATATGCTTTTGGCTCAAAAATCATTATTGGCATCAGAAAGAGGGGCAACCCTGCTAATGTAGTGATAAAACTTGACATGGCTAAAACATACGATAGAGTGGATTGGAACTTTATGACAAGGTGCTGGAAAAGGTGGATTTTGATAAGATAGTAGTAGATATGGTCTAGAGATTGGTGGCTAATTATTGGTATTCATACTTTATTAATGGCCAATCCTATTGTTTCTTTCACCCTACAAAAAGAGTGAAACAAGGTCATCCTCTATCCCTAACTTTGTTTATCCTATCTACAGAGGTATTGGCTAGAGACTTGTACTTCATATTTGACAGCAAGGTTTTCAAAGGTTTTGGGATGCCAAAATGGAGTGACAAAATTAATCATATCGCTTGTGCAGATGAAACAATTTTATTTATAGTTATCAGATAAAAGATACTTACAATTGGTGATGGAAACATGGGAAAAATATGAATAATAATACGGGTAGAAAATTAATATGGAGAAAAGTGCTTTTTATATACATGACAAAATAATAGATGCTATATTCAGGGTGTTGATGAATGTATTGGATTTTCCAAAGGAAAATTTTCCTTAATTTATCTAAGATGTCCTATTGGTTATGCAAGAAAGAGTAAAACATCCTTTACGGAGTTGATCAAGAAGGTAAATAACAAGTTTTAGTCTTGGAAAGAGAGGATTTTGCCATTTGGAGATAAATTTGTATTGATTAATAATGTGTTAAATAACATTCCCATATACTTATTGTATGAAATAATTCCTCCTAAATGTGCCAGCCATGACTTACATAGAATTTTTGCAAGATTTCTATGGAGTTTCAAGTAGGTAGATAGAAACATTGGGTGGCTTGAACTGTATATGAAGGCCTAAGGATAAAGGAGGACTTGGATTTAGGTCTCTATTTGATATCTCTAAAGCTTTATTTTCTAAATTGTGGTGGATTTTTAGAATATCAAAATCTCTGTGGACTATCTTCATATGGAGCAATATTGTAAAAGGTATACACCTCAAGTGGTGGAATGGAGAGGGGGTTCACAAATATGGAAATATATGCTTGAAGCCAAGAATTATATTGATCAAGTGATATGGTGGTAACAAAGATATGGACATGCTAATATCTTGTATGATAATTGGAAAAAACTAGGGGCTCTCTATTACTACTTACTATCACCAATATTGATAAGCATCAAGTAGAAGACGTAAACCAATTATTCTATGAAGGGATATGGAATACTGGTTTGATAGAAGATCTATTTCTAAAATATGTGTGTAATCATGTCCTACATAGTTTACTTGTGTAGAAAGGTTCAGAAGAATAGGACAGCCCTTCGTGGATGCTTAACCCATTAGGTAAATTCATTATTAAATCAACTTAGGAGATAATGAGAAAATTAGGAGAGGTTCATGAAGATTTAAAATAATTATGGATAAAAAAGGATGCCTTTTAAAGTATCCTTTTTTATTTGGAGATTATGGAAGAAAAGAGTTCCAATAGGGAAAGTATAAGTAAGAATCAGGGTTTATGAGGAGAAAAAAATGCAAAATCTATGAAGAAGAGGCACATGAAATAATTGACCACTTATTTTTTTTAGTGTCCACTAGCTAACAGTTTGTGGTGTAGGTTTGCAATTGCATCTGGTGTTGATGGTCCCTTTTTTAAACTTAAGGACACTATTTTAAAGTGGTGGAGAGTAGATAGATTCTTAGAGCTCTAATTACTATTCAATACAATTCCTATATTCATAATTTGGCAAGTTTGGAAGAGAAAAAACATCATTATTCACGAGGTGAAGATGTTTTATAGGAATGGAGATGGAGATAAATAAATAATATATTTCTATTAACAACGTATAATTTTCCATGGCTGAAAAACTTACCAAACAACTAGCCTAACTTGGTAAAGTTTATTATGGAGTATTCACTAACTATAGGATACAGAATTGTGTCTTGGAACCCTCCCATGTTGGGTACCTTTAATTTCAATTCTAATTGTGCATCTAAAGGAAACCCAAGCCTTAGTTCTGGGGCTTTTTGTATCAGAAATGAAGAAGGGGATTTTTTATATGTTGAAGTCGGGACGCTGTTTAATGGGATTAATTTAGTGGTAGAGGTAGTGGCATTAAGGTTAGGCTTGGAATACTATGTTAAATACAATATCCTACCTCTAATACTTGAGACTAATTATCTTAGTCTAAAAAAGATATTAGATGAAATTTGTGAAGTTCCCTGATGCATTGCTATGGAAATCAAGAGGATAAGGATGCCGATGTTTATTAAAGATGTAGTAGTGGTGCACACTTTTAGAGAAAGCAATAAAATAGTGAATTATTTCACTAACCAAATGTTTTGTTCTGCAGGCACACAAAGATTGACTTATTCTACATTGTAGGAAATGCTAATAGAAGCAAGGGGCATTATTAACACGGAAAATGCTAAAGTACCAAATCTTAGGATAAGAGGATATCAAAATGAGAAACACAACAACTATCATCAATATTACGGAGGGTAACACATAACCAAGCTATGATCAACTATGCAAACAACTCCACCCAACAATAAACAAAAAAGTAAAATAAGTAGAATAAAGATTTTGCAAGGAGATAACAATAGAAGTAAGATAATGTACCTATCAGCCCCAAAGTTTAAGTAGCGATATTAACTTTTTATTAATCTTATTCTACTGTATGAAAGAGAAGATGGGGAAATATCTCACTGTTACAAGGAAAGAACTTGATTGTAAGAAAAAATAGGGTAAAGGGGAGCAAAATTGATAAGTTAGACTAAAGCTTTAGTCAGGTCATAGTAACAGTAGATGGAACTTACCAGGACATGCATGCCAACAGTCGAGCTATTTACATCACACCTAATGGAATTGGGTTATCAACGATCTCTTTAAGGACTATAATGGAGTAAAATCTTCATCATTGTCCATTGAATTTACCAGATCTGCCATTATTGAGTTGAAAAAGTCTTTATTGAGTTGGTTTTCATGGCACTTGTGAGAATTTAGAGTGCCGAATATGCAAACATCAATTTTTAGGTCTAGTTTTAAAAGATTCAAGGTTGGGAATGAAGTTGTTATTCCTTCTTCTAACTTATCTCATCACTAAAAGGTTAGGAGGAAATAGTGTATCAATAGGTCGATTTAGTGCCGGTTTGGATGGCGGGTTTCCATGGTATGGTATAGTTTGGTTACCAAGGAAACCATATTTGTTTTGATTATTTTCAAAAAGGTATGGTATGGTATGGTATATTTTCATGGTTTGGTAACCATGAAACCCCTCACTTTTTAGAACCACTAATTTGGTGTATTCCATTGTTTTGTTATTTTTTTCTTCCAATTAAAACCTTATTTAATATTATCTAATTTGGTTTTACCCTTTACTCTATATTACTTTTAACCACAATATATTTCTACTTTTATGCTTTTCTGCTCCTCTCCTCTGCGTTGTTGTTCTCCTGTGGGTTGTGGGTTCTTCGTTTTGCCTTCTTCTTCTTCTACAATTGTTCTCTTAGGTATGTTTTAAACTTAACTTCTTATTGTTTTCTCATAAAATTTAACATATTTACTTATCAAATATGTTGTTGATTTAGAATTGGTGTTTGAAAAACACGCACATACAAGTTGTGTATATCATAATTGCATCAGCTATATAATCTGTTGAACGTGTCTAAATTGAGGTTATTAGAGAAGGTGATTTAGTATTCCTGGTTGTGCTCGTGTTGATTTTTATAAGTTTAAATATGAGAGTATGAGTTGTAAGGAGTTTAAATTAAATACGTCAGAACATAAATAAATTAGGTGGACAACTCAACTACACGAAGATCCACCAGTTAATTTTTATGGTGGTGCTTATTCAATTTCCATTTTGTGTTTTTGTTTCTTTATTGGTACTAACTAAAGAAGAAAAATAGAAACTTCATGATGTAACTGAAAAACCAAAAAAATATCAAAGGGAATTATGAAGAGTGCACGCTAAAGTGTTTGCTTTTTAACCAACTTTACTTTGAGCATTACAAGCTAAGACCAAACTAAGTCACCCAACACTGATTCTTTATTCTTGTTGTTGTGCTTTTTTTTTATACTCCTTTGTAAGTGTTAGTGTTACTTGATATTATGAATTCTAATGCATATTTTAGTATGTGGGGCGGGAAAAGTTTGACCTCTTTTTTTTTTTTTACAATTTGCTGTGATGGGATTTATATGAGAAACTTTAGAGTTAGAGTCCAAGATTGACTTTTACTAACTTTTATTGTTAATATAACCTATCATTACCTGTTTATTGGTTTTCACTTACTCTCAATTATTCCCTAAGTTTTGCGTACTCTTTATTTTTGATGTTAAATTCTCTAAAATACACCACTTTTAGAGAATTTGACAGATACTTGTTGACAGTTTTGAAGAGTTCATGCAACATAGATTTATTAATGTATACTATTCATTATTAAAGCAATATTAAAGTAGAAGATGATCTGCATGTACTGTACTTTTGTTTATATTTGATTTTTGTGCATGTATATTGTTTATGAATATGTAATCTCATAGAAGGTTTTTATTCAAATATATCTTTGTAGGTATGTTGTTTAATTGGTTGATGCATCTTTCTTAATTTATTATAGATGGCTGATCAAAGTAATCAAGATAGTAGTGACATATTGAGACAAATGAGCTCATTAGCTTCATATGTTGCTGTTCAAGTAGTTATTTAATTTTGGATGTATATTTATGAAAATAAAAATGATCGACGTATGATCACACGTGATATACGGCTTGAAAGAGAGAAAGCTAGAGATGAATTATTCAGCCATCTATTTTCGACCAAACTTTTCCATAGTATATTAAGAATGACCCCTTTTGCTTTTATTGGTCTATATAAAATTTTAGTTAGAGATGGAGATCTTAGACCAACACTTCAAGTTACAGTTGAAGAACAAGTTGCAAAAACATTTTACTTGTTAGCACATAATGTGACAAATCGTGAGCTATCTTTCATCTTTCGATGATCTGGAGAGTCGGTTAGTCATCATTTTTATGTCATCGTACGAGCTATCTTAGGGTTATATGAAAAATTTATCAAACAACCTGATGGCTCACATGTTCCTTCTGAAATTGCTAGCAATCAAAGATTTTATTCATATTTTAAGGTAAACACAATATAACATTATTTAAATTTAATCTAATATAAAGTATATTTACATTATTAATTGATATTATAATATCAGGATTGTATTGGTGCAATTGATGGAACACATATACGTGTTAAATTTTCACTACATGAAGCACCAAAATATCATGGGAAGGTACAACATCTGACTCAAGAATAATGAAAGAAGCACTAAATAGCCAAGATTCACTAAAAATTCCAGAAGGTAAAATATTATATATATTTATCTAGATTTAGGTATATATGATTAGTATATAATTGAAACTTTTGCTTTTTATGTTTAGGAAAATTCTACCTTATTGATGCTGGACTCATGTTGAGAAGTGGGCTTATTACACCTTATCGGGGAGGGGGGAGTGATATCACTTGAAAGAGTATTTAAGAAATCCACCCCAAAATTCTCGTGAATTATTTAATTTACGACATGCTTCTTTGCGTAATGCTATAGAACGAACATTTGGACTTCTTAAAAAGAGATTTTCTATAATTTCTATCTCAATTGAATCATCATATGGAATTGAAACTCAAAAGTTGATAATATTTGCATGTTGTGTCTTGCACAACTATTTGAGAGGTGTAGATCCAAATGATGAGTTACTCGCTCAAGTTGATGAAGAGCTTATGAATGATAACA
The DNA here is from genome assembly GCA_030864215.1 of Capsicum pubescens. NCBI lineage: Eukaryota > Viridiplantae > Streptophyta > Magnoliopsida > Solanales > Solanaceae > Capsicum > Capsicum pubescens. The sequence goes on along the minus strand of CM061547.1, from coordinate 190,793,579 downwards.
CTGTGCATGAAGAACCTCCAAATTCTAGGAAGAGTAATGAAGAATTTAGAAGGGGAGAGTTGATTCGAGATGGCATAGCAGCTGCCATGCGGAGTAATTATCAAGATTAATTTTCTAGAAAAAAACTCAACTGATTATTTGTGTTGCATTTATTTATTTGATGTTATTTATAAGTAATTTTGTGATGCTATTGTTTTTACTACAAAAATTATGTATAATTGATTTATTTTATATTATATTTTTTATCAATTTTTATGTGTGACAATATTTTCTTTTTTAAAATTTCATTAATATTTATGTCAATTCTGTAGTGGTTGATATGGAGAAAAAGGCAAAGGAATTCACCTCAAGTGATCTAGACGTACAAGATAAATCTGTATGTATTTGGACAAATGTGATGGATGACACATTAACTGATGTCTATTGTCATGAGGATGCACTTGGGCATAGGGTTAGAGGAACTTTTACTACGCACGCAATGGATAACATTGTGAAGGAGCTATGATCAAAATTTCCAGATAAGGTTATTAACAAGGATAAAATTCATATCATATGAAAGCAATCAAAAGCCAATTCACCAAGTATTATGACACATTTCATCAGTCGGGAAATAGCGGATTTGCATGGGATCTTAATACGCATAAGTGGGATGCTGAACCTGAAGTATAGGATAAACTAATTCAGGTAAATTTACATCCCATCATGAATAAGTATGTTATATTTATAGCTATAACTAAATTTTTATTATTGTGGAATGGTTAGTTTAAAGTGGTGAAATTCTTCAATAAATATGGATAAGTTACTTTTTTCAACATTATTTTCTTCAATAATATTTTGCACTTATAATATATAGTTTAAGCCTCAAGCTGTTGAGCTGAAGAACAAATCATTTCGAAAATATGAAAAGCTAGTGCTGCTATATGGAAAGGACAGAGCTACTGGAAAACATGCAGAGACTGGTTCAGATATGTTAAAAAGGAACACTCATAAAAATCTAAGAAAATTAAGTGATGATTCATTGACTATTGATGAGATAAATGACATGGGTTTTATAAATACTGACTTATTGGAAGATATGGAGGGACATGAACAGGGTGACCAAAGTAAAGAAACTAAAGACGTGCCTACACCTAATGTCTATTCAGAAGCACCAACACCTTCCAGAAATAAAAAAAATATAAACATGATCATCTTGAAGGCATGACTGGCATGTTGAGAGGTAGGATGGAAAACTTGGTTGGTGCTATTAACCATCTTTCACACCTTTCACCTATTTTTGAGATTGCGATATGGAATATGTTGTACAAGCTGGATTTGAAACCTGGTATGAATACAAAGGCTTACATATTTATTTGTTAAAATGCAAATGCATGTCGCATACTGATAGGATGTCCAATGGAACATCCCAAAAATCTATTATCACAAATGCTGCCAAAAGATAATTAAGTTTAGCTTCTATGTTTTTTGCTTTATGGTTTATATTGTTGACAATAAAAAATATTTGAACTTTTATTAGCACGTTGTGCAAAAGGTTTATTTGTTTTGGATTTGGGACATTCTTGAATTGTTTAAGTGAACATAGTAAATGCTATTGATTGCTTAAATAAAAGTATTCTTTCGTTGAGTTTAAGTGAGTAATTTTTGAACTGTGAAATCACATGATTGTGAGTTCAACTTAGTTTTTTTGAACTATTGTTTTCCACTATCTTGGTGCAAATAAGAAGTTGAAGTACAGCTTGTACAGTATTTTTCTGCAATGCCTATGTGTTTCAAAACATTCAAGCATACATTGCAGCTGTAATTTTGGATCATTTGGATCCTAACTTATGGAAGTACAACAAGAGTGTTGCTGCTAACTGAAACCTCTTATGGCCTACTACCCCCATATGGTTGTTTATGTTCTCAAGCTAATTTTAGATATGAGGAATATAACATATCATATATTCAAGTACAAATGCCTTAATGGTGAAGATAAAAGTGCCATCCAACTGGTGGAGCCTCCTTTATGTCAGGTTTACTCATTTAAGGTCAACCTGCTGAAGAAATACACATTGGAGAAAATCTTGAGAATAATATTCTCACCATCAGTTTAATGGGTGGATCGTATAATGCAACTGCTATTGTTTCTTCATGAGGGTGTTAAATTGAAGACTAAATTGGAGAGGTCATGTTTCAGTGTCACCAAAACTTTTGTTACATCTAAGTCTGAAAGCACCGCTTGTCATAAAGATGAATCCCTCTTTGGCAACCTTTTTTTTAAGGTGGTCATTCAAGCTGTAACAAAATTGCTCAACTTTTTGAATGATTGCATTTTTTCACATGAATGGTGTGGTCCTATATATAAAGATGGGTCCTGTATAAGAATTAACTTTTGCCAAGTGCTACTGACCTTTATGCATATTTGCCAACAGCAAAGGAAAGAGCTTTTGACTCTACAAACATTATATCTTCCCCCTCCAAAGTTGACAGAATATGTCATAATTGAATTCCAGTACATTGCATTCATACTTCTTTTTATTCTTGGTTTATGGAACTATCCTGGTTCTCCATTGTATTCAGGTAAAATATGTAGGAATATATCTCACTGCTTGCTCAGAAATAGTAGAAAAGGTTGAAATCTACTGTAATAATCTTTGAAAACATTCCCATCTTAATTTTATCTTACACAAGATCAATTTTTAATCAGTAGTGGAAGATTAATCGCAAGGTTTCAAGTTGGTTCCATTTTATAAATCCTAAAGAAAGGATCACAACGTGCTAAGTATCTTTGTGCTATTGTTGTAAGGTACAAAAGAGAAGGCCTGAACTTGCTACACTTAAAACTATTGATAACAAAAAGCCCTGGTTCAAGGAAACCTCTAATATAGATGATGTCGTAGCGTGTTTTGAGTACTATGCAGATCTCACTGAAGCTTTGTATTAAAAAAGACGACTAAAGCTAAACTTCATTTGGATTCATTCAAGACCTAAGTTTTAAGAGAACCTCTTGGTGTTGTAGGGTTGATTACTCCATGGAATTATCTTCTTTTGATAACCACGTAGAAAGTCGCTCCTTCCTTAGCTGTTGGTTGTGAAGCAGTACTTAAGCCATTAGAACTAGCATCTATTACCTCTTTGGAATTAGGTGAAATCTGTAGAGAGGTGGGTCTTCCTCCTGGTGCCCTTAACATACTAATAGGATTGGGACATAAATATGGTTCTCCTTTGGTATCATATCCTGATGTTGACAAGATTACATTTATAGGAAGTGGCCTAACAGGGGTCAAGATCATGACCACTTGTAATACCCCGCATATTTCTAAGATAGGAAGTGAATAAGTTTTTCTACGTATGAAACCTCCTATCCTGTGAGTAGCATTTTAGTGCATGACTTACAATGAATGTCCTAGCGATAGTATAGTTTATGATGCATTAAGAATGTTCATATGAGTCACGTAAGGTAATACAAGCTAAGAGTTTTTGAATCCATTAAGTTTTAGTGTTCAATTTCGTAAGGGTCATATTTGAACGAGTATAACTCGATGTTAATGTGGTATTTCTGCATATTTAGACCCACCAAATTGTAGATAATCGAATTATCTTTCCAACGATACCAATTTTGCCTTAATCCAATACCCGAGCAAAAAGTTATACCCATTTTCGTGAGAGACAGTAAGGATAGGCGATTGGTTAGGTGCCGCCCAACCAAACTTAGGCGATTGGTTAGGCACCGCCTAAGACGCTTCCAAGTGCCAGAAACACTCCGTCTTGAGTTATTTTGAGGGAAATTAAGTCTTTTAACACTCCTTACACGTCCCTAAACTTAACCCTACAAAATATATAGCTTCTAAACATATTACAACCCTATTAACATCTCAAAGCTCATCATCCAAGAGCACTAAAAGAGAAAAACAACTAGGGTTGCATAATTAAGATTGAAGATCCAATTTCAAGGAAATTCCTTCGTCAATCATCAAGAATCTTCCTTCTAAGGTATGCGTGAGTTGATTCATGGACTCCTTTCGTCCATGAAGCTCAAGAACCATCTTTTAAATTATGTATTATGATATTTATGTTGTTGGTGGTTGATGTTCATGTGGTTGGAGTTTGATGATGCCTAAGATGGGATCTTTGTATGTTTTGTGTGAGGATATGGTGATATTTAATGTATAAATATGTGAAATTGGTGGTTGAATATTTGTAATCTTGATGAATCCACCTATGTCTAAGATGTGCATGTAAGGTGTTTGTGAAAATTCCTAAGGGAATAGAAATCATGCTTTTATGACATAAAAAGTCCTAAATGACTATTCCATGTTCTAAGTTTATGTTCAACGTGACCCCCATGCTATTGTCTTGAATTGAAGATGTTGTATGAGATGCTCATGATATTGTTGTGATATGGAATGACCATGTTATTGAAGCCATGCAAGTATATACATGTTGTGTGCATTCCCGATCATGTGATAGTTTGTTGAGAATCATTCTTATTATGAAATCCTTACTTATGATATTGTGAATTGTGGACTCTACTCTTATGATCAAGTCAGTCATGTGTGTCAGTTTCCTTCAATCGAGTCCTGGGGGTACTTGTACCTGAAAACTATAGCTGTGTGCCTAGAGCTAGTATCATGTTTCAAGACATCCTTAGTCAAGTTATGCTCCATAGATTCCAGTTAGTCACGTGACTCAGAAGAACTCAGAAATCTCAGTAGTTCAGTAGTCCCAGTAGTTTCAGTACTCTCAGTCAGACCTCAGATCTCAAGTAGTTTTTCCGTCAGTCAATGGAACTCAGTGAATTCAGCTTAGTTCAGCTAAGAAAATATTATTAGCTCAGTTAATCAGTTTATAAATCAGTTCAGTTTAGTTAGTCAGTTCAGCACAGTTAATCTTTTTCAGAGTCTTTCAGTTGGGAGTAGGGACTAGCACCGAGCGAGTGCAGGGATGGCGATTTTCCCATTATAAAGGCAGGGCCATTAGCAGCAATCCCTGTACTCCAGAACTGCGTAGCTAGCGCAGGACAGGAGTCACCCATCAGATTAAGGCTATACTTGACTATTATATTGCCTTAGGCTTGATTTTCTGTTCAGAGGTCACCCGTCAGAGAGGCTTGACCGTGGTAGAGGTCTCTACCCGTGGCACGGTATTGACACCCTTCCAATTAGGGCAAACATTGGACCCCACCAGTACAGTATCGGGGCATGTCGGTTAGGTTACTACCTCCCACAGTCACAGTTATAGTTACAGTTTCAATATCAGTCTTCAGAGTAGAAATCAGGAATCAGGACTGTCAGATACAATCATCGATCTCAGTAAGGAATTCAGATAGTTCCATTGATTCCTGGATCATCCCATAAGATAGGCTTGGTCCCATATTCAGATGCTTATTATTAGATATAGAGGTCACCCGGCAGACAGGCTTGATCTCAATCTCAGATTCAGTCGAGTATTCTCATTATCAGTTTCAGAGATCACTCATTAGCTAGGACTGATCTCAGACTTAGATGTTCAGATACAATTTAGAACTCAGATAGTTCCATCGATTCCTGGATCATCCCGTCAGATAGGCTTGGTCCCATATTCAGATGCTTATTATTAGATCTAGAGGTCACCCGGCAGACAGGCTTGATCTCAATCTCAGATTCAGTTGAGTATTCTCATTATCAGTTTTAGAGATCACTCATTAGCTAGGACTGATCTCAGACTTAGATGTTCAGATACAGTTTGGAACTCAGATAGTTCCATTGATTCCTGGACCATTCCATCAGATAGGCTTGGTCCTATATTCAGATGCTTATTATTAGATCTAGAGGTCACCCGGTAGACAGGCTTGATCTCAATCTCAGATTCAGTCGAGTATTCTTATTATCAGTTTTAGAGATCACTCATTAGGTAGGACTGATCTCAGACTTAGATGTTAAGATATAGTTTGGAACCCAGATAGTTTTCCCCAGAATTAGGACTATTAGATACAGTCATCCATGTTATCAGTCATTCAGTATCTCAGTTATCAGAACTCATGTTATCAGATATATCAGTTATCAAAATTTAGTTATCATTCATAATATGTTATCAGTAAATACATGTCATCAGTATTCATACTCAGTAGTCATGTTATAACGAGCTCAGTTTCAGGACTGTTATATACGGTCAATTCAAATTAGTTCTTCATAATCAGAAATATCAGAAACAATTATTCTGTCATCAATAATATAGTATCAGTCTCCCAGTATTCAGTAATACAGTATCAGTTCCTCACTTATTAGTGAATTACATATCAATATCAGTAAACTCAGTCATTCAGTATCTTCACGAGTTCAGTAGCAGTTACGTATGTATGTATATATGTATTGTCACGTTCATATTAGTCAGCATGTTCATGTATATAAATCCCATGCATTTAGCCTACCCCCACATATACTCAGTACTTTAGTTGTACTGACGCATTTGCGCTATGGTGCTTTCTTTTTATGTTACACCATAGGTTCTGAGGTGCAGATTCCAGATCAGTAGTAGCAGTTCAGTAAGTAGTGAGTCCTCATCTTTCGAGGACATGATCGTTACATTTATTATTCCAGTATTTCAGTTTATTTTCAGTTTAGGGAGTTTGTTGGAGACATATTCCTTCAACTCCTTATTCAGATAATTTAGAGGCTTTCAGATGATTACAGAGTTTTTAGATTTAGAATTTAGTATTTTTAGTTTTGTTTTGGTACTGTGATACCACTTTATTTCAGATATTTTATTATTTAAGATTGAACCTTACGCCCTCTTCATTCATGTTTCCATATTTTATATGTATATTATTCAGTTACAGGTACAGATATCATCCATGGGTTAGCTTGTGGTCCTTTGGGGACATGAGCACCGTGTAGCATTTCGATTTAGAAAATCGGGGCGTTACACCACTGCAGCTCAACTTGTTAAACCCGATACTCTTGAGCTTGGTGGGAAGAGTCCAATAGTTGTGTTTGATGATATTCATGACCTTGATATAGCTATTGAGTGGACTCTTTTTGGCTGCTTTTGGACAAATGGTCAAGTTTTTAGTTCAACATCACATCTTATAATACAGGAAATAATTGCTCCAAAATTTTTGGATAGGCTTCTTGAGTGGACGAAAAACATCAAAATCTCAGATCCCTTGGAAGAAGACTGGAAGCTTAGTCCTGTCATTAATCGTGGATAGAATGAAAAGGTATTGAAGTTTATCTCAACAGCCAAAAGTGAAGGCGTAACCATTCTTTATGGGTGGGGAACAACCTCAGCACTTAAAGAAAGGATACTACGTTCAACCAGTGATCATAACTGATGTTGATACGTCCATGAAAATCTAGAAAGGGGAGGTATTTAGACCTGTTCTTTGTGTTAAAATATTTAAAACTGAAGAAGAAGTCATTGAACTAGAAAATGATACGATGTATGGTTTGGGGTTTGCTATTATGTCAAAAGATCTTGAAAGGTGTGAACATTTCACAAAGGCATTTCATTTAGGGATCATTTGGATCAACTGCTCACGAATATGCTTTTGGAAACCTCCACGGGGAGGTAAAAAGCGTAGTGGTTTTGGATGCAAACTTAGGGATTGGTGTCTCGGGAACTACCTAAACATCAAGTAGGTGACTCAGTATGCGACTCTCGATGAATCATGGGCCTTTACAAGTCCCCATCAAAGTTGTGAGTGCTTAAGGATTTTGTGAATGATTAAGAAGCAGAGAAGAAACTTGATCTGATGTAGGACTAACATTGGTTGTTGCTATCAAGTCTCTAATAAATTTGTTTGAAGGAGAAAATATTGGACTGCATTTTTCACTAAAAAAAGTGTAAAGTAGTTATTCCGCTCAAAGTTTCCAAATACTGATCTTCTCAAAAAGGGGAAAGAACCTTTCAACTACTGTATTTCAAATGGTGTAAGTTTTACTTAATAATGGAAACAAATTGCTGTTAGAAGCATTTTTTGTGTGTAAAGTATTTTCGGTTGATTTAAATTAGGTAGGTTGAAAATTTTAACTTGATTTTTTTCAGGGAGTTGCACATTATGCAGATTCAGTCCTGATGAATGCAGAAGCAATATTGTCAAAAGACAGTGTTGAGTGGTGTTCATCAGTTGAAGCCATAGAAGTCAGCAAATTTGAATTACAAATTCAATCCCAACTTGTTCAAGATGCTAAACATGTTTTGAATGAATCAATTGATCACTCGGTGGAGGATGACCGGAGGGAAGTAGATGTTCTTTGCAAGAGAAAAAAAGCATTAGCTGAGAAACTGAGGAAACAATAGAAATAGAAGAAAATTATTGTTTTATTAATAACTTTTGATAAATTTAAAATTTATAATAATTAGGGGCATTTTAGTAAATTTACCTGTTATGATACAATACCATACCATCAAACCAAACATTAAAAATGTTATTAAACAGCTATGAACAATACAGTTCATCCAAACATTGTACTGTATTGTACTATACTGTACCATACCATACTGTACCGTACATTATGAAACCATGACAAACCACCATCCAAACAAAGTGTTAAGAGAGATAGAGAATGATAAATATGAAGAGCTACTTTTCTCTTTGAGAATGTATAAACATTTCTTATCTTGGACTTGTACATATCTAGTGTAGATTTGCTTTTTTATTTGTATTATTTTTTAGCCTAGGTCAATTCAGGTCGAACAAACTATTTTTCTCTAATAATAAAGCCTATTGGGGCCATCTTTGATTATAAAGTTCTTTAATTTTATAAATCAATTATTTTAATTTTATATTTTAAACTAAAGCTCAAAGTTAAAATAAATTGTGAAGGACAAAAATTAGGTGTCAACAACCACCCCCTCTCTTTGAATAGGGTAAATGCAAGTAACCCTGGGCAAATGGAGTTTAACATTCCTAATTTTGTCCAAACACGGATTCATATCTCTGAATTGGTTCGTTCTATGAACTTCAAAGAATTATGATTGTATCTCAGTAACAAGTTTCCTATATATCCATGGTTACATGAGAATTCATGTCACTTTTAGTTCACAACTCCTGATTAAACACAATTTTCAAAGAATTTTCAAGCTATCTCGATTATGAATTATGAAGAGACTATAAATCTTGTGAATGGGAGAGATTTGGGGAGTTTGAAATACAGTTTTGTTTTCAACATATACCTCAACCTACATATCCTCAAGACTTTGGGAATCAGTTTACTTGTAGTATGACTCATCCAGTGAAAATGGTAGTCTTTTATGATAAAATGATCTTTGGCTCAAGATGGGTGATGAATACTGATATAGGGATAGAATAATTGTAATTATCTCAATTACAAAATATGGGGCCCTCACACCTATAAATATTAGCTACACAGAGATAATTTCCAAAGCTCTAGGTAAATTTCACCCTAATTTGAAAAAGGGAAAGTTGCTTCCAGTTTGAGTTTATAAATACTCTGAATGAAAAAACTAAAACAAAAAATATCTCAAAATATCCACATGCCTTCTAATAGAGTGGTGGCGGAAGTTGTCGTTCAGCTCACGTCTGAAGAGATTGATATTCCTCTTCGAACTATGTCCTAGTTTGCTGATAAGAAAAACTTTCACATTGTGATGTATTTTTTTTGGAGTTGTCCGCACCCGTGGCTTTGATTTGAGATTTTCATCCTTCTTGAAGCCTCTCGATAGAATCTTAAAATAAGATCGTTAGTGGTAAAAGTTATTCAATGTAGATAGATAGTTTCTTTACCTCAATCCGCGTTGAGCTACATCCCTCTTGGTGCAGCCTTCATCATATTTTATTTATGAAACTTATATGGATAAATTTGTTAATTTACTTTGTTTTCTTAGATTATTTTTCTTATATAAACCCATAATTTTGGTTTGAGAATTTCATCCTCTTGGATGCTCTCGACAAAATTCTAAAACAAAAATATTAGTAGAAAACGTAATTCACAAAGGGTAGATAGTTCTTGCACCATACTTTTGCGTGGGTTGATTGTTGCAAAAGTTATGTCATCCTCTCTTGTACCTATTTTAGAAGATAATAAATTTTAGCAATAGTAGACACAATACTCTCTAGATTGTTTGATATGATGGCCTTTGTAACGCCTCGAGAGTACACCCTGGGCGCTACACGGTGCTTACAGTCCTGAGGGACCACAAGCTAACCCATGAGCTGGTACTTGCTGTGAGTATTGAGTAAAACTGATATCAAAAGATCATATGAAGAAATAAGCTGAGGAATGCCATAATGTTTTAAGTCATAAATCTGATAAGTCTGTAAAACAAAACTGATAATGACAACTGAAATCTAAAAACTAACTAACTGTCTGTACTAGTCTGAAAGCCTCTAACTGAATGACTGAGGAATTGGTGGGACAATCCCCCAACTAACTTTGCCTGTCTGCTAAAACAAAGAAACTGAAATAAACATAACTGGTCCTCGAAACATGAGGACTTACCACTGCTGCTGCTACTGGTGTGCTGGGATAACTAGGTACGGTCGGGAATCTGAGCGTCCGAACCTATGATATAAAACATCATAGCACAAGAAAAGAGTATGTGACCAGTACTTTAAATGTACTGGTATGCTAAATGAGGTAGGATGATATGCATGGTTTCATGAATATGAATAATAACCGTCTGAATGTATGTATGTAAGTATATGTAAGTATATGTAATTTGTAATACTAAATAGAGAACATAAAATCTGTAAGTACTGAGGTTGCATGACCAAGCATATAACATATTCTGAATAAAATCTATAAATACTAAAATACTAAAATATGATAACTAAATATCTAATATCAGTATGTTATGGTCAAGCTAACAAAAATTGAATTACTAAACTGATTACTGTATTGAGACTGTAACTAAAACTATGGGTGGTATCATCTAATCGACATGCCCCAGTCTGAGCTGATCGGGGTTCAACCTGTGACCCCAGTTGTAAGGGTACTAGTACCATGCCACAGGTACTAACACTAGTTGTGAGTCAACCCTAACTGGCAGGAAGACATTCTGTCAACCCTCACTAGCAGGAAAACTCATGTGAGATATGTCAACCCTAATCTGGCAGGAAGATATCTCAACCTACGCTAGCTACATAGTTCTGTAACTCAGGGATTGCTACTAAGGGTCAAACCATAACTGGAAGGAATACCCCCATCCATTGGTTCGCTCGGTGCTGAATCCGAATGACCCCATCCCTTGGTTCGCTCGGTGCTGAATCCTACTCCCAACTAAACTAACACTGATTACTGGACTGACTAAGCTTAACTGAATGGGTAACTGATCATGATGACTAACTAATTGGTAATACTCATGGTTTATCTAAAACTATTTTGAGACTTCTGAAATTCTATAAACAGCTAATTTTTTGGGTATTCATAACCCCAGGACTCGATAACAATAACAACAGGGTCACATGAAAGCTTTGAAACCATGGAAAGAAATTATAGTTCACAATTATTCACTTAAGCATCTTATCAAATACATGGGGACCAAGACTTTCTCATGGGGATACATCTATACATGATGAGATAGCACGATCACATGGAAAAATCATAAACTGAGGAGTTATTCTTAATTCTCATGAACATGATATGGAAACCACAACATTTAAAATATTCTATAAAGTATTCCACTTGAAAACAAATTTCCAAAATGTTAACTTGTAAACATGTAATAAGTATTCATTGTTCAAAAACCATTCATTTAGGTATTTCATCAAACACTTGAAATTCATGATTTAAACTAAGCATGGGAATAGTTTTAAAACTTGTAGTAATAGCATGATTTCACTTCTAAGATCACCGAATAGGGTTTAAATTTAACAATCAACACCATTAAATCATGTAAGGTTTAATATCACCAACAATTTCATGGAAACTTGATAAAAGTTCTATATTTATGTAAGTACATGGATATAATTCGTAAAAATATGCAATAAGGGCTGCTTTTGATGCAATTAGATTGTAAACATCATGTATAATCAAAATCCATAAGAGTTTCATGGAGGTAAATCATTATAGTCATGAAATTTCATAATTTAAAACATAAAAGATGGATTCTTGGACTCCATGGGTGAAAAGGATCCATGGATGAACATCTAACATACCTCAAAAGCTTGAATCTTGAAGGAGATTAACTTTTCTTGAAGGTTCTTGAATGGTGACGTTTTGATTCTTGAGTTTTCTTGAAGAAGGGTTTGAACCTTGTTCTTAGGGGATTAATCTTGAAAGGAACCCTAATTTTGATGCTATAGATGAATATGGAGTTATGTTCTTTGATTTGATGTAATTAGGTGTTAAAAAGGGTGGAAAAAGATCCAAAAATCCCTTTAAAAGCGACTTTAAATCGCTAAACGGAGGTACGAGACGATATGGATGACAAATTGTCACCCTGGGGACTGACCGTCCATCAAACCATCACTTTATGGCCAAACAACAGGCTTACTACCTCAGTTGCGACTATTTGGGCGATGGTTTATCGCTGGCACAATGGTCCATCGGCTTTCCCGTCGCACTTTGGCAGTTCTAACAGCTCACTGTAAAACAGCCATAACTTTTTACTCCGATGTCAAATTTTGGCAAAATTGGTATCTTTGGAAAGGTAATTCAATTATATATCTGTTGGTGGATCATGAGCTTAAAAATTATTTGTAGAATGTAAGATATTCTCAATTGAAGTAGACTATGGCAATATTTTTCTCAAGAATTCAATAGGTATATTTTATTCGTCTAATAGCTAGGAGTTATTTGAGGTCTTAATACACATCAAACTTTATCATAAAACTACCAATGCACTATAATTTATTTCTCATAAGCTTGAATTATGGTTCTAATATTGGTTGGGATCTTGGGGTATTACAATATCTCCCCCTTGGGAACATTCATACTCGAATAACATTGGTTAAGCCGAGAACACTGAGGAATTGAGGTTACATACTGAATATACATACTGAAAAAATAATTACATGACCAATTCTGAAGCATGGAACATGGCTGAACTGGTTTGTAAACGCATGGGATGACATGAGAATGGTCATAAGGCTGAGATAGAACAAGATAGTAAACTTATAAGTACCCATTACTTCAAGCAAAATCTTTTTATGTGGAGAAAAGATGGAAGGTTTACTGACTTGGCTGAAATGCTCAGGAAAGACTGAGATAATACACGAGACACAAATGAACTGAATCATAATTGAATATCTGGAATTTAAAACTTGATGCATGAACTGAACTGTATTCATCAAATAGGACTAATCCAGGGACACACATGACATAAATTTAAATTTCGCTGATCATTAAGTGTGTATCATGAATACTGGAACTGAAAATACTATAAAGCATGAATACATGAGTCATGGGCTGCATGACCTGAGTTTGGAGTTCATAAACTTTATGGAATATGATTCGTACAGCTAAGCAAACTGGAAATCATTATACTAAGAGCTGGAAGCACACATGATTTTCTATAATGTGCAAGAACATGAACTATGATCATGGAACTGACATATAAAGCATGAGTAGATATCATGATGACTGAAGTACAAAACTCTACACTGAGATGAGAATGGGTTGGGTATCTTCTTCCCTAGTATTTTCCTACAACACCCTGGCATCACTACTAGAATCTGAGAGACTGACTTGGTTACTTGTTCTATCATCCCCCCCCCCCTTAGCTTAAGGTCCTTATTATAAGTCTGTGAACTACTTAACAAACTCTAAACTGAATTACCACCACTTTACTCTATAACCTGGGGTAATAATACCCATAAATTATAAACTCACCTTGAATGACTATGCTCGATAATGTAAAAACTTACTGCTAGTACTTTCTTCTGAGATGCAACTCTTAGCATTCTATAGCCCCGACAACCATCATGTAACAACTTAAAATTGACCAACTTAAAATTTTCAAATCTTTTTTACATTAGCTCAGCCTTCAAAGATTCAAACTTAGTTTCTAAAACATAACATGAATAGCCCCCAAATCTTTAATAACCATAATACTTATATCATAGCCTACAACTATCACATCCACAACATATATTTTGAGTCAACAAACTTAAATTCTTGTAGACACTACTTCAAGCCTACTTATTAACCTTTCATACAACTAGCCCTATGAAATATAATCTACCCAAATTTAGATAACACTATCCCAACTCTACTACTGTTGCTAAACTCTTGGTTTCATGCTTCTAATTCTAGATCATATGCTATCAGAGAATTCTGAAAAGGAATTTGAAAACATGTATAAATTCGAAGAACCAAGGTACTACCCCTTTATTCAATGACTGGCTTATCAGGAAACTAAAACTGAATGACTCTATTTCTGAAATCAACTAAAGTGGTTTCCTGGGATACTACAACAGGGAAATTTTTGTCTACCCGACTGGCTATGATAGATTTACCCACTGAGGTAGACACTGAGAAAGGCTCTGCTAATGTTTCAGGTCTGACACCAAAGTTGACAGCTATATAGGGAAGGGTTACAAAAGAAAATGAAGCTTCGTGGTCTAGTAAAACATATACAAGAATATGAAAGGCCTATAATGCACCCATATCTGTATTAGGAAAACTTTCCTAATCATGTCGATACTGGAGTACATAAAGTCTATTCTGACATTGACCACTGGTGGAACTGGAAGTGGCACCCTGCTGAGTCGGGAGATCGGATGGGACTAGAGGATAACTGTGCTGACTCTGCGGACCAGCCTTAGGACATTCTCTAATTCTGTGGCCTAAATTGACATATCCAAAACACATATCACTGCCTACTCTACACACACCTTTATGATTCCTACCACACTCTCCGTAAAGTGAATTGGTATGACTACTGTTCTTACTACCCTGTGACTTGGGGCTTGGCACGCCATCCCAACTATCATTCCTGAACTTTGGTACTGGCGTACTAGCTGAAAACATAGCTGGGGAAAAAATCTTCTGATGAAACTAGGAATGGTTACCACCATCTGACTTAGGCTGATTAAAATTGAAGCTACCTGTTCTTGCTCTCTTATTTCCCCTCTTCTTCTTCTTAAGCTTCTGCTCTTCAATATGTTGAGCATGGACCATAAGCCTAGATACATCCATATCCTTAATTAACATCACAGTCCTACACTCCTTGACCACACTATCCGATACCCCAGACACAAACTTGCTCATTCTGGACCTATTGTCTGCTACAACATGGGAAGTATACCTGGCTAACTGAATAAACTTGAGGGAATACTCTTTTACGCTCATACTACCTTGTCTGAGATTGATGAACTCTAATACTTTGGCTTCTCTCATCTCTAAGGGAAATAATCTATCTAAAAAGGCAGTATCAAACTTTTCCCACTCTATGGGCTCTGCATTTGTGCCCCTATCCTCTTTCCACTGCTTATACCAGGTGTGAGCTACATCTTATAACTGGTAAGTAGCCAAATCTGCACTCTTACTAGACGTAACACCCATGATGTCAGTAACCTTCTGAACTATATTAAGAAACTCATGTGGATACTCATCAGACTTGGATCTCCAAAGTAAAGGAGGATTTATTCGAATAAAGTCCTGAATCCTAGCTACAGCTGAATTAGCCACTGTATTGGCTGGGATAGCAGTTTGTTGATTGTTTTGAGCTTCTACTGAATGAGATAAGGTAGTAAAAGTAGTTCTGAATTCGGCATGGGAGACATGTTCATGCAGGGGACCTTCTTGAATGGGCAAAGGTGCGGGCTGATTCCCGTTCCTTCTTCCGTTATTCTATCTAGGAGGCATGGTCTATAATTAAAGGAAGAATGAATTAGAAACAGAGTTTAAATAGAGCTCACGCTTATTCGCACGACATGAATACTGAAAGAAGGGAAATTTTTTCTAAAACGTCTCGTAGCCTCCTGTCCATAAGTGTGGCGCGATTCACACCCATGCATAAGACTCTACTCAACGTGGATTTCAGACTCCCAAGGACACTTTAAAACCTTAGGCTCTGATACCAATTTTGTAATGACCAGAGAGTACACCCTGGGTGCTACACAGTGCTTACAGTCCCGAGGGACCACAAGCTAACCCATGAGCTGGTACCTATTATGAGTGTTGAGTAAAACTGATATCAAAAGATCATATGCAGAAATAAGCTGAGGAATTTCATAAGGTTTTAAGTCATAAATCTAATAAGTCTGTAAAATAAAACTGATAATGACAACTAAAATCTAATAATGGACTAACTATTTGTAATAGTCTAAAAGTCTCTAACTGAATGATTGAGGAGTTGATGGGATAAGGCCCCAACTAACTCCGCCAGTCAGATAAAATAGAGAAAGTAAAATAAACCTAACTAGTCCTCAAAACATGAGGACTTACCACTGCTACTGCTACTGGTGCGCTGGGATAACTAGGTACGGTCGGGAACCTGAGCATCCAAACCTATTGTAGGAAACATCATAGCACAAGAAAAGAGTATGCAATCAGTATTTTTAATGTACTGGTATGCTAAATGAGGTAGGTTGATATGCATGGTTTCATGAATATGATTAATAAATGTATGAATGTATGTATGTAAGTATATGTAAAGTGTAATAATGAATAAAGTACATGAAATCTGTAAGTACTGAGGATCCATGACCAAGCATATAATATGTTCTGAATAAAATCTATAAATACTGAAATACTGAAATCTTATAACTGAATATTTGATATTTGTATGCAATGGTCAAGGAAACTAAAATTGAATTACTGGACTGATTACTAGACTGAGACTATAATTGAAATTGTGGGAGGTATCATCTAACTGACATGCCTCAGTCTGAGTTGATCGAGGTCCAACCTGTGACCCCAGTTGGAAGGGTGCTAGTACCGTGCCATGGGTACTAACACTGGCTATGAGTCAACTCTAACTGGCAGGAAGATATTCTGTGAACCTTCACTGGCAGGAAAACTCATGCGAGATGTGTCAACTCTTATCCAGCAGGAAGATATCTTAACCTATGCTGGCTACGTAGTTCTGTAACTCATGGAATGCTACTAAGGGTCAAACACTAACTGGTAGAAATTCCCCCATCCCTGGGTTTGCTCAGTGCTGAATCCTACTACTAATTGAACTGACATTGATTACTGACTGCCTAAGCTTATCTGAATGGGTAACTGATCATGATGAGTAACTGAGTGGTAGTACTCATGGTTTATCTAGAACTATTTTGAAACTATTGAAATTCTATAAACAGCTAAATTTTTGGGTATTCATAACCCCCAGGACTTGATAACAATAACAACAGGGTCACGTGAAAGCTTTAAAACTATTGAAATAAATTATAGTTCACAATTATTCACTTAAGCATTTCATCAAATACATGTGGACTAAGATTTTGTCATGAGGATACTTCTAGACATGATGAGATAGCACGATCACATGGAAAAATCATAAACTGAGGAGTTATTCTGAATTCTCATGAACATGATATGGAAACCATAACATTTAAAACATGTTATAAAGCAATTCCACTTGAAAACAAATTTCCAAAATGTTAACTTGTAAACTGTAATAAGTAGTCATAGTTCAAAACCCAATTATTTAGGCATTTCATCAAACATTTGAAATTCATGGTTTAAACTAAGAATGTGAATAGCTTTAAACTTGTAGTAATAGTATGATTTCACTTCTAAGATCACCGATTAGGGTTTAAATTTAACAATCAACACCATTAAATCATGTAAGGTTTAATATCACCAACAATTTCATGGAAACTTGATAAAAGTTCTATATTTATGTAAGTACATGGATATAATTCATAAAAATATATAAAAATCCATTAATAGAATACAAGCATGTCCATCAGAGGAACAACCATGTAGGCATCGGAGGATGTAATAAAATTACATTGATAAGCATGTAAGAATGTCTATCAGAGGGACAATCATGTAAGCTCCTCAGAGAAATCAATAAAAATCCATTGATAGGATATAAGCATATAGGCATATCCTTAAGAGGGACAATCGTGTAGATTTTTTGGAGGAACCAACTGAAATCCATATATAGGATATAAGCATGTCTATAGGAGAAACAATCATAAGGTTCAGTAGAGGAACCAACCGAAATCCATCGATAGGATATAACCATATAAGTATGTCCTTCAGAGAAATAGTCATATGGGTTCATTGGAGAAATGAACAAAATATATTGATGTAATGACCCAAACCAGGGCATGTCCATGATGGGCATCTCAAGTCCACCGAGGATCGGAGACCACCCCTTTAGCCTAATCCAATATAACCAAGTACACCTAGCTGCGGATGAATATTAACATAAAACAAAATATAAGAGGAAAGCTTTAAGAATCTATAAAGTATCAATACCAAAAACCAACCACAATACCCATGCCCATAGTAATGTCCAACAAAGACTCTAACAGAAATAATGATAGTTTGGTCGGGACATGCCCCCGGCCATATCCAAAAACAAACCCAAACAAAAAATCAAACATAAGGAAATCAAAAGCACGAAATGGGACTTCCGAAGGATGGAAGCTCACCAATTCAGTTTGACACCTGAGCTATCCCATGAACACCTAATCACTATGCAAGATGAGTAGAAGTATAGTAAGTTCCTGTATTGCGTGGGGATACAGCGTCTGAAGATGGTTAGATGCTGGAGTGTTGTCATGTAACTCAGGGATACATGATAAAATAATGCCATAATTCGTAATACAAAAGCCATTAAAACCAATGCACAACACCATAAGACATTGATATATATATATATACATACACACATACTACATGTCGGGAAAAGGAAAAAGGCTTAGCATGAGAGTAAAACCTTAACCTGGACTGTGTAGCTTGATTGTCCTTTACCTAAACCCACGGGCTATACAAATTCAACTACCCTTGCTGAAAGGGCCCGAGTGCGTGTTAGCTGCACGATCGGAGGTATCGTAGAAAGATGGGGAATCCTTAACCTTCGCCATCATTGATATAAATATCATATATATATAGTGTGTGACATAAGAACATGACCACTAAGACCAACCCTCATGTCGGCAAACATGAGTTTCCAGTATTGGTCCCCCCCGATACCTCAACCTTCCACGGTTAGTAACACAACCCCCTTTGAGCCCAATAAAAATCATTTACACATTCCAACTCATTTACCAAGGAGTCTTTTAATTAGACATTAACCGTTGGTATCATCATACCCAAGATTTAGAGCTTGCAAGTCTATTCTATTTTTGTCATACAAAACTATTGAACCAGATTGACTCCATAATTTTCAATTTAAAAACCAATGCCATAGCCACTAAGGCCTTTCCAAAACCATTTGAAAACCAAAATAATTCAATTTATGTTTCATTTACCATTTATGCAATGCAAGGCTTCAAAAAGAATAGCCAAACCAAGTGATAAATCATATTCCAAAGTCAATTATGCAACTGGGTAGAGTTTATTATTAATTTCTATATCAAAACCATTTATTTTGGGAATCCATTGTACCCTTGAATTTATTCACCATCCCTATGCACCCGAAGAGTTCATAAATCATCAATTCAATGCATAGAAATTCAATAATAATCTTGGGAAAATATTTAAACTAAATACATTCAAAATCCTCAACCCATAGTTTGAAACCCAACATCAAAACATGCATAATAATAACAAATTCACTGAATCGGAATGCTACACGGTGCTCATGACCCCGAGAGACCACAAGTTAACCCATGACTGATATCTGTACCTGTATACTACAAATCATGATATAATAATACGGAATACATAAAACTATAAGGCCATAAGGTTCAACTGAATAAAACCATGTGGGTGAAAATACCCAAAACAACTCAATCTGAAAGGTAAGTCTGAACGTAAATCTGAACATAAATATGAAAGCCTCTAAACTCTCTGAATAAGAAGTTGAAGGAACATATCTCCAACTAACTTCGTAAAACTGAATTGAAGAAATAAATAAATGTATCAAATCATATTGTCCTCGAATCAATGAGGACTCACTGTGTTTCTGCGACAGGAATGCTACCGCTACTGCTGGGATGGAGCTCATGTCTCAGAACCTATGGTGTAACATGAAAAGAAAGCACCATAGCGCAAATGCATCAGTACAACTAGAGTACTGAGTATACGAGGAAGGTAGGCTACACATAAAGGGTTTCATGCATGAACAACACTGACTGACTAATATGACACACATATATAGAAACTGGAACCGTGAATACGGGATAGCATGACCTGTAAGCTAATACATGGTTTACTGATAGCTGTCATGACTAATACTGCAACTAATAACATAGACGACTGTATCTGACAGTCCTGTATATACTGAAATCTGAAGAATGCCCTGAGTTCTTTTACTGATACTGATACTGAAACTGTGGGAGGTAGTGTTTAACCGACATGCCCCATGTATGTCGTTATGGCTAAGCTGGGGTCCAATATCTGCCCCGACTGGAGGGGTGTCAATACCATTCCATGGGTAAGGACAGCTTGTGAGTGACCCTTATCAGGCAGGTACTCAATGAGAATGGTGGGAACCCTAAACTGACAGGTTAAACCAGCTCATAAACCCTAATCTGACAGGTTAATATGTCTTAACCTACGCTGGCTACGTAGTTCTGGAACACAAGGATGACTACTAAGAATCACACCCTGAACTGGCGGGTGAGTTCCCATCCTTGGGTTCACTCGGTGCTAATCTCTACTCCCATTTGGAGGGAATGGACATGAATAACTGACTATACATGACTTAATCTTACTGAATTCCATTGACTGGAGGAATGTTACTGATATCTAACAACTGACTGAGATCATGAGGTTTTCTTAAGTCACATGACTGACTGAAGTCTATGGAATCATAGCTTGAATTCGGATATCGTGAAACATGACATGGCTCTAGGCACACAGCTATAGTTTTTGGGTACAAGTACCACCAGGAATCGATGGAAGGAAACTGACATACATGACTGATTTGATCATAAAAGTAGAGTCCACACTTCACAATATCATAAGTAAGGATTTCATAATAAGAATGATTCTCAACAAACTATCACATGATCGGGAATACACACAACATGTATATACTTGCATGGCTTCAATAACATGGTCATTCCATATCATAAAAATATCATGAGCATCTCATACAACATCTTCAATTCAAGACAATAGCATGGGGATCACGTTGAACATAAACTTAGAACATGTAATAGTCATTTAGGACTTATTATGTCATAAAAGCATGATTTCTATTCCCTTAGGTATTTTCACAAACACCTTACATGCACATCTTAGGCATAGGTGGATTCATCAAGATTACAAATATTCAACCACCAATTTCACATATTTATACATTAAATACCACCATATCTTCACACAAAACATACAAAGATCCCATCTTAGGCATCATCAAACTCTAACCACATGAACATTAACCACCAACAACATAAACATCATAATACATAATTTAGAAGATGGTTCTTGAGCTTTATGGATGAAAGGAGTCCATGAATCAACTCACGCATACCTTAGAAGAAAGATTCTTGATGATTGACGGAGGAATTTTCCTTGAAATGGGATCTTCAAGCTTAATTATGCAACCCTAGTTGTTTTTCTCTTTTAGTGCTCTTAGATGATGAGCTTTGAGATGATAATAGGGTTGTAATATGTTTAGAAGCCATATATTTCGTAGGGTTAAGTTTAGGGACGTGTAAGGAGTGTTAAAAGACTTAATTACCCTCAAAATAACTCAAAACGGAGTGTTTTTGGCATTTGGAACTGACTTAGGCGGCGCCTAAGTAATTGCACAAGCTAGGTTGGGAGGCGCCTAACCAATCGCCTAAGTTTGGTTGGGCGGCGCCTAACCAATCGCCTATCCTTACTGTCTCTCACGAAAATGGGCATAACTTTTCGCTCGGGTATTGGATTGAGGCGAAATTGGTATCGTTGGAAAGCTAATTCGATTCTCTATAATTTGGTGAGTCTAAATCAGAAAAAATACCATATTAACATCGAGTTATGATCATTCAAATATGACCCTTACAAAATCGAACACTAAAACTTGAAGGATTCAGAAACTCTTAGCTTGCATCACTCTAAGCGACTCATATGAGCATGCTTAAGACATCGCAAGCTATCCTATAGGATATTCATTGTAAGTCATGCACTAAAATGCTACTCACAAGATAGGAGGTTTCATACGTAGGAAAACTTATTCACTTCCTAGCTTAGAAATATGTGGGGTATTACAATATCTCTCCCTTGGGAACATTCGTCCTCGAATGAGAATTTACTGAGAAGGGATACAAGACAATAGAACCTGAACTGAACATGAAGCACTGAAACTTGATCTCATGACTTATATGCTAAACATACTGAACTCGTGCATATTTGATGCACGGACAACTGATACATGAATGCATGACTGAGTATGCAACGGTTAATAGGTACCATGTTTATACTGGAAACATGAAATTGAAACTAAATAAGCTTAAGTAGAACTGTTACCTTGAGCTTGATCTGAATTGGCGGGAAATAGGTGAGGATACTTGGTACGCATATCTGCTTCTGCTTACCAAGTAGCTTCCTCATGAGACTGATTTTGCCAAAGAACCTTGACTAGAGGGACTTCTTTGTTCCTCAATCTACGAGTCTAATAATCTAAGATTTTCGACTGGAATCTCTTCATAAGAGAGGCTATTCTGAATGTCGATGCTCTGAATAGGGACAACAACTGCTGGGTCACCTTTGCACCTCTTGAGTAAAGAGACATGGAAGACTGGATGGACTGAGGCTAGATTTGAAGGCAACTTAAGCTCATAAGCTACCTTGCCGAAGGAATAGAGAACTCTGAAGGGACCGACATACCAGGAACTGAGTTTCCCTTTCTTGCCAAACCTCTTCACTCCCTTCATGGGAGAGATCTTAAGATAGACATAGTCATTGACCTCAAATTCGAGATCCTTTTTACGAATATCTGCATAGGACTTCTGTCGGCTCTAAGCAGCCCGAAGTCTCTCTCTGATCAACTGAACTTTCTCTAAAGCATCGAATACTAAGTCAGGACCCATGATTGAGGCCTCACTAACTTCGAACCAACCAATCAGAGATCTACATCTCCTACCATAGAGAGCTTCGAATGGAGCCATCTGAATACTAGAATGATAACTATTATTGTATACAAACTCAATCAAAGGTAAGTGGTCATACCAACTTTCCTTGAAGTCAATTGCACACTCTCTTAGCATATCTTTAAGAGTCTGAATGGTCCTCTCTGCTTGACCATATGTCTGAGGATGAAACACTGTGCTGAGATGGACTTGGGTACCGAGACCCTTTTGGAATGCTTTCCAAAAGTGAGAGGTGAACTGGGTACCTCTATCTGTGATAATAGATAGTAGAACACCGTGTAACCTGAATAACTCCCTGATATAGAGTTTGGCATAATCCTCGGCGAAATAAAAAGTATGAACAGGAAGAAAATGAGTTGACTTGGTCATTCTATCTATAATGACCCAAACTGAATCATGATGATGACGAGTTCTAGGCAAACCCATCACGAAGTCCATGTTCACTTCTTCCCACTTCCAAGTAGGAATGGTGAACTCTTGCATGAAACCACTAGGTTTCTGATGCTCTATCTTAACCTGCTAACATGTAGAGCACTTAGCCATAAACTCTGCAACATATCTCTTTATCCCACTCTACCACTAGATCTCTCATATGTCATGGTACATCTTAGTGGCCCCTGGATGAATAGAGTATCGCGCACTATGTACTTATGCAAGAATTTGCTGCCTCAATTCATCTACACCTAGAACACATAGATGACCCTGACAACGAAGAACACCATCTCCCCCTTGGGAGAAAACCTCGACTTTGTAATTTTGAACTGACTCTTTGAGCTTGACAAGGCTAGGATCCCTGTCTTGCTTCTCTTTCACCTTGAAAAATAGAGATGACTCTGAACTACTGTGAACACATACACCACCCTCTGAAGAATCGACTAAGCGAACGCCTAGTCTGGCAAGCTGATGGATATCCTGAGCCATCTTTTTCTTGCTACCCTCAACATGAGAAATACTACCCATGGAGAGTCTACTGAGAGCGTCGGCCACAACATTGGCCTTGCCCGAATGATAAAGAACACTCATGTCGTAATCTTTCAAGAGCTCTAACCACCTTCTCTAGCGAAGATTGAGATCTTTCTGGGAAAAGACATACTGGAGGCTTTTATGGTCTGTGAAAACATCTACATGAACTCCATAGAGATAATGCCTCCAAATCTTCAAGGAAAAAACTACCGTTGCTAACTCAAGATAATGAGTAGGATAATTCTTCTCATGTAGCTTTAACTGTATGGAGACGTAGGCTATGACCTTACCATGCTGCATGAGGACACAACCTAAACCCACTCTGGATGCATCACAATAGACTACAAAACTGTCTGAACCATCTAGAAGAGCTAGAACTGGAGCTAAGGTGAGTCGAGTCTTCAACTCTTGAAAGCTCTTCTCGCATAAATCTGACCACTGAAACCTAATCTTTTTCTGAGTCAATCTAGACATGGGAGATGCAATAGAAGAAAATCCCTTGACAAACCATCTGTAATAGCCAACCAAACCCAAGAAACTCCTGATATCTGATGGAGATACGGGTCTAGGATAGTTTCTTACTGCCTCGGTTTTCTGAGGATCTACTCTAATGCCATCACCAGAAACAAAATGGCCAAGGAATGCTACTAATCTTAGCCAAAATTTGCACTTGCTAAAATTAGCGAATAACTGGTGATCCCTGAGAGTCTGAAGAACAATCCTGAGATGGTCTGTATAATCACGCTCTGTGCGAGAATAGACTAGAATATCATCTATAAATACTATGACAAATATGTCCAAGTACAGCTTGAACACACGGTTCATCAAATCAATGAAAGCTGCAGGGGCATTGGTAAGACCAAATGACATGACTAAAAATTCGAAGAGACCATACCGAGTACGAAAAGCTATTTTTGGAATGTCACATTCTCTAACTCTGAGCTAATAATAGCCTAATCTGAGGTCTATCTTAGAGAAGTAACTGGCACCCTGAAGTTGGTCGAATAGATCATCAATCCTGGGAAGAGGATATCTGTTTTTGACCGTGACCTTGTTGAGTTTACGATAATTAATACACATCCTGAGAGAACCGTCTTTCTTGCGCATGAATAGTACTGGCGCACCCCATGGGGAAACGTTGGGTCTGATGAATCCCTTATCTAAGAGATCTTTTAACTGATCTTTCATTCCTTGTATTCTGTTTGTGCCATTCTGTATGGCGGAATAGAAATAGGTTGAGTATTCGGAAGAAGGTCTATGCCGAAGTCTATTTCCCTTTCGGGAGGAATGCCTGGAAGATCTTCGAAAAAGACATCTGAGTATTCATTAACAACAGGGACTGTTTTAAGACCGGGAGATTCAAAACTGGAATCTTTAACATGCACAAGATGATACACAAACCCCTTAGAAATCATTTTTCTTTCCCGAAGGTAGGAAACAAGTTGACCCCTGAACACTAAAATGCTACCCTTCCACTCTAGGATGGGCTCATTCGGGAACTGAAACTGAACTATCCTATTTCTGCAGTCGACTGTGGCATAGAAGGAATGAAGCCAATCCATGCTGAGAATTACATCAAAATCAGTCATCTCTAACTCAACTAAATCTGCTGATGTGGATTTCTAAGATATCATAATGGGGCAGTTCCTGTATACCCGTCGGGCTATGATGGTTTTACCCACTGGGGTAGAGACTGAAAAGGGTTCTACTAGAATTTCGAGACTGATTCTAAATTCGCCTGCTATGTATGGAGTAACAAATGACAAGGATGCACATAAGTCTAGCAAAGCATAAACATGAACATGGAAGATCTGTAACGTACCATTAACGACATCAGGAGAATTTTCCTGATCCTGCTGGGACTGAAGAGCATAGAGTCTGTTTGGGCGTTTCCCACTGGAAATGGCACCTGCTGGTTCGGGTGATCGAACTGAGCTGTAGAATGACTTTGCTAACCCTGAAGACCTGACTTCGGACACTTCCTAATCCTTTAGCCTGGCTTGCCACAACCAAAACAGACATCACTACCGGCTCTGCAAATGCCCTTGTGGTTCTTACCACAAGTCTGACAAAGGGGATTCATTCGGGCACTGCTAACACTGCCCTGAGATTTAGAGCCTGGTGCTTTGTCTCTATTTCCATCTATGAACTTCGTCACTGGAGCACTGGCAGAGGAAGGGGCTGGAACGGCTGACTTGGAGCAAAACTGTGAACGGTTTCCTCTATCTTACTTAAGGTGAGCAAAGTTGAAGTTACCTGACCTTGCTCTCTTGTTCTGCCTCTCCCTAGTCTTAACCTTCTGCTCTTTTACTTGCTGGGCATGGGTCATGAGTCTGGATAAGGTTATATCATCTCTCAGCATAGCAGACCTACACTCATTTACCATGCTATCGTTGACCCCTGACACAAACTTTCTCATCTTAGCTATATTGTCTACAACCACATGAGGAGCATACCTGGCTAACTGAGTAAATCTGAGAGAATACTCCCTAACCATCATATTCCCCTGCCTGAGGTTGATGAACTCAAGAACTTTGTTTTCCCTCAGCTCTAGGGGAAAGAATCTGTCTAAGAAGGTCGTAACAAATTCATCCTACTTGATAAGGCCTGCATCATCTAACCTCTCAAACTTCCACTGTTTGTACCAATCATGAGCAACATCCTATAACTGGTAGGCGGCTAACTGGGCACTCTCAATAGAAGTAACACCCATGATGTCAATGACCTTTTGGACTTGGTCAATGAACTCCTGAGGGTCCTCATCAGACTTAGACCCATGGAAAGATGGAGGGTTCATCCGGGTGAAGTCCCAAACCCTAGCTGCTTTGGGATTGGCCACTGGATTGTCTGGAATGACTGGTGGCCATTCATTCTGGGCAACCATGGACTGAGCAAGTATGGTAAATGCGGCTCTAAACACCGCATGGGAAACATGTTCGCCCAAAGGATCTTCGAGCTGAGGAGTTGGCTGGTTTCTTCTCTTTGGGGCCATGGTCTGGAATAAGAGAAGAATGGATTAGACTGAGAGTTTAACTTGTGATAATGCTCACTAGCATGACATGAATACTCAAGAAAGGGGACTGTTCCTAAAACATCTTATAGCCTCCCACACATAAATATGGAGCGCAACACACCCATGTACAAGACTCTACTAGATGCGGCTTTCAGACTTCCTAGGACTCTATTAAACCTTAGGATTTGATACCAAGTTTGTAACACCCCGATTCGCTGAACCAGAATGCTACACGGTGCTCATGACCCCGAGGGACCACAAGTTAACCCATGACTGATATATGTACCTATATACTGCAAATCATGATATAATAGTGCGAAATACTTAAAACTATAAGGCCATAAGGTTCAACTGAATAAAACCATATGGGTGAAAATACCCAAAACAACTCAATCTGAAAGCTAAGTCTGAACGTAAATCTGAACATAAATTTAAAAGCCTCTAAACTATCTGAATAAGGAGTTGAAAGAACATGTCTCCAACTAACTCCGTAAAATTGAACTAAAGAAATAAATAAAAGTATCAAATCATATTGTCCTCGAATCAATGAGGACTAACTGTGTCTCTGCGACAGGAATGCTACCGCTACTGCTGGGCTGGAGCTCGTGTCTCGAAACCTATGGTGTAACATGAAAAGAAAGCACCATAGCATAAATACGTCAGTACAACTGGAGTACTGAGTATACGAGGAAGGTAGGATGAACATAAAGGGTTTCATGCATGAACAACACTGACTGACTAATATGAACGTGGGAGTGCAAACACACATATATAGAAACTGGGACCGTGAATACGTGATAGCATAACCTGTAAGCTAATACATGGTTTACTGATAACTGTTATGACTGATACTGCAACTGATAACATGGACGATTGTATCTGATAGTCCTGTATCTACTGAAATCTGAAGAACACCCTGAGAATTTTTACTGAGACTGATACTGAAACTATGGGAGGTAGTGTTTAACCAACATGCCCCATGTATGCCGTTATGGCTAAGCTGGGGTCCAATCTCTGCCCCGACTAGAGGGGTGTCAATATCGTGCCATGGGTAAGGACAGCTTGTGAGTGACCCTTATCTGGCAGGTACTCAATGAGAATGGTGGGAAACCTAAACTGACAGTTTAAACCAGCTCATAAACCCTAATCTGACAGGTTAAGATGTCTCAACCTACGCTGGCTACATAGTTCTGGAACACAAGGATGACTACTAAGAATCACACCCTGAACTGACGGGTGAGTTCCCATCCTTGGGTTCACTCGGTGCTAACCTCTACTCCCATCTGGAGGGACTAGACATGAATAACTGACTATGCATGACTTAATCTTACGGAATTTCGTTGACTGGTGGAATGTTACTGATATCTAACAACTGACTGAGATCATGAGGTTTTCTTGAGTCACATGACTGACTGAAGTCTATGGAATCATAGCTTGAATTCGGATATCGTGAAACATGACATGGCTCTAGGCACACAGCTATAGTTTTTGTGTACAAGTACCCCCAGGAATCGATGGAAGGAAACTGACATACATGACTGATTTGATCATAAAAGTAGAGTCCACACTTCACAATATCATAAGTAAGGATTTCATAATAAGAATGATTCTCAACAAACTATCACATGATCGGGAATACACACAACATGTATATACTTGCATGGCTTCAATAACATGGTCATTCAATATCATAAAAATATCATGAGCATCTCATACAACATCTTCAATTCAAGACAATAGCATGGGGATCACGTTGAACATAAACTTAGAACATGTAATAGTCATTTAGGACTTATTATGTCATAAAAGCATGATTTCTATTCCCTTAGGTATTTTCACAAACACCTTACATGCACATCTTAGGCATAGGTGGATTCATCAAGATTACAAATATTCAACCACCAATTTCACATATTTATACATTAAATACCACCATATCTTCACACAAAACATACAAAGATCCCATCTTAGGCATCATCAAACTCTAACCACATGAACATCAACCACCAACAACATAAACATCATAATACATAATTTAGAAGATGGTTCTTGAGCTTCATGGACGAAAGGAGTCCATGAATCAACTCACGCATACCTTAGAAGGAAGATTCTTGATGATTGACGGAGGAATTTTCCTTGAAATTGGATCTTCAAGCTTAATTATGCAACCCTAGTTGTTTTTGTCTTTTAGTGCTCTTGGATGATGACCTTTGAGATGATAATAGGGTTGTAATATGTTTAGAAGCTAATATTTTGTAGGGTTAAGTTTAGGGACGTGTAAGGAGTGTTAAAAGACTTAATTACCCTCAAAATAACTCAAAACAGAGTGTTTTTGGCACTTAGAACTGACTTAGGCGGCGCCTAAGTAATTGCCTAAGTTTGGTTGGGCGGCGCCTAACCAATTGCCTAAGTTTGGTTGGGCGGCGCCTAACCAATCGCCTATCCTTACTGTCTCTCACGAAAATAGGCATAACTTTTCGCTCGAATATTGGATTGAGGCGAAATTGGTATCGTTGGAAAGCTAATTCGATTCTCTATAATTTGGTGAGTCTAAATCAGAAAAAATACCATATTAACATCGAGTTATGATCATTCAAATATGACCCTTACAAAATCGAACACTAAAACTTGATGGATTCAAAAACTCTTAGCTTGCATCACTCTAAGCGACTCATATAAGCATGCTTAAGACATCGCAAGCTATCCTATCGCTAGGATATTCATTGTAAGTCATGCACTAAAATTCTACTCATAGGATAGGAGGTTTCATACGTAGGAAAACTTATTCACTTCCTAGCTTAGAAACATGGGGGGTATTACACACATAAACCCACAAGTGTTGGATGAACTCTGAGTGTATAATAAGATAGTGGAAACAAAACGAACAATCATAACTTAAGGATGTCTAATCATTCCATTCATGCCAACATAAAACATCCAACTTACCTAAGTCCACAGTCATCCACAAGCCTCTACAAATCCGATGTCTATAATATGTCGGGACATGCACCCGACAATAGCTAAAAACCAAGTCTAATAAAAGTCTATGACATAAGATAGAAAGACTATGAAATTTATGCCTTCCGAAGTATCGAAGCTCACCACTTCAAAGTCAACACACAATTCACTCGAACACCTGGTGACTATGCAGGAAGAGAAAAAGAAGCTTCGGTACCTGTGTCAAGTGGGTACATAACGTCTGGAGACAGTTAGCGGTTGGAGCGCTAGCATTTAACTCAAGGGTAAGGATAAAATAGTGTCATTATTCAATACCAAGTCAAAGCATCATAAGCCACCACATTCATACACATAGACATATAGATATATTCAAATACATCAAGTGTCAGGAGATAAAAAGTCCAAAATACATTTCAAAGCCCAATCATGAATCATGAAGTGGAGGAATCTAACCTTCCACTCACTTAGATTATATCAAGCAAAAGGACTCTAACCCCAAGCTGTCTTATTATGCAAGTGGACTCTAACCACAAGCCTTTTGTAAGACAAGTGGACTCTAACCACAAGCCTTTTTGTTAGAAAAGTGGACTCTAACGACTAGCCATCTTATCAAACAAGTGGACTCTAACCACAAGCCATTTTATTATGCAAGTGGACTCTAACCAGAAGCCATCGTGTCAATTACTAGTCGAAATTGAGACTTTAACCCTTAGTCAATGCATTCACATCCACTCAATTCAACATCTAAGGACTTTAACCCACTTAGCCATTTCAAGTCATCAAGGCCACAATTCAGCACCACACCTGACCATAAGGTCTTCATGAACTATTATCAATCAATCACTTTAATAGGCTAATATATTAGTTTCAATCACCATCAAGTCAATTTGTGGTCGTCAAGACCTTTATCAAACCATTTATTAGCATTCTTACACCAAGCTTTAGTCCAAACACAATTCAATTTCATGCTTAGGGGTTTGAATGCGTAGGGAGTCAAACCCCGTTTTAACCAAATCAACCACCAAGGTCTACCAATTAACTAATTGAAGGGCCAACAAATCCTTCATAAGATCATTTACCAAAAATTTTTACTCATTAAATCATTGCCTTAGTTCATAACACCATTAACATGTGACTAGTTATTTCTAGTAGGCATTTTCACAAACACCTTTAGGGAACATTCTTACCATGACCAAAATCAAAGTTGAAATCATTAAACTTAGGGTTACTAATGACTCACTTGTTAAAAACAATTAAAAATCACCCACATGTGCAAACCATCACCAAAAACAAGCATAACTTAAGTTCAAATAAGAGTAACCATCACCCATCATTATAATCAAAACCCTCATCATTTGTAAAAAAAACCACCATTAATGATTTATAAAAAATGTTTAAATAACCTGATATTTGAGAAATAATAATAAGGAAAGAGTCACATTCCTCTTACAAGATGATTCACAGAATGATTCTTGACCTCTTAGCCTTTAGATGATCACTAATGAAACCCTAGCCTCTGATCTTGTCGAAGAAGTTGAGAGAGGATTTTGGAGTGTTTTCAAATGTTTTTGAACTTGTATATGTGAAGAATGAAGGTCTAAATGAGGTTATGAGTCATGGTTTGTAAGGGCTTAGGGGTGGGAAAATTCTAAAATGTCCTCAACTTAAAAGCTGAAAATAAACTCCCAGCAGGGTACGACTCCCATGTCTAAACCATACCCTAGGGTGCAAGTGGTACCCTAACTTGTACCCTAAGCCTCACCATGGACCCCTAAACTGTCCAGAATACAAATACACAAGCATAACTCATATCTTAGGGTACGAATGGTACCCTAAATCGTACCTTGAACTGTACCTTGGACAGATTCAACTAGGATAAGCATTTGACATCATATGACTAGGCCACATACAACCCTTACCCTAACATACGATTTGGGAGAGGCTAAACCGTATCTTGGATAGTATGTCATCAACCTAAATTAGTCACTATACGAGAGAGGAGGGTACTACTCATACCCTAGTATACAAGAAGCATGGTAAAACCATACTCTTCCCAGAATGCTTAACTTAGAGGATTTTTTCTAAGGGTCCAAAGCCAAGGTGTTTCAATTCTCCCCCACTTAGATCATTCGTAGTCGAATGACGGACAAGGCAAGCATAAACATAAGTTAGCACATTAGTATACATCAAACAAATCTTTAACAAAGTTAGAAAACAACAACATACATCAAGGTTAAGAAACAAGCCATGATTACTATCAATCAACCATTTACTCACTTGACTCAGGGACTTGAACCCATTGTCCATCAAAGATACTTGCTCAATTCAATGCTTAGGGACTTGAACCCATTGCTTATAAAAGACATAAATCAGGTTAAGAAGATTAATACATACCTCAAGTATAAGTTTTTGAAATGAAAAACAAATGCAGATACTTGGACTTCATGTCCTCTTCTGCCTCCCAAATAGCTTCCTCAAACTTTTGGTTCCTCTATAGATCCTTCACCGAAACCACCTTTTTCATTCGCAACCGGTGAACTTATTGATCTAAGATCCTCACCGGGATTTTCTTATAGGATAAAGATTCTGGAACACCAACATTCTCTAAGGGAACGACCTATGAAGGATCGCCTATACATTTTCGCAACATGGACACATGGAATACCAGATGAATAGAGCTCAAAATAAAAGGCAACTCCAATTCGTAGGAAACATTACCAACCCTCTTCAAAATCAAATATGGACCAACATACTATGGGATAAACTTCCTCTTCTTACCAAACTGCATCACTTCCTTCATGGGAAATACCTTCAAGAATACTCAATTGCCAACATTAAACTCCAAATCTCTATGCCTCATATTTGCATAGGACTTTTGGCAGCTTTGAGTGGATTTTAACCTATCATGAATCACCTACACCTTCTCCAAGGCTTGGTGAACCAAATCAGAGCCAAGCAATTTACCCTCACCAACTTCATACCACCCAATAGGAGATCGACATATCCTACCATATAATGACTTAAAAAGAGCCATGCCAACTCAAGAATGATAGCTATTATTATAGGCGAATTCAATCAAAGAAAAATGGTCGTACCAACAACCACCATAATCAATCACACAAGCATGCAACATATCTTTTAATGTTTGGATAGACATTTTTGCTTGTCCATTCGTCTATAGGTGAAAAATGGTACAAAGGCACACCTTAGTTCCCAAAAATTTATAAAATAACTTCCAAAAATAAGATGAGAATGGAGTACCACGATCCGAGATGATAGAAACTAGAGCACCATGGAACTTCACAATCTTCGCAAGATACGCCCAAAATCTGGTACCAGAATGCTACACGGTGCTCATGACCCTAAAGGACCACAAGATAACCCATGACTGATATCTGTACCTATATACTGCATAATATACTGTAAGATTATGGAAACATGAACTGAAAGGACATAAGGTTCAAGACTGTAACATAACTGATAAAGATATAACATCTGAATGGGGCATGAAATACCCAAAACAAAATAAAAATAACATGATAGTCTGGAAAGCCTCTAACTAACTGAACTGTCTGAATGAGGAGTTGATGGGATATGTCACCAACTAACTCCAACTATTAAATTACTTAATGAGATAATAAATAAATGATTATGTCCTCGAGAGATGAGGACTCACTTCTAACTCTGACTGCTGAGGCTGGAATGCTACTGATGCTCTAGAGCTCATGCTTCTGAACCTATGGTAGAAGACACCATAGCGCAAATACGTCAGTACTTTGTATGTACTGGTATGCATGGAAGGTAGGCTGAATGCATGGGGTTCATAGCATGAACAATACTAGCTAACTAACTACTATGAACATGAGAATACATGCATAAATACGTAGTAATTATATCTGAGATTGTGATAACATAAATTTACTAATAACTAACATGACTGATAACTGAATTCGGATAACTGATATAACTGATGACATGAGTGACTGTATCTGACAGTCCTGAATCTGATGGAACTATCTGAGTTCCATATTGTATCAAATTTGACTATATCTGTCAGTCCTGAATTCTATAGAACTATCTGAGTTCTATTACTGAGACTGAATGACTGTTTCTGACAGTCCTGATTCTGTAATTAAAACTGTGGGAAGTAGTTATCTAATCGATATGCCCTTAATACACCATTATGGATGAGTTGGGGTTCAATTTGTAACTCCAATTGGAAGGGTGTCAATACCGTTCCACTGGTAAGGATAAGCTGTGAGTGACCCTCATCTGACAATGTCCCCAAAAGAGAACGGTGGGTTCCTTATCTGACAGTTCTCATCCACCTCATCAACCCTCATCTGATAGTGTTGATGTCTTAACCTATGCTGGCTACATAGTTCTAGAATGCAAGGATGACTTCTAAGAATCACACCCTCATCCGACAATGTGTGTTCCCATCTTTGGGTTCACTCGATGCTATTTACTACTCCCATCTGAATAGACACTGAACATGGATTACTGAACTGAACTGGACTGAATTACTGAGTTCCGTTGACTGATGAAATAGTACTGAGATTACTATATTACTGAGTTTTCCTGAGTCACATGACTGACTCAGTTCTATGGATCATGGCTTGACTGAGGATATCGTGAAAACATGACACGGACTCTAGGCACACAGCTATATTTTTTGGGTACAAGTACCCCCAGGACTCGATAGAAGAAAACTAGAAAAGCATGACTTTCTTGAGTACAGGATCAACATCAACATTACATAATCCATTGGCTAAGACATTTCATCAAACACTTGACATACATAACTTGTACATGAATGGAGATTTCATATTATCATACTAGTATGGCACTTTTCCTTTACATAGGCATTTAATCTAACATGGGGGGAGCATGCTATGGTTATACAATCATCAACACATCTAATAATCAAGGATATATCAATCAACTTGTGAATTAAACGGTTTATCATAAATACCGCCTAATTTCTCACATACCAGAATCAATCTTGTAATTTATAGCCTATATAACATGGAATAAACCAAACAACAACATGAACATCACTTCCCAATTCAGTCAAATCATGAACATTCATAAATATACAAATCTTTGATTTTGAAAAGAGATTCTTGAGCTTCATGAGTGAAAAAGACCCATGAATCAACACATGACATACCTTAGTTCTTGATTTAGCAAAGATTGACGGAGAAACTTTCTTGAAATTGAATCCCCAATTGAAACCCTAGCTTGTTCTTGAGAGAAAATTAAGAGAAACTAGTATATTTTGGGTTCCAAATAGCTGAATCTCGTGTTAAAGGGCTTAAATAGGGGTGGGAAATTGACCCTTTTAACCCTGGACGCATCTTTTAATTTAAGTGAAATTTTCCCGAATTGAACCCCTGGCGCAATGTGGCGCTATCGTGTCGTGTCACTGGAATTTGACAACTGGGAAATTGAGGGATGGCACGACGCGGAGCCATCGCGCTGCCACTTCATTTGCGACCTGGAAGTTTGGCGCGATGCGCCACTATCACGGACCCCTACTGGAATTTGACAATTTTCATTTTCTCCTGTGGCGCGGCGTGCCACTGACTAATATGGCGTTGTTTTACGACGGGAACTTGAAATAGTCATAACTTCTTACCCGGTTATCAGATTTAGGCGAATTTTATATCAATGGAAAGCTTATTGAATTTCCCACATGACAAAAAGTGAAAATCTTGAAAATTACTCATGGAATAAACATTATTCAATTTAGAAGATAACACTTGACATTCTTGGGGGAAAAAATTTAGTTAGGAAACTTTGGGGTACTACACCTCATCGGCAAAAAATGGATGAACTTGGTTATTCTATCCACAATGACACAAATAGAATCAAATTGATTTCGAGATCGGGGAAGATCAGTGATGAAATCCATATTAATCTATTTCCACTTCCATTCGGGCAACTCTATCTCTTGATACAAAAAACCGGGTCTTAAGTGCTCAACTTTCACCTGTTGACACACCATACACTTAGTCACATGGCTAGCCACATCTCGCTTCATATTATTACACCAATAAAACTCCCTATATTCATGATACATCTTCATAAAACCGGGATGAATAGCATTCCAAGATCCATAAGCCTTGGACATAATCCTTTCCCTCAATCCATCAATATCGGGAGCACATAACCTACCTTGGTAGCTCAATATACCATCACCAACAATCAAAAAATCGACAATCTTTTGTTGACCCACATTACTCTTAATATTTATCAAATCAGGATTAAATATTTTCTTTTCCTTTATCTAAACAACAAGAGACGACTGTGATACCTGATGCACAAATCACCATCCTCAGATTTCGTGAGACGAACTCTAAGATTAGCTAAATGATTGATGTCGTTCACTAATTCCTGTTTATCCTTATTCATATGAGATAAACTCCCCATGGATAACCTGCTAAGAGCATCAACAACAATATTAGCTTTACCAAGATGGTAATAGAGACTCATATCGTAGTCCTTTAGCAGCTCAAGCCATCTCATTTGCCTTAGATTTAACTCTTTTTGAGTAAATACATACTGTAGGCTCTTATGATCTAAATATATGTCAAAATAAACCCTATAAAGATAATGCTGCCAAATCTTCAATGCAAATACCACAACCAATAACTCCAAGTCGTGAGTAGGGTAGTTCTTCTCATGAACTTTCAATTGCCTAGAAGCATAAGACACCATCCTACCATGTTGCATCAACACACAACCAAGCTCGATATGAGAAGTATTACAATACATTATAAAACCATCATTACCCTTGGTTAAGGTCAAAATTGGAGCCGAAGTCACTTTATCCTTCAGTTTCTCAAAATTCCTCCGTCTTTTCTTCCCTTAACTCTAGAGGAAAGAAGCAATCCAGAAAAGCATTAGTGAAGTCCTCACACAAAGATGACTCATCAATATCACCCCTTGTCCATTCCTACTCTTCATACCATTGGTACGCCACGTCCTTTAAATGATAAGATGCGAACTCCACCCTCCACATTAGTGGCATGCATGACTTTGAAAATTTTTTCCATCTCATCTAGAAAACCTTGGGGATTTTCCTCCACCTTAACACCGATAAAGGTTGAAGGACTCAACCTCATAAACTAGCCAACCCTTGTGGCCTCAAAAGATAGTGTAGAAGATGCACCACGCTCAGCCTGAAAAGCTACTGACTAAGCAATCATATAAATTAACTGATAAAACTTAGCATTCAACACAGCAGCCTGATGAATCAGAGGAGGGATAGAGGGAACTGGTGGAAATCCCAAACCATCAGGTACTATACCCCTAGACCAAGTATGGACTCCTTAAGTAGGGCGAGTCCGATCAGCATTGTCCCTAGTTAGGATAGAAGGGCTTGAAGGAACTTTGATCTTCTTGG
This sequence comes from Capsicum pubescens, assembly GCA_030864215.1. Lineage (NCBI taxonomy): Eukaryota > Viridiplantae > Streptophyta > Magnoliopsida > Solanales > Solanaceae > Capsicum > Capsicum pubescens. The sequence goes on along the minus strand of CM061547.1, from coordinate 190,756,160 downwards.
AAGTATGATCTAAAAGGTAAGAAAACAAAAATCAGAAGAATCCAAGATATTAGACTTTATATCTCGAGATAGAACCATAAGAAAGGGAAACATTCTTAAATGTCTCATAGCCTCTCTCTTATAAGTATGGTGCGCTACACACCCATAAAAGAGACTCTACTTGACATAGATTTGTGGACACCCAATTGACCATGAGCCTAGGCTCTGATATGAACTTGACACGACCCAAAATCCGGCCTTGTCATATGGGCATCTCAAACACAATAAGGATCAGAGATCGCCACATCAACCCAACTTAACTATTATATCAACCCACAAGCATCGGACGAACTCCGGACGTATAACAAAATAGAAAAAACAAAACTAACAATCATAACTTGGATCTCTAATCATTCTATTTATGCCAACTTACAACATCCAACCTACCTAAGTCCGCAATTATCCACAAGCCTCTACCAATTTGATATCTATAATATGTTGGGACATGCCCCTAACAATAGCCAAAAACCAAGTCTAATATGTCTATGACATAAGATAGAAAGACTATGAAATGTATGCCTTCCAAAGTATAGAACCTCACTACTTCAAAGTCAACACACGATCCACTCAAACACCTGGTCACTGCATAAAAAGAGAAGAAGAAGCTTTGGCCCCTGTGTTATATGGGGACACAACGTTCAGAGATGGTTAACAGTTGGAGCGCTAGCATGTAACTTAAGGGAAAAGATAAAATAGTGTCATTATTTAATACAAAGTCAAAGCATCATTATCGATCACATTCATACACATAGACATGTAGATTTCAAATACATCAAGTGTCAGGAGATAACATGGCCATAGCATACATTTTAAAGCACCCAATTATGAACCATGTAGTGGAAGACTCTAACATTTCACTTACTTAGGTTATATCAAGTAGGAGGACTCTAACCCTAATTTGTCTTATTGTACAAGTGTACTCTAACCACAAGCCTTTTATTAGACAAGTGGACTCTAACCACAAGCCATTTTATTATGCAAGTGGACTCTAACCACAAGCCATCGTGTCTATTACTAGTCGACATTGGAACTCTAACCATTTGTCCATGCATTCACATCCACTCAATTCATATACCCATTCATGTGAGTTCTTTAATTGATTCTTCGATCTTAACCAAATTTCCAAACATTCCACGGGCTGTCAATATCATCATTATATAAAATCTCCTTCTTGAGTGTTGGAGAATACTACTACCATTTCTTCTTCAATCATGAGAGCCTTAACCTTAGAAGCTTTCTTTCTCAAACAATATGTGTATTCCAAAAAGTGCTCATCAGTTTTCTAATTTATCCAATTCAAAGAGTATCAGTCTCGGGTTATTTCCACATTATAAGCAAACCATTCAATGAAGTCTTTCACCAGAGATATCGAACAAGGCCACTTCTTTAATTCTTGCAAGGTTAACCATTCTAAGTCTGTATCACTTAGGCTACAACTAAAATGCCTCATCAATAATGCTTCATTTTTAACTATCTTGATTATTCGATCATAATAACTTCCTAAATAGGTCACAAGGTTTTTGATTCCATCGAACATCTCAAATTTTGGGACCTTGTGTTCTTCTAGAAACTCTAAATTAGGATGGTTGCCGAGATTATCATAGCTAAATCTGACATTATTAGGAGAACCATAAGATTCTTTTATTATAGCAATCTCCTCTTTAAATAATAACATATAATTTTTGTTCTTCTTCTTTGTGGACTTCCACTCCTTCTCTCTCTTTTTATAATATTTAGATTTAGGTATTTCTATAATAATGAGACAAGGCTCTAATGTCGTAGTACCACAGAAGATAGTGATGCGTGACATTATTTGGTTTATTGCAGTAGAATTTTGACTTGTGGGCGTGAAGTTCTAGGTGATACTGGAATTAGGTTAGAAAATGAGAGAGTTACTTTGGAAAACAAAAACATTTGAAGGTGTGTTTTGGTAATTTGAAGCAAGATTTCGGGGATAGCAAACATTTGGATGGTTATTCTAATTGGTTGTTTGAATATAAGGATTATGAGTTTGGTACAATGGATTAGTTGGGTCCATAGGAGGCCTCGTCACAGATATTGAGGGTACATCATTTGGATGAATTTCAATATTATGAGAGTAAAGTAGAGGGAACTAGAGTAGGAGCCTACGATCGTCCATGATTGGAGCGATGGACGAATTAGACATGTTCGTGTCTAGTTGTGCCTTATTTTAAAGCTTTTCCAGCTTTCTAGTCAATTCCTCTATTATGTTATTTTTTATGGTTATCTTGGTCAAAGCATTCTCGTTATCACTATCAGTCATTTTTTCATTGCCATTAATAAGCAATATTGGAGAAGGAAGTTTTATTAAATTTGATCTATAGAGGCATTACTGTCCAACAATCTTGGTTTAGTGCAAATCAGTTTCTATTTATTCTATTACCTAAAAAGTAAAACACAATTCAAAAGACAAATATGTTAAATCCCGTTATTGGAAAATAATACAGGATTATTGAGAAAAAGTAAACATGTAAAGTCATCAGAATTAGGGTGGATCAATCCATCTTTAATTTAGGCAACACATGCAATACAGTTTTATCATAGTATGTAAACAATATATGGCATGTCATATGTAAATGTGTGACCTTTTTATGCCAAAGGTAGGCCTAAAGAATTGAAGCATCCGTGCCATTTATGAAATGTCCCATTGCCTTTAAAATGTATTATTCACAAACCGATATAAATAGATCAAATAGGGATACAAAATAGGGGAGTGAGGATACAAATGAATATCAGTCCCACGTAGGGGAACTATCCTTACTAAGACACCATGAAAGGTCTTTCATTCTCGAACTTCTTGAACTTTTGGGATTCTGAACTCCTTTAGAATGATGATTTTCAAATCAAGAAACTATTTAAATAATTACCAACCCCGGGGGAAATGATTCATTCATTCAAATTGGCATAACATCATTCAATTAAACACATAAGAGCATGATTATCTTTTTGAATCGGGGACCTTTTCAACATAAGATAGTCGCGCTAATGAGTCTGATACTCCTGGAGAACTGGGTCTCCTAGGTCAATATGGTTAGATAACAGAAATTGGATTCGCTCTATCCTATCTTTACTAAAGTGAACTTTCTTGAAAAGAGATTGGGGACACAGGAAGATAACCATGGATTGAAATGATAACAAGTGTCAGATTATGTGTAACCGACTAATTATTTATCTCTTTGAGATAACTTTAATATTTAGTACAGGAAATGATTACAAAAAATGCATAATCGTTGGTCCTAATGCAATCTAATTTTTGTTATTTGGTGAAATTGTTTGTGCAACAATTATAATTGCAAAAATTTAACGAAGTATGAAATTAAGCAATTTAAATATTACAAAACCGAATAGTTAGTCAAATAAGTTAGTTCAAATATTTGATAAGAACCTAGTTGAAATCTCCAGTAACGTCGCCATTTTTATTTTGCGAAAAAATGATTTTTGACTTAACTAAACTTGAAAAGTTAAAGAAATTTCCAAATTTTATCAAAAACAGAGTCTCTAATTAATTTAATTAAGAAGAATTTTGAAAACCTTACAAAAATACTTAAAAATTTTAAAATAGAAAAACCTTTTAAATTTAAGAAATTCGAGTAACTGGTTCCTATCAATACTCTTGGAATGGTGTTAAGACACCCAGAGTATCCGCTAAATTGTGGTTATCCGATCTATTTGAAAATAACTTATGACTAGCTTTGAAAGAAAGGGTTATGAGTTAAAAAATATTTGTAAAAGATTTAAACTATTGAAGATAAATTTAATCATACTAAAAGCAATCTTCCGATTCCATTTTATACGAAGAAAAGATAGCAAAATATGACTTCCATTTTAACAGTTTAATTAAAGTGATTAAATTTAAAACCAAGTGAATTGGTGCAAAACAATGATAACTCCAAAGGGATATACAACTAAGTTAAGAAAGGGGTTACAATTAATACAAATAATGAAATATGTGTTACAAAATAAATATAGGGAGAAAATTTTAAAATTTGGGCCCCCCCTTTTGGCCCATTTCGGATCTTTCTATCTTTGGGGCTGAAAATTTATGTACTTTGATCCAATTTCTTTTTATGTATACCAACTGTTTACTGACCGTATACAAGCCATCTTTTGTTGAATTTTTCTATATACATGTACGTACATGACTATATGTTGGTTATATATCAGTCCAATATGGATTATGGACTTCGTAATTGGCATTTTTAATTTTTGACTTATTCTCCATCTTCTGCATCTGTAAATCAGCATCTTTGACTATTTATCACCGCTCATTAGCCCTACTTGACCTTAATGTGAGGGGCTTGACTTGATCTCAAAAAAAATCAGGGGAGTTCAAATGAGATAAGAACATCCACACACAATAAAGAGTTATGGATTAGTAAATAACTTAAGCTATGTTTACATTGAAACATATGCTTGATAAATATGAGTAAGTCAAAAGAAATTCGTAATGATTTTACCAATTGAACAAACTAGCACATCATAAAGTTTACAAACAGAGCGTAAATCATAATTCACTACAACAAACAAAAGTACTTACGGGAAAGTATCACTAGCACTTCTATACAAACTATTAGGTAATACTATAATTTATTACTATGTGAGACACGTAAAATCCCATTACATGACTCTATGTGCAGATTTCAAATCAAACGAAGAGGAAGAGTATGCAAAGCTAAGTTGTTGTACACAGTAAGTAAAAAGGAAAAATAAAATATTTTTGGGTAATTTTAAGAAAACACAACTAGTTACAAATTGAAGAGAGGGGGAGATTATCATTTAAGTGAAGTTGGTTTCACCCATTTAACACTAAATAATCATGGAAGAAACAACTTTAAACCAATATGTTATCCTTCACATTCTAACAAACCATTTCTTTGAAGAAAACAGTTACATCTTTCTGAGAATTTATATCACGTATTAAAAACTTGGACCATAATACCAATCAATAAGAGGTTGAGGAAAAAAAAACTCTTTTACAAATATTTTTTTGTAACAATTCAAGCAAATGATATGTTGAGTTATTTGAAGACTAACTTCAAATTATCTGCTTAAGAGAGATGAGAACAGGAACATGAAGACTTTAAAAGAAGTTTAAGCCTTTTGAGATCCAACAGTTAAGAATACTTCAAACAAGAACAAATTATGCCAAAATTCAATCAAAGGAAACAAAAGTTTCAAATAGATCATCTTCAATGACTGTGGGATACATTCATCAATGAACAATAAAATTAAACGCAACCCAACTTGGCTTGTTTGTGCCAATAAAATTAATCATTCTGTTTTCAAATCTAGAAACAATATCTTAATCATGCAGATATGCATTCAGATTCAGACGTCTGAATCTTTAAAAAAACAAATGAAGCCTTAGTAAATAACCAATTGGATTCTAGAGATAGCCAATCACAATGCAATTGTGGCTAAATCAAATCACAAATGCAGCCACATTTTAGCAATTAACTTAAATCCAAAATCAAAACAAATTGACATCTAATTTAATTGCGAGCTTCTTGATTTGAGAAAATCCAAATAATCGCCTTTCAAAATGATTTATTTTAAGAACAAAATTAATTCAAGCATACAATTAACCGATCCAAAGTCAAATTAAAATATTTTCCAGTTAATAACAACAAATGATTACTTAAATACGGAACCCATGATTACTTAATATGACAAAATTAGCTTTGAAATCACTTGAAAAATTCTTTATTTTTATAAAATAATTATTTCAATTTTATTTGAAATCGAAGAAACTAAAAATTAAACTAAATTGTGGAGGGTAAAAATTAGATGTCAACAAATACTTGTTACATTCACTAGGTAAGTTTGTTGTTTTAGCTATTTGTATAGATGCATGGAGGTAGAATTCGGAATCTAGCAGCACCGGCAATTAATAAAATATCATCTTAACTTGAATTGTGACACCCATTCAGCCGAATATTGTGAAACTTTGAATACAATAAATACTGGGGGCTATTAACTCCCACAATCTGCAAAAAAATTTAATGATGACGCTTCTTTTAAGCTGCCAAGAGGTAATATTGTACATTGAATATGAGAGTGAATTTTTTAATTATTCAAGAGAATGACATCCGCATCCTGAAAGGATCATTCATCATATTTTAAATCACCTAAGAGGAAAAAGTTTTGAATCACCCAAGAGGCTAAAAGGTTTTTAACTACCAATAGATGATGTTAGTTCCGCCCAAGAGGTTGAAATATTTGAGCTATCAACGAGGATATATCATTAAGAAACCCAAGAGGGTGACACTTGCATCCCAATCAGAAGTTCCAAGCGACCATTAAATAATTGCAGCATGACAAAAATTAAACAGAATACATGGGCTTTTAAACCTCAACCATCTCAAAAGTAAGAAAATATGAGCAAATATAGATTTTTTTTTAAAAAACTACACAATGCAAAACCTCTACTTTTTTCTTGTATGTTTTATATCATATTTTAATTCAAAATATAAAATACTAAAATTAACTCCAAATTTCAAAATACTATTTTGTAACAAAATTCACAAATGCATAACCTTCTCTCATTTCTCACTTCTCATCCACACTTCTCAATTCACTTCTCCGTCACTCCTCCACCACTTGTCCGGTACCTCAAGGTAATTTTTCCTCTCTCAATCTCTGTTAGTCAATTTCTTTGATGCCTTAAGATTTTATTTTGTTTCTAATTTTTTTTATTAGGTCTCTAATCAAAAAAATTTCTACAAATTACTGATTGTATTCACTAGGTAAGTTCATTGTTTTGGCTATTCGTATAGATGCATGAAAGTAGAATCTAAACATAGTAGTATCAATGATTGAAAAAAACCCTCTGTAACTTGAATTGTGGCACCCCATTCTGTAGGAGTTTGTGAAATTGGGTCAGAACAAATACCGGGGGTTATTGACTCCCTCAATATGCAAAAATAATCCCAATTATTTAGGTGTTTTTTTTTTGTAGTGATGTTCTGAATTTGAAGGTGATGTTTTGAACCATTAAGGAGGATGACGTTTGCATCCTGAAAAGATCATTCATAATTTCTTAAATCATCTAAAAGGGAACAATTTTGAACTGGATAACCAGTAGATAACCAGTACTTACTAGTTTTATCATGTTAATTGAAATGTTATGTTATAATATTTCTTAGTTTTTTGTTTTAACCTTATTAATTCTTCTATATTATTTTTAAGGTATTTTATATGTTCCATATTTTTAGTTTTTAGATAGTCAAGTAGATTCTCTTACATTAGTATTTCTGTTAATCTTATTTCCTCCATTTCTTTTCTCCAATATTCTAAGTATTCGTAGTTTATCATTTTATCCTAAAGTAGTTGTAATACTGCAAATTTCTTTGTAATAATTTATTCTAATTGTACTATATCTGATATTAAATTCTAGGTTGTCTATTTCGTTAATTATCTTGTCTTATTCTTCTATGAATAATTCTATGTCTAAATCATATTCTAAACTATCTTTTAACTCTAGTTGTTTTATGGTTTTATCTATCCAAATTAATTTTTCTTTTAATTGTTTTCTTCCTCTTCCAAATTGGTTTCTATAATTAATTTCTTCGTATAGCCAACTTTATTTTTCTCTAACTCTTAATATATTCTAACATTTTTAATCTGTATAATATCCATCTGAATAATAACTGTCTAAATATGAGCAGTAGCTTTCATTATATAAGTGTAGGTTTTCTATAGAACTTAATAACTCTTCTTCTTCATAATTCCGTATTTTTTTCCATATTATTTTCTTTATGTCTATAATTTCTATATCTCTAAGTATATAGAAAACAAGTATTTTAAAATTATCTGTCATTTAAGCTTGATTAACTGGTTTTTCATAATATTCTTTAGTTGTTTGTTTTAATCTTTTTAATTCTTCCATATTTTTGTTAAGGTATTCTATATATTTTATATTTTTAGTTCTCATGTATTCTTCTAAATTTGTTTTCATTAGTTTTTCTATTAATTGTATATTTTTTATATCCATTTTCCAATATTCTACGTAGTTTATCATAGTTGATGCGTAGGTTTGGCAAGTAGGTATATATAGGAGTAGGTAGGTAGGTGTGGTATGTAATTTATTCTAGTCATAGTATATTTATCAAATATTTTTTCCTATATGATCTTTCTTATATCTACTATTTCTATATCCTTAAATACATACAAAACAAGTATTTTGAATTTATCTATCATTTCATCGGATAAGTAGGTAGTCATTCTTTTTCATATGATGTTATTTTCAAAATATTCCTTTCAACCATATACATAACAAAATATGATCATCTTAGATCACTATGTACTAGATTATTCTTAAATAATTATGTTACTCTGTCACTATTAGCATGGTAGTCTGGATACTTTTCCCTTAAACATCATCTCTACTCTGGCTACTCCTCTATCACGACTTTCTTGCCTCACCGGGTTCACCTTTAGGATGGCATAGTCCTTAGAAAATTTTTTCCTTTTCCTCTTTGTTAATAAACTTTGTAACATATTATTCTTCGAATAATTCTACTATATAGTAACTAACATGAACTTATTTTATCATATTATGATTGTTAGTAATTTATGAATTTAGCCATTCATAATTATAAATGAATATACCTGTTCGGGTAGATTTGATAATTCTGGGCTTCGTTCATCCATAGCTTTTCCTTAAAAATATATCTGATTTTATTAAATATTCAAAAGTCTTTTGTGTACAAAAAAGAAGGCTTGTTTTCAATACATGAAAGTCTTGCCTTTAACTTAGCCGGATGACTTACATATTTATAAGAGGAAAAGAACTCTTCCTACTTTACACGGTTTACACGTAAACTACATATCTTTACAAAAAAGTCTTCCTTTTTAAAAGTATAAAAGGACTAGACTTAAGATAAACTAGACTAGACTAGAATTAAACTATAAAAAAATAAAACTTTAATAATGGCACTTGACAAAAAATTCTAACCTAATAAAGCTATACAATATCTTTACGTAAAGTAAAGTCAAGAAAATTATTCACATGTTGCTTTCTATCTTGTTTTCTTTGTCTTTATTTTTTCATTATTGCTCCGCTGCTTTCTATCTTCTTTCTATCTTTCAGCTGACGTTCTTTTTTTTTTTTTTTTTTATTCTAATTGAACTTTCGGGATAATATTATCTTCTCCATTACATCTCGAACATAAACGGTTTGGATTTTGTGTCCAATTAACTTGCAATATCTTGTTAATAATTCTTCTGAAATAAATCCCTTCCTAACTGCTCTTGCAGTTGGTTGTTTTTCTGGATTGAGTAGTGTCAAAATCCATTGTCTAGCTTCTTCCATATCTGACTGTCGTAGTTCCCTTGAATTTGAATAAATCATTTGATGATCTCTTGAATAATATCTCCATATAGGGTTTCCATTGATATAATTATTTGCTAATTCTTGAACAATTGTAGATATTCCAATAATTCATTTATTTGCAAAAAAATCAGGTATCTCAACTTTAGGTATTTCTGGCTGTTGAACAATATCTTTCGGTATAATCATATCTCTGGTTAATCCTATTTTTACAACTTGTATAACTGTTTTAATTTCGTCAGATAATATCTCCGCTGGTGCAGTATAAAACTTTATAAAAAATAGGTTTCCTTTAGTTATTTTCTTATAAGTGGCGAATGCTCTATATAATTCTGGTATAGCTGTTAGTTCATCTCCATCTTGGGTATATACGGTATTTAATAATCCATAACTAAAATAAGTTTTAACTAAGCTTGGGTTGGTTTTTGGTAATGCGATTAACTTGTTGAAACCTTGTAATTTTTGGGTTATATAGTTTGTGTTTGGTTCTTGGATATTTGTAGCTCTGAGGTTAAGATTTAGATAAGTCTGTATTTTGTGGATATTTTCTATGTATGCTCGAGTTATATGGTTATAGGCTTTTCTATCTTGGTTTAAACTTTCTCGATATGTGGTAGTTTGTGGGGGTATGAACAAGGGGTCTTTTTGTGTTTTTGGTATAAATGGTTTTTTAAATATCTTATTCATGTTCATGTTCTGATATCTTTGTCCACTAACTCCTTTGTTTGTACCTGCAATTGTAGATTGATAAACGTTATGGGTTTTATGGAGTGTCCCAACGTCTCCTTTTAGCTCTGGAATTTTGATGTCTTCCGATCGACATAGCTCTGCAAACTGCTGAGTTACCTGGTTCATAACTTTTGACTTCAGTTTAACTTCATTAGTCTTTAGCTTTTTTATTTCATTACTCATACTGTTCACTTTCATTGAAAGCATAGTTAGGGTTTTGAGTATCTTTTCTAAAGAATCATCTTCTATTATATCAGTCTGTGTAGTTTTGTCTTGATATGTAATCTGCAATGATATTCTTGTTAGTTTGGATTACTTCAATTGTAAATGTAAAATTTAATATATTTAATACTAGTCTCTGAATCTCTTTCGTTGTAACTGAATTTTATATTTTCTTTGTTAACCACCACCGTACCTGTGTATTATCTGTCCGTACAATAAACTTGTTATATACAATATATGGCTCAAATGCTAATAAACATTTATATAATGAACATAATTTTTTTCTATTTATTTTTCATTTTATTTCTGTTTCATTAAACGTGCCTGAGTAGTATCTACAATGATGTTCTAATTTTTCTTATTCATATCTATATTTAAGTACTCCTCCATAACTATATTCGCTTGCATCTGCTTCTACTATATATGTAAAAAATTTATTTTCGTCTGGAAATTGTAATTTTGGTAATTCTTTACAAAGTTTTTTTATTTTTTATTTTTTATCTTCTTCGTTGTAATTATACTCTACATCTTTTTTAAATTTTTTCTGTAGTGACTTTAGGTTTTCTGCTAATTTTGGTATATATTCTCTTACTTGGTTTACTAATCCTAAAAATGATTGTAATTCTTTTTTTGTATCTAATTCTTCTTTTGAATTTATTATTTTCGTACTATATGTTGTTGCATTTTTACTCCATTTTTATCTATTTGTATTCCTAAAATTTCTATCTGATTTTTCATAATTTCAGTTTTCTTTTCACTTAAACTTATTCCCGATTTTTCTATTATATCTGTAAATTGCTCTAATAGTTTTAAATGTTCCTCTTTAGTTTTTGTATATAATAATAATAGTATATCATCTATGTATACTATACAATTAGGTATTTGTTTAAAATAACTATCCATAAAGTGTTGGTATCTACCTGGTGCATTTTTATATCCAAATGGTAACACATTCCTTTCATAAAATCCTTGTGGTACTATAAATGCAGTTAACTTTTTAGATTCTTCTTCTAACTTTAAATGGTAAAATCCTGATTTACAATCAAATTTACTAAAGTAATTATATCATTGTATTTGTCTTATTTTTAATATTTTATTTGGTATTGGATAATTATATGTCATAGTTTTTGCATTTAGGTTTCTATAATCAATAATCATTCTACTTTTTCCTCTTTTTTGTTCACTATGTTTATTTACTATAAATGTTGGACTATTGTGTTTACTATTATTTTTTTGTATATATTATTTTTCTAATAATTCATCTATATGCACTTTAAATTCTTTTAAATCATCAAAGTTATATGTTAATGGTTTCTGGATTATTATGATATTTTTATCTATTAGCTTAATCTTTACAGTGGTTTTATGTTTTTCCCATCCTTTTAATGGATCTTCACTGTATAATTGTCTTAATTTTTTCTTTATTATTTCTACCTTATCTATTGAAAATATAGTCATTTCTTCTTTATTTATTGAAAATATAACTAGTTCTATTGTGTCTTCAGTATTTTTTATATTTTTTAATTTTTGTGTGATTTTTTCACTTCCTTTTATCCAATCAGTTTTCTTTCATATTTTATTAATAACTCTTTTTGCTCTTACATTATGTTTACATGGTGTTGAAAAACTACAATATAATATGATTGTAGGAGTACGTCAAAAATTAATAAATGCACAAAAGGAAGAAATATCACATTTAGAATCCTTAATAGATAGTCTAGAATACATATATCAACATGATCTATACACTATCAAATAAATAAAATGAACAAAGAAGAATTTATAATAGACGAAAAAACATATGAAAATCACGAAAGATTAAAAATAAAAATAGTATTCTCTAATTTAGGAAGAAGATATAAGAAAATAGGTGAACATTTATATTTAATGTTAGGAAAAGAAGAATTAAAATTAGAAGATAAGTTGGCAGTCATGGTAAGAATAAAAAGAGAAAACGAAGAAATAGACAGAAAAAAAGAAATAGATAAGATAAAACAACAAACTACAGAAGAAATACGAAAAATAGAAGAAACTAAAAATAACAAGATTGCTGAACTAGAAAAAGAACTACAAATGCTAAAAGACCTGTATGAAAAAAGACAGAAAGAAAAAGAAGAAAAGGATAAAGAACAAAAATTATTAAACGAGATAGATCAATTTAAAGAAAAATAAAAAATAAAGAATTAGAAACAGTGAATTAGAAATAAATACAATAGATGCTGAAGAAACAAATAATTATGATTCGAAAGATAGTAAAACATATACAGAAATCTTAACAAATATAGAAAAGTTAGAAATTAATGAAAAACAAAAAGTAATTAATAAAGAAAACTTAGAAAATACAAACACAGAAATAAATACTCTTAATAAAGAAGATGATGAAAACATAATACCTAGTACATCAGAAATAAGAAAACCTACATATTATTATAAAGACAAGTTTAAAAAATATAACCTAAAAATGAATATAACAAATGGACACCAAAACAAATAATTAATAAAAATTTTAATTTTTTAGATTTAGACTGTGTAATAGACACAAATAAAATAATACAACTATGGGTAGGATACATGTCAAAATAATTATTAGATAATAATATAGATACAAAAAATACACCAGAATATATAGAAAAGACATTAATATGACCAGTAAAATTATGGTTTTTAAACCTAGCTGAAGCAAGTAAAAAAGTATTAAGATCTGATAAAAAACAGAAGGAACATCAACAATTACTAAAATATCATCAACAGAAATATTGAAAAAATATGAAGTAGCTATAAGAGATGAATTTAACAGTATAACAATAGAAGAAGAAGAAGAAGAAGAAGAAGAAGAAGAACAAAATAAAGAAAAAGATACGAATAGGAATTTAATGTAAGAATTAGCAATATGTAATATGTGCTATATAGATGAATATACGTGCGCATTTAAAGAATATTATTATAAAGGAACATATAATACAGAGGAAATTAAGGACATAAGGAAATTATATTTTAGTAAATTACCTGAACCATTTAGTTCAAAAATAATAAAGAGTTGGGATGAAACAAAAATAGTAGATACTCTAGGAGCAAGAATAAAATTTTTACAACAATGGTATAGAAATCTATGTGAAAAATATAGAGAAGAAATAAAAATAAAAAAACATTAATAAGAAATTTAGCATGTTGCAAAGATAAAATAGCACCTCAATTTGGATGTGAAGAAAGATATTATAAGAAAAGAAAAAGACATAAGAAATATAAGAAATATAAAAAATCAAAATATAAGTATAGGAAACCAAGAAAAAGATATTATGTAAAAAATTATAAACATAAAGACCATATAGGAAAAAGAAATCTATAAAAGAATGTACTTGTATAATTGTGGAAAACTAGGACATTTATCTAGAGATTGTAAAATGCCTAAAAACCCAAAAAAGAAACAAATATCAGAAATAAAGATAGAAAATACATAATACATGCAAATAGATTATATAGATTACAAATTAGAAAGTCAAGATAGTATATATGAAATTTCGGAGAATGAAATAGATAGTGAAATAGATAGTGATTTAGATGAATCAAATGACTGAAGAAGATATAAAAATAAATCAAATGACTGAAGAAGATATAAAAATAATAACAAAGGAAGAATATTTAAATGAAAAAAGAACAGATCAAAAAATAATATTTGATAATAATATATTTGACGAAATAAAAGGAAAAGAGTTAGACCTAAGTGTAGAAAAAATATTTAAAATACCAACAATAAAAAATATATTTAGTAGAAAAAAGGAAGAATACTACGTAGTAAGCCAAAAAGAACATGTAATAGACTGTAGATATGCAATAGGAAGAGCTAGTATACCACTAGTAACAAAAAGAATAATTAATAAAGAAATAAATGATATAAAAAGTAAAGACCCTATAAAATATGTACACCTTGGAGGAACAAAGATATTGATAAAAGCATGTTTTAGAGAAGGAATAGATACACCAATAGATTTATATTTAGCAGATTATATAACTATAAAACCTATAGAAAAAAGTATAATACTGCCATAAGAGGAAATTTAATATACCAAAAATTTAAATTTATAATAAGTGCGAATTATTCAGTAGCAATAACAGATAAAAACATAGATAAACCATTAGTATTATATTGGAAAATATCAGGAAAAGAACTAACCCCAGGAAATAAAATATTTACAGCAAGATGTAAAAATCTATATGTATTAACAACAAAACATCAAATAACGGGAAAAATAAAATCAATAAAATACAAATAGAAAGTCCTTTCGAACAATTTGTAAAAACAGTTGATAATAATGATTATAGTTATAAAGACATATATATAGAAGACAATTTAGAAATAATAAATGATAGAATAAGTACAACAAAAAAATAGCTTAAGAAAAAACAGAATCATCAAGCTCATCAAAAAGAACAAATTGTGAAACAACTTCAACAGTTAATTTAACTCAATATTACATAACAGGAACAATAAATGAAGCAGAATATTTAATACTCTTAAATACAGGACAAGAAGAAAATTATATAGCAAAATATCTAGTAAAAAGTGAAGAAATAAAATCAAATGGTAATATATGCCCAGATCTACCAAGGAGTCTAATATACATTAAGGATACGGCAAAAAAAGAAATAATAATAGGAGTTAGAAAAATATAAATAGAATTTGAAATAAAGAAAGATATGCAAAAAACAGACATAATATTAGGAATAAAATGGTTAGAACAAGTAAAACCATACAATATAGAACATACACAATTATCTATAACATATAATAAAGAAAAATTATTAATAAAAAGAACTTTGACATGATATGAAAATATATGTACTTGTAAAAATAATAGTAGAAGGATATTATAATAGGTATTATACACCTATGATAGATACAGAGAAGAAGCAAACTTATGTAGATACAACTGTTTACCAGAAGGTAAATAGGATAAGCTAAAACTACCAATAGTAGTCAAAGGATTTAATAATGAAGGAAGTTTAATTACATATAAAGCTAAAAATGTAAAAATACAGATATGAGATAAAATAATAACAATAGAAGAAATCTATAATTATGAACTAACATCAAAAGACATACTTTTAGGAATACCATTTTAAGATAAATTATACCCACATATAATAACTAAAAAAGATTGGTGATTTACAACACCATGTAAACAAAAAAGTAAGAGAAAAAAGAGTTATCAACAAAATAAAAAAGAAAATTGATTGGATAAAAGGAAGTGAAAAAATTACACAAAAGTTAGAAAATGTAAAACATACAGAAGACACAATAGAACTAGTCGTATTTTCGATAAATAAAAAAGAAATAACTATATTTTCAGTAGATAAGGTAGAAATAATAAAGAAAAGATTAAGACAATTATACAGTGAAGATCCATTAAAAGGATGGGAAAAACATAAAACTACTATAAAAATTGAATTAATAGATAAAAATAGCATAATAACTCAAAAACCATTAACATATAATTTTGATGATTTAAAAGAATTTAAAATGCATATAGATGAATTATTAGAAAAATAGTATATACAAAAAAGAAATAGTAAACATAATAGCCCAGCGTTTATAGTAAATAAACATAGTGAACAAAAGAGAGGAAAAAGTAGAATGGTGATTGACTATAAAAATTTAAATGCAAAAACTATGACCTACAATTATCCAATACCAAATGAGATATTAATAATAAGACAAATACAAGGATATAACTACTTTAGTAAATTTGACTGTAAAACAAGATTTTAACACTTAAAGTTAGAAGAAAATTCTAAGGAATTAACCGCATTTACGGTACCACAAGGATTTTATGAATGGAACGTATTACCATTTGGATATAAAAATGCACCAGGTAGATACCAACACTTTATGGATAGTTATTTTAAACAATTACCTAATTGTATAGTATACATAGAAGATATACTATTATATACAAAAACTAAAGAGGAACATTTAAAACTATTAGAACAATTTACAGATATAATAGAAAAATCGAGAATAAGTTTAAGTGAAAAGAAAGCCGAAATTATGAAAAACCAGATAGAGTTTTTAGGAATACAAATAGACAAAAGTGGAGTAAAAAGATACTCAAAACCCTAACTACGCTTTCAATGAAAGTGGACAGTATGGGTAATGAAATAGAAAAACTAAAGACTAATGAAGTTTAACTGAAGTCTAAAGCTATGAATCAGATAACTCAGCAGTATGTAGAGCTATGTCGATCGGAAGACATTAAAATTTCAGAGCTAAAAGGAGACGTTGGGATACTCTATAAAACCCATAACGTTTATCAATCTACAATTACAGGTACAAGCAAATAAGTTAGTGGACAAAGATATCAGAATATGAACATGAATAAGATATTTGAAAATCCATTTATACCAAAAACACAAAAAGACCCATTGTTCATACCACCACAAACTACCACATATCGAGAAAGTTTAAACCAAGATAGAAAAGCCTATAACCATATAACTCGAGCATACATGGAAAATATCCACAAAATATAAACTTATCTAAACCTTAAATCCAGAGCCACAGATATCCAAGAACCAAACACAAACTATATAACCCAAAGATTACAAGGTTACAACAAGTTAATCACACTACCGAAAACCAACCCTAGCTTAGTTAAAACTTGTTTCAGTTATGGATTATAAAATACCGTATATACCCAAGAAGGAGATGAACTAACAGCTATACTAGAATTATATAAAGCATTCTCCACTTAGAAAAAAATAACCAAAGGGAATTTATTTTTTATAAAGTTTTATACTGCACCAGCAGAGATATTATGTGATGAGATCAAACTAGTTATACAAGTTGTAAAAATAGGATTAACCAGAGATATGATTATAGCGGAAGATATTGTTCAACAGCCAGAAATACTTAAAGTTAATATACCTGATTTTTATGCAAATAAACAAATTATTGGAATATCTACAATTGTTCAAGAATTAGCAAATAATTATATCAATGGAAACCCTATATGGAGCTATTATTCAAGAGATCATCAAATGATTTATTCAAATTTAACGGAGCTACGACAGTCAGATATGGAAGAAGCTAGACAATGGATTTTGACACTACTCCATCCAGAAAAACAACCAACTGCAAGAGCAATTAGGAAGGGATTTATTTCAGAAAAATTATTAACAAGATATTGCAAAATGATAGGACACAAATATCCAGACCATCTATGTTCGAGATGTAATGAAGAAGATAATATTATCTCAGAAGTTCAACTGGAATAGAAGAAGATAAGGACGACAACTGGGAGATACACGACAAAAGATAGAAAGACACGGAGCAATAATAGAAAGATAAGAAGACAAAAACATTAAAGTAAAGAAAGCGACATATGGAAGATTAAATAACTTTTCTTGACTTATTTACGTAAGTTATTGTATCGAAGACCATTATTAGCCTTAATTTTTTAGGACCTATTGTATAGGATTTTTTGACTTTTAACATGTATAGTATTATAAGTTCTTGTCATTTTTAGGATAAGTATATTACTTTAGGATACGTATAAAGTAGAAAATAGTTTACGCGTTTTCTTTTAGGCTATAAATATGTAAGTCATTCGGCAAGATAAATGAAAGACTTCAGGAGTTGAAGCAAGCCTCCTCTTGTACACAAACAACTTTTGAATATTTAATAAAAACAGGTATATTTCAAAGGAAAAGCTATGGATAAACAAAGCCCAGAATTATCAAACCTACCAGAACAGGTATTTTCATTTATGATTATGAATAGCTAAATTCATAAATTCCTAACAATCATAATATGATAAAATAAGTTCATATTAGTTACTATATAGTAGAATTATTTGAAATATAACATGTTACAAAATTTATTAGCAAAGAGGAAAAGAAGAAAAATCCCTAAGAACTATGCCATCCTAAATGTAAAACCGGTGAGGCAAGAAAGCCGTGATTGGGGAGTAACCAGTGTAGAGGCGTTGTTTAAAGGAAAAGTATCCAAATTACCTTGCTAATAGTGACAGAGTAACATAATTATTTAAGAATAATCTAGTACATAGTAATCTAAGATGATCATATTTTTTTATGTATATGATTGGAAGGAATATTTTGAAATAACATCATATGAAAAAGAATGACTACCTACTTATCCGATGAAATGGTAGATAAATTTAAAATACTTTCTTTGTATGTACTTAAGGATATAGAAATTGTAGCTATAAGAAAAATCATATGGGAAAAAATATTTGACAAATATGTTTTGACTAGAATAAATTACATACCACACCTACCTAACTACTTTTACAAATACCTACATACCAAACCTACACATCAACCATGATAAATTACGTATATTTAGAATATTGAAAAATGGATATGAAAAATATACAATTAATAGAAAAACTAATGAAAACAAATCTAGAAAAATATATGAGAACTAAAAATATAAAATATATAGAATTTCTTAATGAAAACATACAAGAATTATTAAGATTAAAACAAACAACCAGTAAATATAATGATAAAGCATTTAATAACCCATAAAACCTAAGCATCATATGAACAATATGTAAAGCTATATATCTGATGAAATTAAGATACTTGTTTTATATATCATTAAAGACTTAGAAATAGAAGACATAAAGAAAATAATATAGGAAAAAATATTTAATGAAGAATCATTAAGTCTAGAATGGTTAGAAGATATGCATGATCTTAGCTTATATTATTCAGATAGTTATTACTCAGATAATAATAGTTATTATTCAGATGAATATTATACAGATTAAAAATGTTAGAAAATATTAAATGAGTTAGAGAAAAAAAAAGTTGGCTATACGAAGAAATTAATTATAGAATCCAGCTTAGAAAAGGAAGAGAACAATTAAAAGAAAGAATAATTTGGATAAATAAAACCATGAAACAACTAGAATTAAAAGACAGTTTAGAATATGATTTAGACATAGAATTATTCATAGAAGAAAAAGACAGGATAATTAATGAAATAGATAACCTAAAATTTAATATCAAATATAGTACAATTAGAATAAATTATTACAAAGAAAACTGCAGTATTACAACTACTTTAGGATAAAATGATAAAATATGAATATTTAAAATATTGGAGACAAGATATGGAAGAATCAAAATTAACAGAAATACTTATGAAAGAGAATTTAATTGAATATTTTAGACCAAAAGATATAGAATATTTAGAATACCTTCAAAATAATATACAAGAATTATAAAGACTAAGAGAAAAAAATAAAGAATATTACAGTAATGCTTTTAATCATATACCACCTAATCACCCCCAAGATATGAACATCAATAAAAATTAAAATTAAAATAGAAATGTTTAGAGAAGTTAAGAAATATCCACGCACAAATAAAAATAGATCCATTAGAGTTATAATAGATCTATTTAAGTTATCCGAGTTATCCGCACCCCCTCCAATAATTTATGAGTTATTTAAGTTTGACTTTGGAATTTATTTACCAAGTATTTATTTACAGATGAATAATTTAGAATTAAAACAAGTAATATCTGAAAAACGAAAAGAATTAAAAATAAGAAGGGAAAGACTACAATATAATATGATTGTAGGAGTATGTAAAAAATCAATAAATACATAAAAGGAAGAAATATCGCATTTAGAATCCTTAATAGATAGTCTAGAATACATATATCAACATGATCTATACACTATTAAATAAATAAAATGAACAAAGAAGAATTTATAATAGACTAAAAAACATATGAAAATCACGAAGGATTAAAAATAAAAATAGTATTCTCTAATTTAGGAAGAAGATATAAGAAAATAGGTGAACATTTATATTTAATGTTAGGAAAAGAAGAATTAAAATTAGAAGATAAGTTGACAACCATGTTAAGAATAGAAAGAGAAAATAAAAAAATAATTAAAATTAGAAGATAAGTTGACAGCCATGTTAAGAATAGAAAGAGAAAATGAAAAAATAGACAGAAAAAAGAAAATAGATAAGATAAAACAACAAACTACAGAAGAAATACGAAAAATAGAAGAAACTAAAAATAACAAGATTGCTGAACTAGAAAAAGAACTAGAAATGCTAGAAGACCTGTATGAAAGAAGATAGAAAGAAAACAAAGAAAAAGATAAAGAACAAAAATTATTAAACGAGATGGATCAATTTAAAGAAAAATTAGAAATAAAAAATAAAGAATCAGAAACCAGTGAATTAGAAATAAATACAATAGATGCTGAGGAAACAGATAATTATGATTCGAAAGATAGTAAAACATATACAGAAATCTTAACAAATATAAAGAAGTTAGAAATTAATGAAAAACAAGAAGTAATTAATAAAGAAAACTTAGAAAATACAAACACAGAAATAAATACTCTTAATAAAGAAGACGATGAAAACATAATACCTAGTACATCGAAAATAAGAAAACCTACATATTATTATAAAGACAAGTTAAAAAAATATAACCTAAAAAATGAACATAACAAATGGACACCAAAACAAATAATTAATAAAAATTATAACTTTTTAGATTTAGACTGTGTAGTAGACACAAATAAAATAATACAACTATGGGTAGGATAAATGTCAAAACAATTATTAGATAATAATATAGATACAAAAAATACACCCGAATATATAGAAAGGACATTAGTAGGACTAGTAAAATTATGGTTTTTAAACCTAGCCGAAGCAAGTAAAAAGTATTAAGATCTGATAAAAAAAATGAAGGAACATCAACAATTACTAAAATATCATCAACAGAAATATTGAAAAAATATGAAGTAGCTATAAGAGATGAATTTAGCAGTATAACAACAGAAGAAAAAGAACAAAATAAAGAAAAAGATACGAATAGGAATTTAATGTTAAAATTAGCAATATGTAATATGTGCTATATAGATGAATTTGCGTGCGCATTTAAAGAATATTATTATAAAGGAACATATAATACAGAGGAAAGTAAGGAGATAAGGAAATTATATTTTAGTAAATTACCTGAACCATTTAGTTCAAAAATAATAAAGAGCTGGGATGAAGCAAAAATAGTAGATACCCTAGGAGCAAGAATAAATTTTTTACAACAATGGTATAGAAATCTATGTGAAAAATATAAAAAGGAAATAAAAATGGAAAAAACATTAATAAGAAATTTAGCATGTTGCAAAGATAAAATAGCACCTCAATTTGGATGTGAAGAAAGATATTATAAGAAAAAAAACATAAGAAATATAAGAAATACAAAAAATCAAAATATAAGTATAAGAAACCAAGAAAAAGATATTATGTAAAAAATTATAAACATAAAAGTCCATATAGGAAAAAGAAATCTATAAAAGAATGTACTTGTTATAATTGTGAAAAACTAGGACATTTAGCTAGAGATTGTAAAATGCCTAAAAACCCAAAAAAAGAAACAAATATCAGAAATAAAGATAGAAAATACAGAATACATGCAAATAGATTTTATTGATTACGAATTAGAAAGTGAAGATAGTATATATGAAATTTCGGAGAATGAAACAGATAATGAAGTAGATAGTGATTTAGATGAATCAAATGACTAAAGAAGATATAAAAATAAACCAAATGACTAAAGAGGATATAAAAATAATAACAAAGGAAGAATATTTAAATGAAGAAGGAACAAATCAAAAAATAATATTTGATAATAATATATTTGACGAAATAATAGGAAAAGAGTTAGACCTAAGTGTAGAAAAAATATTTGAAATACCAACAATAAAATATATATTTAGTAGAAAAAAGGAAGAATACTACGTAGTAAGCCAAAAAGAACATGTACTAGACAGTAGATATGCAAAAAGAAGAGCTAGTATACCACTATTAACAAAAAGAAAAATTAATAAAGAAATAAATGATATAAAAAGTAAAGACTCAATAAAATATGTACACCTTGGAGGAACAGAGATATTGATAAAAGCATATTTTAGTAAAGGAATCGATACACCAATAGAATTATATTTAGCCGATGATAGAAATATCAAACCAATAGAAAAAAGTATAATAACTACCATAAGAGGAAATTTAATATACCAAAAATTTAAATTTATAATAAGTGTGAATTATTCAGTAGTAATAACAGATAAATAATAGATAAATCATTAGTATTATATTGGAAAATATCAGGAATAGAACTAACCCCAGGAAGTAAAATATTTACAACAAGATGTAAAAATCTATATGTATTAACAACAAAACATAAAATAACGGAAAAAAATAAAATTAATAAAATACAAAGAGAAAGTTCTTTCGAACAATTTGTAAAAACAATTGATAATAATGATTATAGTTACAAAGACATAGATATAGAAGAAGATTTAGAAATAATAAATGATAGAATAAGTACAACAAAAAGAATAGTTTATGAAAAAACAAAATCTTCAATCTCATAAAAAAGAACAAATTATGAAACAACTTCAACAGTTAATTTAACTCAATATTACATAACAGGAACAATTAATAAAAAAGAATATTTAATACTCTTAAACACAGAACAAGAAAAAAATTATATAGCAAAATATCTAGTAAAAAGTGAAGAAATAAAATCAAATGGTAATATATGCCTAGATCTACCAAAGAGTCTAATAAACATTAAGGATACGACAGAAAAAGAAATAATAATAGAAGTTAGAAAAATAAAAATAGAATTTGGAATAAAGGAAGATATGCAAAAATCAAAAATAATATTAGGAATAAAATGGTTAGAACAAGTAAAACCATACAATAACATACACAATTATCTATAACATATAATAAAGAAAAATTATTAATAAAAAGAGCTTTGACATGATATAAAAATATATGTACTTGTAAAAATAATAGTAGAAGGATATTATAAAAGGTATTATACACCTATGATAGATACAGAGCAGAAGCAAACTTATGTAGATACAACTGTTTACCAGAAGGTAAATGGGATAAGCTAAAACTACTAATAGTAGTCAAAGGATTTAATAATGAAGGAAGTTTAATTACATATAAAGCTAAAAATATAAAAATACAGATATGAGATAAAATAATAACAATAGAAGAAATCTATAATTATGAACTAACATCAAAAGACATACTTTTAGGAATGCCATTTTAAGATAAATTATACCCACATATAATAACTAAAACAGATTGGTGGTTTACAACACCATGTAAACAAAAAGTAAGAGCAAAACGAGTTATCAATAAAATAAGAAAGAAAACTGATTGGATAAAAGAAAGTGAAAAAATTACACAAATGTTAGAAAATACAAAAAATACAGAAGACACAATAGAACTAGTCGTATTTTTGATAAATAAAAAAGAAATAACTATATTTTCAGTAGATAAGATAGAAATAATAAAGAAAAGATTAAGACAATTACACAGTGAAGATCCATTAAAAGGATGAGAAAAACATAAAACTACTATGAAAATTAAATTAATAGGTAAAAATAGCATAATAACTCAAAAACCATTAACATATAATTTTGACGATCTAAAAGAATTTTAAATGCATATAGATGAATTATTAGAAAAACAGTCTATACAAAAAAGAAATAGTAAACATAATAGCCCAGCGTTTATAGTAAATAAACATAGTGAACAAAAGAGAGGAAAAAGTAGAATGGTGATTGACTATAGAAATTTAAATGCAAAAACTATGACATACAATTATCCAATACCAAATAAGATATTAAAAATAAGACAAATACAAGGATATAACCACTTTAGTAAATTTGACTGTAAATCAGAATTTTATCACTTAAAGTTAGATGAAAATTCTAAGGAATTAACCACATTTATGGTACCACAAGGATTTTATGAATGAAATGTATTACCATTTGGATATAAAAATGCACCAGGTAGATACCAACACTTTATGGATAGTTATTTTAAATAATTACCTAATTGTATAGTATACATAGATCATATACTATTATATACAAAAACTAAAGAGGAACATTTAAAACTATTAGAACAATTTACAGATATAATAGAAAAATTGGGAATAAGTTTAAGTGAAAAGAAAGCCGAAATTATGAAAAATCAGATAGAGTTTTTAGGAATACAAATAGATAAAAGTGGAGTAAAAATGCAACAACATATAGTACAAAAAATAATAAATTCAATAGAAGAATTAGATACTAAAAAGAAATTACAATCATTTTTAGGATTAGTAAACCAAGTAAGAGAATAATACCAAAATTAGCAGAAACCTAAAGGCATTACAGAAAAAATTTAAAAAGGATGTAGAATACAATACAACGAAGAAGATAAAAAACAAGTTCAGAGAATAAAAATACTTTGTAAAGAATTACCAAAATTACAATTCCCAGACGAAAATAAAAAATTTACATATATAGTGGAAGCAGATGCAAGTGAGTATAGTTATGGAGGAGTACTTAAATATAGATATGAAGAAGAAAAATTAGAACATCACTGTAGATACTACTCAGGTACGTTTAATGAAACAGAAATAAAATGGAAAATAAATAGAAAAAAATTATGTTCATTATATAAATGTTTATTAGCATTTGAGCCATATATTGTATATAACAAGTTTATTGTACGAACATATAATACACAGGTACGTTGGTGGTTAACAAAGAAAATACAAAATTCAGTTACAACGAAAGAGATTCAAAGACTAGTATTGGATATATTAAATCTTACATTTACAATTGAAGTAATTAGTACTAACAAAAATGTCATTACAGATTACATATCAAGACAAAGCTACACAGAATGATATATTAGAAGATGATGCTTTAGAAAAGAAACTCAAAACCTTAACTACACTTTCAATGAAAGTGGACATTATGAGTAATGAAATAGAAAAGCTAAAGACTAATGAAGTTAAACTGAAGTCTAAAGCTATGAATCAGATAACTCAGCAGTGTGCAGAGCTATGTCGATCGGAAGACATCAAAATTCCAGAGCTAAAAGGAGACGTTGGGACACCCCATAAAACCCATAGCATTTATCAATCTACAATTGCAGGTACAAGCAAAGGAGTTAGTGGACAAAGATATCAGGAAATGAACATGAATAAGATATTTGAAAAACCATTTATACCAAAAACATAAAAAGACCCCTTGTTCATACCCCCACAAACTACTATATATCGAGAAAGTTTAAACTAAGATAGAAAAGCCTATAACCATATAACTCGAGCATACATAGAAAATATCCACAAAATACAAACTTATCTAAACCTTAAACCCAGAGCCACAAATATCCAAGAACCAAACACAAACTATATAACCCAAAGATTACAAGGTTACAACAAGTTAATCACACTACCGAAAACCAACCCTAGCTTAGTTAAAACTTGTTTTAGTTATGGATTATTAAATACCGTATATACCCAAGAAGGAGATGAACTAACAACTATACCAGAATTATATAAAGCAGTCACCACTTATAAAAAATAACCAAAGGAAATCTATTTTTTATAAAGTTTTATACTGCACCAACAGAGATATTATATGACGAGATCAAACCAGTTATACAAGTTGTAAAAATAGGATTAACTAGAGATATGATTATACCGGAAGATATTGTTCAACAACCAGAAATACCTAAAGTTGAGATACCTGATTTTTATACAAATAAACGAATTATTGGAATATCTACAATTTTTCAAGAATTAATAAATAATTATATCAATGGAAACCTTATATGGAGCTATTATTCAAGAGATCATCAAATGATTTATTCAAATTAAAGGGAGCTACGAAAGTCATATATGGAAGAAGCTAAACAATGGATTTTGACACTACTCAATTCAGAAAAACAACCAACTGCAAGAGCAATTAGGTAGGGATTTATTTCAGAAGAATTATTAACAAGATATTGCAAAATGATAGAACAAAAATATCCAGACCATCTATGTTTGAGATGTAATGAAGAAGATAATATTATTCCAGAAGTTCAACTGGAATAGAAGAAGATAAGAACGACAGCTGGGAGATACACGACAAAAGATAGAAAGACGCGGAGCAATAATAAAAAGATAAGAAGACAAAAACATTAAAGTAAAGAAAGTGACATATGGAAGATTAAATAACTTTTCTTGACTTATTTACATAAGTTATTGTATAGAATGCCATTATTAGCCTTAACTTTTTAGGACCTATTGTATAGGTTTTTTGTCTTTTAACATGTATAGTATTATTAGTTCTTGTCATTTTTAGGATAAGTAAATTATTACTTTAGGATACGTGTGAAGTAGAAAATAGTTTACGCATTTTCTTTTAGGCTATAAATATGTAAGCCATTAGGCAAGATAAAAGAAAGACTTCATGAGTTGAAGCAAGCCTCCTCTTGTACACAAACAACTTTTGAATATTTAATAAAAACAGGTATATTTCAAAGGAAAAGCTATGGATAAACAAAGCCCAGAATTATCAAACCTACCAGAACAGGTATTTTCATTTATGATTATGAATAGCTAAATTCATAAATTCCTAACAATCATAATATGATAAAAAAAGTTCATATTAGTTACTATATAGTAGAATTATTCGAAGAATAATATGTTACAAAGTTTATTAGCAAAGAGGAAAAGGAGAAAAATCCCTAAGAACTATGCCATCCTAAAGGTGAAATCGGTGAGGCAAGAAAGCCAAGATAGGGGAGTAACCAGTGTAGAGGCGCTGTTTAAGGGAAAAGTATCCAGATTACCATGCTAATAGTGACAGAGTAACATAATTATTTAAGAATAATATAGAACATAGTAATCTAAGATGATCATATTTTTTTATGTATATGATTGGAAGGAATATTTTGAAATAACATCATATGAAAAAGAATGACTACCTACTTATCCGATGAAATGGTAGATAAATTTAAAATACTTATTTTGTATGTACTTAAGGATATAGAAATTGTAGATATAAGAAAAATCATATGGGAAAAAATATTTGACAAATATTTTTTGACTAGAATAAATTATATACCACACCTACCTAACTACTCTTACAAATACCTACATACCAAACCTACACATCAACCATGATAAATTACGTATATTTAGAATATTGGAAAATGGATATGAAAAATATACCATTAATAGAAAAACTAATGAAAACAAATCTAGAAAAATATATGAGAACTAAAGATATAAAATGTATAGAATTCCTTAATGAAAACATACAGGAATTATTAAGATTAAAATAAACAACCAGTAAATATGATGATAAAGCATTTTATAACCCATAAAACCTAAGCATCATATGAACAATATGACAAGCTATATATCTGATGAAATTAAGATACTTGTTTTATATATCATTAAAGACTTAGAAATAGAAGACATAAAGAAAATAATATGGGAAAAATATTTAATGAAAAATCATTAAGTCTAGAATGGTTAGAAGATATGCATGATCTTAGCTTATATTATTCAGATAGTTATTACTCAGATAATAATAGTTATTATTCAGATGGATATTATACAGATTAAAAATGTTAGAATATATTAAAAGAGTTAGAGAAAAACAAAGTTGGCTATACGAAGAAATTAAGTATAGAAGCCAGCTTAGTAGAGGAAGAGAACAATTAAAAGACAGATTAATTTTGATAAATAAAACCATGAAACAACTAGAATTAAAAGACAGTTCAGAATATGATTTAGACATAGAATTATTCATAGAAGAAAAAGACAGGATAATTAATGAAATAGATAACCTAGAATTTAATATCAGATATAGTACAATTAGAATAAATTATTACAAAGAAAACTGCAGTATTACAACTACTTTAGGATAAAATGATAAACTATGAATATTTAAAATATTGGAGACAAGATATGGAAGAAATAAGATTAACAGAAATACTTATGAAAGAGAATTTAATTGATTATTTTAGACCAAAAGATATAGAATATTTAGAATACCTTCAAAATAATATACAAGAATTACAAAGACTAAGAGGAAAAACTAAAGAATATTACAGTAAAGCTTTTAATCAAATACTATCTAATCACCCCCTAAGATATGAACATCAATAAAAATAAAAATAAAAATAGAAATATTTAGAGAAGTTAAGAAATATCCAAGCACAAATAAAAATAGTTCCATTAGAGTTATAATAGATCTATTTTAGTTATACGAGTTATCCGCACCCCCCTCAAAATATATTACCATTTGATTTTATTTCTTCACTTTTTACTAGATATTTTGATATATAATTTTCTTCTTGTCCTGTGTTTAAGAGTATTAAATATTCTTTTTCATTTATTGTTCCTGTTATGTACTATTGAGTTAAATTAACTGTGACAGACATCTCAAGTCCACTGAAGACCGAAGACCGCCTGTTGAGCCTATTCCAATACAACCAATAACACCTAGTAGCGTATGAATACCAATAAAAGATAAAATATAATAAGTAATCCAAGAAGAATCTATATTGGATCAATATCCAAAAATATCCACAATACCCATGTCCACAGTATCCACAAAGGCTCTAACAAAAAAATGAGTACCAATAAAGTATCGGAACATGCCCCCGACCATAGCCAAAATAAATCCGAAGTGAAGTCTACGACATAAGAAACCAAAATATGAAATGAAGTCTTCTGAATAATGGAAGCTCACCACTTCAAGTAAACTCATGAACTAACCACAAACCCCCAATCACTACATAGGAAAGGTAGACTTGCCGTCAGACCCTACATCGCGTGAGTATGCAACGACTAAAGATGGTTAGAGGTTGAAGTGCTAGAATGTAACTCAAGGATAAGGGAACAAATAATTTCATGGATAATAATTCAAAGCCAGTCAAATCCCATGCATACCATCAAATACAAATACAACTATATAAAACATGCTGGGGTAGGGAACAAGGCTTATCATGTATATTTAAAATCTTAACCTGGGTTGTGATCTTGACCGTCATAAAATCCACCCACAAACTATATGAGTCCAGTTGTAACTCCCTGGTCGGGTCCCAGTGTGTGTTAGCTGCACGTACTAAAGATATCATAGAAGGCCAGGGATTCCCATGTACCCTTCGTCAACCATTATATAATTATATATATATAAATATATATATATAATTTAGGGATTCCCTTGTACACCATAAGTACACGGTCATCAAAACCAACCCTCGCGTCGGTAACCAAGAGTTTCTAGTATCAATCATTCGGACTCACACCTTCACGGCTAGCTAACAGAACCCGCTTTAAGCCTAATTAAAATATTTAACACATAACCCATTTACCAAATTCTAGGAGTCAATTATAAAGGCATTATTAAGTGGTATCATCATACCGACTATAGCTTGCAAGCAATGTCATTAACCAACACTTTTGGGGATTCCTTCGTACCCACAGACTCCATTATTAAAATCACTTGGGGGATTCCTGTGTACCCCAAAAGGTTTTCAAGACCATTATCATTATATAATTAGCTAATTATGCTATGCTTTAGTTTTAAGGAAGTAGACCATACCAATTATTTTAGGGATTCTATTGTACCCCCATTACCATAGTTTACCAAATTGGGGAATCCTTTATACCCTGAACTCCATTAACCCTTTTTTATTTATATACCAATTCATTAATACAAGTGAGCAAACCAAAATATGTCACAAAATCACATCCATTTACTATTTCATTAATAGGTTGAGGACACATTATTTCCAAACCATATACCAAGGTGAAATCATCAAATTAGGGATTAACCACGACCCCTCCATTTAATTACCATTCCCATGCATCCCATAATATTCATAAGTATTAATAAAGCATGAATTTCACATAATAAAACTTGGAAAAACATTTAAACTAAATACATTCACAAGCCTCAACCCATAGTTCAAAACACATTATTAAAACTATGAATAATGACCAATTTCATACCATTAATAAAATATAAGTTCAAGGAAAAGAGACACACGCCTTAGTTTCCAAGAAGTTCAAATAAAATAATTCCCTTGGGACCCTAGATGATCACCTACTTAAGCCCTAGCCTTGAGTTAAAAAGGTAATTTTGAGAGAGAATGATTTAGAGTGAAAATAATGACCTTAGTATCACGAAAGTTGGTTAGAATTAGCTTATATAGTGCTTAAGGGACATTCTAAGTGAAAAGACCCTGTCCCTTATCCCATTTAAAATAAACAAAATGCCACAAAAAATACATGGGTCCATGGCACAAACCTTATCGCGAAGGTCCGGTCTTCGTGTCATGGACCTTATTGCAAAACATAACCTTCGTGTCACTGAGGTTAGTCTCTGCAATAACCTCTATGGCACGCCATTATCGTGGAGAATTATTGCCTCAGAGGTCTGAAATCACCCCTAACCCCAACCAAAAATTCCAAAATATTTTGATTTACCCTTTCAATATCGCCGAACACAATTTGGATCAAAAATTAATATTCCAAGCACGGGAAGACCAAAAATAAATTGCTCAAAATTTAAGGGTGTTACAATATGTAGGTTTTCTTTTCATGTCAAGGTTTATTTGAAAATATCTTACCTCTCTCTGACTTAGGATGATTGAAATTAAAGCTACCAGTTCTAGCTCTCTTATTCTGCCTCTCTCCCTCTCTACTCTTAGCCCTTTTTATCTGTTGAGCAGTGACCATAAGCCTAAATATGTCTATCTTCTTAATCAACATCGCAGTTCTGCACTCCTTAACCATACTATCTGACACCCCAAATATAAACTTGCTCATTATGGACCTACTCTCTATTACTACATGGGAAGCATACCTGGATAACTGAGTAAACTTAAGGGAATAGTCTTTCAGACTCATACTGCCCTGCCTGAGATTGATGAACTCTAACACCTTGGCTTCTCTCATCTCTAAGGGAAAGAATCCCTCTAGGAAAGCAGTAGCAAACTCTTTCTACTCTATGGGCTCTGCATTTGTGCCCCGGTCTACCTTCCACTGCTTAAACCATGTATAAGCCAAATCTTGTAGCTGATAGGCGACTAACTCAGTACTCTCACTAGAAGTCACTCCCATGATATCTATGACTTTCTAAACCTGATCTAGGAACTCCTGTGGATTCTCTTCTGGATTAGATCCTGAGAATAGGGGAGGATTTATTCTGGTAAAGTCCTAAAATTTTGCTGCAGAAGTATTGGCCACTTGGTTGGCCTAAATATCAACTGGTCTTTCATTTTGAGCTGCTACAAAATTGGCTAGAGTACTAAATGCAGCTCTAAATTCTGCATGGGAGCCATGCTCGTCCAGGGGATCTTTCTAAATGGGCTGAGGTGCTGACTGATTTTCGATTCTTCTTTCATTAGTATTTTTGGGAGGCATGATCTATAAACTAAAGGAAGAAACATTAGACTGAGAGTTTAATTTGAGCTCATGCTCACTCGCACGACATGAATACTAAAAGAAGGGAAACTTTTCAAAAAATATATCATAGCCTCCTGTCATGAGTGTGACGCGCTACACACCCATGCACAAGACTCTACTTAATGTGGCTTTCAGACTCCCTAGGACTCTATTAAACCTTAGGCTCTGACACCAAGTTTTTAATGCTCCGAGTCTCTACCCCGAATGCTACACGGTGCTTACGATTTCGAAGGACCACAAGCTAACCCATGACTGATATCTGTTATGAGCACTGAATAATAATACTGAAATAAATATGGAATATAGGATGAAATACCATAAGGTTTAAAATATCTAAAATTTTGATAAAGAATATCAACTGATAATAATAATCTGTAAATCTGAATACTGTCTGAAAGTCTAGTTTAAAAAGCCTCTAAACTGAATTGTCTGAAAGTGGAGTTGATGGGACAATTCCCCAACTAACTCCATCTACTGAAATAATACATCTACTAAGAAACTAATATAATAAAATATCCTCAATAGATGAGGACTCACTACTAACTCTGATACTGCTGGCTGAATCTGAATTTGTCTATGCACGGTCAGGAACCTGAGCATCTGAACCTATGATATGAGACATCATAGCATAAAGAAAGAGTATGTGTCAGTACATGGAATTTACTGGTATGCTAGATGAGGTAAGGCTGAATGCAAGGGTTCATATGTATGAACAATAATTGACTGAATGATATAGAGTAACTGAAAATCCAAGTACATGGATAACTAATACTGTTGTAAAAACTGAGTATGCACTACTGTGCATATAATAAATACTATGTCTGATCTTGTCTGAAGCTAAGTCCTGAGTTCTGATACTAATTAACTAATATCTGAAGTTACTGACAACTGAGTTACTAATACAGATTGACTGTATCTGAACATCCTAATTCTGTAGAAATAAACTGAGACTGTGGGAGGTAATCATCTAACCGATATGCCCCAAATAAGATAACTGAGTTGGGGTACAACTTGTGATCCCAGTTGGAAGGGTATTAGTACCGTTCCACGTGTAAAGACACTAAAGAGTTACCTTTATATGGTAGGTAATCTAACGATAACGGTGGAACCCTCAACTGGAAGGTTAAAACACCTCATCAACCATCAACTGGCAGGTTAGATATCTCAACCTATGCTGGCTACGTAGTTCTGAAATGTAAGGATTGCTTCTAAGGATCACACCCTCTACTAGCAGGTGAGCACCCATTCTTGGGTTCACTCAATGCTGAATCCTACTCCCAACTAAAAGACACTGAACTGAGTATACTGAACTGGAATAGACTGATACTGAGTTTATTGAGTTTTCCTGAGTTCTGTAACTGATTGAGTTTGACTGAGTTCTATAGATGGTTGGATTCTACTGATTAGGACATGACTGATACTATTCTGTAACTGACACAGGCTCTAGGTACACATCTAAATTGTCGATTATTAAATACCCCTAAGACTTGATAGCATAAAAGTAAATCATGGCACAATCTTGAAAACATAATAATGGCTACTTGACCACGATTCACTCATTGAGATATTTTAGCAAGCAGTTATAATGTGTTTAATTATACATGAATGTGGAATATATGCTATCATGTTATAATGGCACTATTTCATCTACATAGGCATTTTATCAAACACATGAGGAGCATTCTTAGGTTATACAATAATCAACACATATAATTATCATGGTTACATCAATCAATTTGCAAATTGAAGGGTTTATCATGAAAATCATGTAATTTAACACATATAATGATTAATTTCATAAAAGCTTGTAATTTAATCATGGATTGAGACCCAAAAATAACATGAACATGAATTCAATTCAATTTCAAGCATGTAATTAATAAATCAATAATCTTGTAGTTTTAAAAATGGATTCGTGAACTCTATGGGTTGAAGGAACCCATAGATGAACACCTAACATTCCTTGGGTTAATAATTCTTGAAGTTCTTGGAGAAATTCTTGATCTTGCTCTTAATTTCTTGGAGCTAGGGTTTTGCTATTTAGGATAGAAAATGCTTGGATTTGGGAAAAAATTAAGTGAATAATGACTTTAAGAAGTTTTTAGGGATTAAATCCCATACCTGGACGCATTAAAATAACGGGAAAAGAGCAATTTAACCCTGGATGACTCTTTTAATTTTTTGTAAAATTTTTCGAACAGGGCCCTTGGCGCGATGCACCATTATCGCGTCGGGCCACTGGAAACTGACAACTGGGAATGTGGATGGTGGCGCGATGTGGAGGTATCGCATTACCACACTAGATGCGACTTGGAAGCTCACTGCGATGTGGTGGAATTGCATTGGTACACTGGAAATTGACAATTCTAAATTGAGGGCTTGGTGCGATGCGCCAATATCGTGGAGCAATATTGGAAATTGACCATTCCCATTAGGCTGGCCTCCACGATGCATTAATGGCCAAATTGGCACACTGTCATACTAAATTAGCTACAACTCTTCACTTGGGTATTGGATTTGGGTGAATTTTATATCATTGGAAAGTTGGCTATATTTCCTATGCATGGTAAGCTATAAACTGAAAAATACTCAGTATTTAAATTTTTTTATATAGGATAACTCATGAACTAAGAGTTAATTTAAGTTAGGAAAATACGGGGTATTACATAAAGTATGTTATGATTCTAAGGAGGATGATTATTTTAGTAAATCGTGTCCTAGCTATTTGTTTGTCAGCCAATTGGAATGAGTCATGTTTCTGTCCAGGTTAGATCTTTGGGTCATTCGTCTAGAGAATGTCAATAGTGTGGGATTAATAGCCATTAGGTTCATCTAGATCAGTCTCACAGTATTATGAAAACTTTGATTGGAGGTAGTGCACTTTGTGTCTTAGTTGGTGATTCAAAAACTCAATATGTGTCTTGACACACTTAGATTCGTACTCCTTAGGGAACATCAAGACTATGACTTTGGACTCTATCGATAAAGGTGCGATTTGACTTATTATATTTTATTTCCTATTTAAGTTGAATTAGGGTTCTTATACTAATAAGTTCCTTGATGTTACTATGTGGTTGTCGTACCCTATGTATAGATTTTTATTCTTTTGTGGCTGCCCTCATAGATGATTTCTTTTAGTAGTGGATTGAATGGATCAATATAGTGATTTCCTTGAGGTGTAGCATTTAGGTTGAAGTCTTTTTCCGATGGAATATTGGCTTTGTTATGTCATTAGAGTGGTATTGGTTATGTTTTTCATATTTTTATTACTTCTATACCTTATGTTGTTGTTTCTATAGTTATTATTTTGGTTGTTATCTCTTCTCACTTGATAGACGGCTAGTCTAGTGTTATCTAGTTAGTGTTGCCCTTCTTGCAATTGTTATCCATTTGGCCTAGAGCCTTGGTTGGTTGGTATTTCTTTATATTAGTGAGGCAACGTCGATTGTTGAGTGGATTTTTCAAGTGAAGGTAGGTTTGGACTTTCATGGCTTTGTTGAGTTTCTAGAATTGGTAGCTTATTTCTATGTCCCCTTGATTAGTTTGAGGTTTTCCCTTTCGGTTAAGCAGGGTCATTTCTTGGTAGTGTTATTGATCTTGTTATTGGTGTTGAGATGAGTTCTACATTCTTCTTATGATGTATTTCATGGATCAATTGTGTTAAGGTTAGTTTTCACAGTGATTCAAAAATTCTTCTCTCAGCATTTGTTCAGCGTAATATGACTTCGTGGAGTGCTTGTTCTTCCTGATATGTACTTATGGGTAATCATTACGGTAGATTGAATACTAGGTTGACCAGATTTAGGCTAAGATCAATTTTTTTTGAGTTTTTTGGATTTGGTTACTGTTAGTATTCTTCATGGCCTCGATGTGCTCTTAGTTGTACCTTGATGTGTTGTACACTCCCAACATATGTGGATTTTATTGATCATATCTTTAACTGGTGGTTTTTATTTGTGGTAATTATGTTCTTCGATGATAGTTGAGTTTTACCCATTGCGAGAACCATTAGAGATATGTTGAATTCTTGTAGTAAGATTAATATGGATATTTGACCATATTAAAGAAATTTTGGTTCCAGTTATGGTTGTTGATTCATAACAATGACATCTTGAAATATGTGATAAATGTTAGAGTATGTATGTTAACTCATCAATGGGATCAGTTTGGATAGTTGGATCGAATAGTTCAACTTTGGTGTTGAGATTATAGATATGAATTGCGTTACTTGGTTTTAGTCCTATTTTATGGTAGAGATTTAGTTGGGCATTCATTAACAAGTTGACTAGACCTATTTGTTACCTATTAGTTTAATTTTCTTCAGTTTAGGGGTTTAACTTTACTAAATGCTCGAGGGATAGTCTGTTGGCACACTGTATTGGTTTCCATAACTTTTGACCTTGATTCTTAGTTTTCATTAAGATTTTGGATTATTTATTCAGCTGGAGGAGTATGATCAAGTTGGACTTAGCATGGTTTCATCTATAGTTAGTGGGATATTTAGGAGCAGATAATTCAGTTTTGAAATTTTGTGCTTTGAATTCCTGACTGTCAGTTTCAAGGGTAATCCAGACCAATTGTAGCTTTGGCTAAAGATTGTAGGCTTTGATCATCTCTATATGTGTATCCATGTAACGCTTTATGGGCTTATTTTTATGCTCAATAGTATAGATCTTTGCTAGATCTGCTGCAGTTCTTTGAGGTTAGAGTGTTTTGATTATGCAAACACTACTTAAATGATATTCTATGTAGATCAGAGTAGATAATAGGTTTGGAATGATAAGGAAATGTTGGATTTAGAATTTTGAGTTGGTTGCATGATTTATGACTTAGAGTGTCTTTAGCTTGGTTGAGATTCTGCCTGGATGTGCTTGTATTTGTGTGATGTCAGTGTGGTGTGGTTGGGTTTACGTGCTTTAACTATGTTCGATTGAGTAGGCGACCAGTTGGTTTTTGAGGATGAGTTTTGGGATATTTAGAAATTAAAGTAAGAAGGTTGGTAAAAAAGGGATGACTTTGGTGAAATCCCTTGAAAGCGTCGTTTCTTCTCAGAGGTTATCTAGGGAGTTAATCTCTGTGTATGCAGGACCAGTACCTCATCCTTTTGAGCTTTTTGACTCTTTCTACCACTGACTTTCACGAATGAAAGTCTTTTTAGTAGTGAATATTATAATGACCCTTAGGTTGTTTCCTTGATTTCCGCACATTTTTGGCATTTTGAGCCTTCTTACAGTGTCTATAGGTCATTTATGACTTGTCAGAAATATCAGTTTGGTTATCGGATAGTTCATTTGGGGTTTAGTCCTATGTCCCTAATCTGTAACTTTAGCTTTAAGAAATTGGTCTTAGACCTAAACTCTTAGTAAACAGAGTTAAATGAGAAATTTGACAACGCCATCAACTTCGGAATGCTAATTTTAAGCTAGAGGAAGCCTTGGTTCCGGTCCCAAGGCTTCAGGACTCATTTTGGACTATTGGGTAGAAATTGGTTAAAACAAAACTAGGTGTGGGACCCATATTTAATAAAAATAATCTTGAATGAAAGTTTTAATGGTTTTGTTGAGTCCAGAATGTCAAATTCGGTATGGAAGCATAGATCATTTGCGTGCATGGGATTTTGAACAAATCCTGAATCCTCAATAAAAGTACCTGCGGACTTGGTAAATTCCTAGTATAGCAGTTGCTGGTGCAGCCAAGCCTTAGTCTTGCTTTCAATGGTTATGAAATCTTAACCTTTGCGTTCGTGAGATAGCCATAGCGTTTGCAGAGAGGAAACCAACTTTACCAACCTAGTATTACACTTTTTATTCGTGATTGATTGGCCACTCTTAAGAAGGTCTGGTCTGGGCTAATGTCTTATTTGCAAATGAGGCCCTGTGTTCGCAAAGAGCGTTGCCCTGGAAATATGTAACCCCTCTTCTCCATAATTTTGATCATACTCAACCTAATCTCCATTAATGGTATTGAGAGATCAATAAAAGTATGTGAATTAATCAAATGACATTAGAAGTGCATAGAGCAAGTGGAAGAGATCATTTTCGCTAATTTCCTTGTGAGTTTTCGGCCTAAATTCTTCGTGTAATTCTTATTTCCCCTTTTTTTCCATTATTTTTTGTGGCTAATTTGAGCCCCGATTTACACTCCATTTGCACTCAACTTTAGAGCACACATTTCTTGTGCATCGAGGGACATCATGACAGATTTATTTCTGGAATTTTGTTAGAGAGCCCCTTGGACTCATTTTGACCCAAAGTTGGGCTTAGAGTTTTATATTACAATATGGGTATTATTTTACTCCTATTAACATATAGATTATTATTTTGATAGTGTGATGTCATTTTGGGATCATAAAGCAAAGATGAGCACCTTATGGATAGTTTGAGAATGTGGTTCGGCATCGAGGTAGGCTTCGATCCACTTTTCTCTATGAGATGGTGTTATGTATAGATTGTATGCTAGGTAGGGATCATAAGTTATGCTTATGACTAGTATATCATGACTGGACCTATATAGGAAATTTTGGATTGAAATGTGACCTGAACCTTAGACTAAAATACTTAATGGGGCCTTAGAATCTTATTATCCATGTTTATGGAATTGATTATGCATAGATTGACATTACCAATCCTTTACTATAGGAGTTATCATAAGACTTAGTGATTTAACCGTTTTTTCCATGATTAGATCTTTATAGTGATTTTATGCCCTTGATTATCATAGTTTCCTGAATTATTGGGCTATATTATGTTAATTATATATTGTTAGGCCTGAGGCTATTGTTGCGATATCATTTAAACTCTAGGTAAGTATTCTATCCTTAAGAAGGGTACAATTCTGATTTATAGATGCTTAGTCTCTTTTAGTTGTATTATTTAGATAATGGTGATGGAGTGCATACTTTTAGGCGTATTTATACTTACTTAGTGGAACAATTACAATCAAATCCTCGATTTTACTAATATTTTCTAAAAAAAGATTTATTCCCATATTTCACTTTTAAAATTGATTCTTTTACAACTGGAATCATACCACCTTATTAAATAATCTATGATCTTTTGCATCTAACTGAGCTATTTTGGAAATTACACCGAGGTTGATTCTGTTCCATTATTAAATCAATTTTTTTCCACTTCTATTTACTTCAGTCTAACAAGATTTTGACTCTTCTACACTATTGTGTTGATTTAGTCCCAAACTTGTTCTCGAGAAACAAATTTTAAGATTTACACTCTTTTAGTCTTGTTTCGAGTCCAAGCACTTATTATCCATCCATCCATCCATCTATCTATCTATATATATATATATATATATATATATATATTTGGTACTGGACAGAGTATGTTGATTTGGTACTGGACAGAGTATGTTGATTATGATGGTTATTGGATGTTGAAGTTTGGGACCAGGCAGTGTACATGAATATCCCGAGTTGCCTATGGTATCCTTCATTTATGAGCCACAGTGCTGAGAAAAATGGTCGCCGTAGTTCATTCCTTTGCGAGATACTGAGTTGGAGGAGGTGTATACACTTAGAACATTATGGCACTTGATTGATTGATAGTACTAGATTACACCTGCATTCATTCATTCATATGCATCACTTATCACTAGTATAATTATCTGGTGCCTATATCTATTAGTCTTATGAGGGGATGTATGGGTATAACCTATAATTACTGTTTGCCAAGTACTTTCTTGCACTTTCTAGGCTTATGGGGATCTAGTTTGGTTATTGTTTATCTGGACTAGATGGTTACTTTATTATTGGTTGTTATGGTTAGTTTTTGGCAGGATGATTATGCACTAGTTTCTGAGGTTGTCAGTACCTTTCTAAACCTTACTCCTTCTAATGTAAAATTTAGTACTACTAGGTTACTTTATATTTATTATTCACTTTGGTTAGAGGCCTTGAGTATGCTAGTATTAGTTCCCTTACTTGGCTATGATTCCCGAGTTATTAGGTTGGTTCTCTCAGGTTATTACCTATGATTTTAGTCCTCTCTCGCTATATATATCATATCTCTCTCTCTTTCTTTATCTATTCACATTGTATATGTATCCACTAGCCTTGTGCTAATACTATATATCCTTCTTTCACTCTTCATTTGTATATTGGCTAGTGATTTATGGTATTGCACCTTAGTTTGTGAATATTGTTAGAATAGGATAATTTACCCTTATTGCTCCATTAACATTTTAATGTTTAGTTTCTTGGACAGTTTTCTGTAGTTTATATTCATTCTTTGCATGTTAGTTATGCTTGCATTATCTTGGAAGATCAATCATAATGCCTACTGAGTACCACATATTTGGTATTTACTCTAAACTTCTATAGCTTGCATATCATATTATGAGTTCTCTCTATTGAAGTGTGTATTATGTGAAGCATCCATGGATTGGAGATTAAGGGTGATCTCTTGGCATTCAAAGTATTCTTGCTCTCTCTCTATCTTATTGTTAGACTGATCTCTATTTTTTATTTAGAATATCATGGTGCATGTATTTATTTTACATTTTACTTGTACTCATGTCGTATTCGAAGCTCTTATACTGACTTTATCTGGTTTTCAGAATTTCATCTTTTTATTAGTCTCTTTATTTGATTATCTTTCACAATTTTATTATTTTTATTGGTAGTCTGTTTCTATCTGTTTAAGATCACAAGTTGTCTTACCTACGGATACGTTATAGTAGGTACTATCATGACCTGAGAAATCAGGTCATGACAAAGTTAGAGTACTATATAAGTGCCAAAATCTCAGCCTTTCTGTATATATTAAAACAATGAAAAGTAGAGCCTTTATGTAGGTTTGTAATTAAACAAACCACCTAGTCACTAGTTGACCCGTACTACCATTAATTAAGAAACAACTAATCAATAATAGTAAACTTGAATAGTACTGTATCATAACCTTCTAACAACCGAAGAATATAGGACACCACTATCAAACTAAATAGACCACGTCATACTTTGAACCAATCTTTAATATTTTCCTCTTTTCAAAGTCACAAACACAAAGAAAAGCCCTCAAATAAATGAATTTTTCTACTGCCAAAGACTACATCATTATATCAACTAATTGCTTATGAGTGTTGCCATGCTTCAATACAGTCTCCTTCTTTGTGTCAAATCACAACTAAAATGAAAATGAACATCAATATTTTATTTCTTCTTTGATACTTTTAATTCTTTATCATGGAGATTTATGCTTTGTTGTCATAGTGTATCTTTGTTTTACTTTCTTGGTTTACTGAAATTTTGCTAACATCCTTCTAAGTAAGATGGCTTGGTAAGCGATTGTAGTTGATGTAATATACTCTACTTCAGAGGTACATAAGGTTGTTGTAGCTTTCTTCTTCGAGCTCTAATTTATTACTCCTAACCCAAGAGTAAAAATATATTTTGATATCCTCTGTCTATCATCCAATGGACCAACATAGTCACTATTAGAGAACCCACATAATCTGAAATTTGAAACTTGTGAGTACAAATCTCTTAATCTATAGTTTCAGTGATATAACACAAAACTCTTTTTGTTGCTCCAAGATGAATCTTTGATGGTTGTTGCATAAACTTGGAAATGACTCCAATAGATAATAATATCGGGGCAAAGGTGGGTTAGATAAATTAAACCTTTAATTTAGGCTTCTAAAAATTCTAGTATCACCCATCTCTGCATCATTAAGCTATAATTTTTACCAACATTCATATGTATAGCTACAAGCTTGCTATTATGCAAATCAAATTTAATAAGAATTTCCCTAGGATATTTACCTTGTAAAAGAAATATTCTATCTTCAGTTTGGTGGACTTTAAGGATAAGAAAATAATATATTTATTCATATCTAATATCTCAAGTTTATTGACTGATATCATCAATAAACCTTTAAATTTTTTCATAAGAGAGATAAAAGATCTAAAATATATGATATCATCATAGAAAGACAAACAATAATAAAATTATTATCTTTCTTCTTTACATACAACATGGGTTTATATTAACTTCTCATGTATTCCTTTTTCTAAAAATATCCATCTATTTTGTTATACCATGCTTGAATTGCCTGTTTCAAATTGTACAATGCCTTTTTTAGTTTGTAGACCATTGCTTCATCACCCTTCTTTATTAATCTTTTGGTTGTGCTACCTAGACCTCTTATTGTAAGTTTCCACTGAGAAATGCTGACTCGACATCAAATTGATAAATTATCTATTGTGACTATACAACCAATACTAGAATCATTTTAACAGTTTTAAATTGAGCGATTGGAGAAAATTTTTCTTCAAAATCAATATCATGCTGCTGAACACATTCTTTTGCCACAAGACTAACTTTATTCTTCTATAGGCTTTTGTCCACTACAAATTTTGTCTTGAACCACTTCAAGTCAACTGCATTTTTGTCTTCTAGTAATTCCAACATCTTTTATATGCCATTTGTTTTTATAGATTTCACCTCTTCTAGAATTTCTCTCTACTGCTTCTTCTTTTCAGGTGCTTCTCCATAATATGTAAAATCTGAAATAGTAAATGAAAATTATCAAGTTGTATACATATCATTAGCATAGTTAAGGTTTGATTTTGTAAGAATTGTGACCTTGGATTAGGATAATATATATACTATTCGAGATTTGTAGAGGAAGAGTTTCTTCTCTGTGAAGTTGAAGAAAATAAATTTAGAGAGGTTGTAGAAGAACTAGTTGTTGAAACTATAGTAGTTAGTTGTTTAATTCCATCAAAAGTGATTCTAGTGGGCATAGAAATTTGTTCTTGCATCTTCTCATTGGTTTCACTCTAATTTCAACTTGTCATTTCATCAAATACTACATCCATTCTAATTAAAATCTTGCTACTAATTGGGCTACACAATGTATAAGCTTTGGATTGTGTACAATAACCAATAAACGTACATTTTTAGATTTTTCATCCAATTTATGATGAAATTGGGTGTTTATCAAAGCATAAACAATACAATAAAATAAATTCTTAAATAACTTACAAAACATTTTCTATCTTGACAAACTTTAAATAAAGTATGATTCATAACAAGTTTGTGAAAGATAGATTCAATAAATATATGGTTATCGCCCCAACTTCAACCCCAAAATGATTTGGAAGTTCCTTCGCTTGAAGCATGCTTCTTTCCATCTCCACAACAATGAAATATTTTCACTCAGTAACACTATTTTACTCTAGAGTATAAGGTGTTGTCAACTCCCTATGGCTGCCACTTTTTTGCAAAAGAGATTAAATTTGTTGGAAGAGAATTCATCACCTCTATCAATGCAAAAAGTTTTAATTGAACATAGCTATTTTCTTCTCAACCTTGAAATTTAAGTGCTTGATTTTTTGACATGTTTCCTATTTGCATGTCAAAAAATATACCCAATTTATGTCACTACAATCATCCATAAAGATTAAAAAATGATGATTCCCTTCAAAAGATGTAGTATGTATAGGTCCATATATATCAACATGTATTAATTCAATATACTTTAAGGAACTCCAAGCCTTTATAAAAGGAAAAACTACCTTGTTTGTTTTCCATAATTGCACCCTTCACACCATTTAATAGAATCAACTTTTGATAGTTCAAGGATCATACCTTTGTCAGTTAGAAATTTCTTGATCCTTATGTAGAGGTGACTATACCCCAATGCAAATACTTCGAGTATCCTTTGAACTTGTAGCAAGATCAAACTTTTTCATATTAGAAACATCAAGAAGAAACATATTATTTGGCATCAGGGTAATGTGAACCTTTTTGCTTGAGTTCATATTTGTAATGACATAACCGTCATCATCAAACAAAAAAGAATGACCATCAATCATTAGTTGTCCTACACTTTACACATTATATCCTAAATCAGTTACAAGTTAAATTTTTTTCCAATATTTTTACTTTGTCATGGCTAGTGTCGTCATCCATTTTTCCTTTTCCATCAACCTACATCTCTTTTGTATTTTCACGCTGCACCTTTTTCTCTTGCTTCTTATCTATCTCCCACAATAAAGATTTGATGCCTACCATATAATATGAACAACTACTATCTACAAATCATAAATCACTTGGCTTGTTGTTTATATCAATGCTAGCTATAAAGAGATAATTCTCTTTCTAGTTTTCTACTGCAAAATAAATTTTCTGGTCTTTGTATCAACAATCAGCCTTTATATGCCAGTAGCATTGGAAACGATGACATTAATGTCACTTTTTATGTTATCTTGTACACTGGACTACCTGTGACCATCATTCCTTCCTCCGTCTCTTCTATACCTATGACCTTAATAACCCCAACATCCGTATCTTCCCCGACCTCATCTTTTTGGACCATTATTATCTCCATATTTAGATTCTGAATTCTTCACTTTGAATACTTCTCTTGGTTTTTTTCATTACGTCAATTAAGTATCACCTCATGAGCATCAATAAATTAAATTAGTTTATCAAAGAAAAAATTAACAAATCCTTAGACTCTTCTATATCATCAACTACATGATCAAATTTTGGAGTCAAGTTGAAAACCCTGGGTTTTGGCCCTTAGAAATTTCTAGGGTTTTGAACTCACTGTCCTTGTAACGACTCACCATACAAGTCGTATGGTATGAGTACGAATCTAGGGACCCTAGTCATATGTTGGTCACTGTGTTTCTAGCCAAGTTTTGTCTTAGATATAAGAGACTCCATACGAGTCATATGGTCTTATGATGAGAGGTTTAGGGTCCAATCATATATTTTCAGTGTCTAGCCCTTGATGTTCTTCTTAGGATAATGGTATGGTAATGGGTTAGGCAA
The DNA here is from genome assembly GCA_030864215.1 of Capsicum pubescens. Classification (NCBI taxonomy): domain Eukaryota; kingdom Viridiplantae; phylum Streptophyta; class Magnoliopsida; order Solanales; family Solanaceae; genus Capsicum; species Capsicum pubescens. The sequence goes on along the minus strand of CM061547.1, from coordinate 190,711,684 downwards.
GGGATTCGTATGTTGGACATAATGTGGTGTCCAACTTTTTGACCTAGTGACAACTTAAAGGTAGCACTCATATGTTGTGGTGACGAGTTGGAGGGTACACTCATACCCACCAACGAGTTTTCTACAATTTTAAGTTAAGGGTATTCTAGATATTTTCCCTCTTAACTCCTTTTGTCCCCATGACATAAAATAATTTTTGGGACTTTGTTGACCCATTATTCTAAATCAAACACTCTTAAGAATCTCTTAAAAACTCTCTCAAGCTCTTGGTTCAAGAAAAGGCTAGGGTTTCCACAAGGCAATCAATTAGGGGCTTTCAAGAGTGAATCTTTCTGTCTTCCTTGGTGTCTAAGGCAAGTAATCCTACCTCATTGTTAGTTTAACTAAAAATATGTTTTAATGAATGGTTTTCATGATATTATTGTGTTATTATTTTGGTTTATAAATATAAGTTGGGGTTTTTGGTTGTTTATGGTTGGATAATGTGTTTCCATTTAATATTTATGTTTTTTCATGTTATAATTATGGTTTGAACATGTGGTTGCATGGGAATGGTCAATTGTTACTTGGTTTTAGTTTTGGAAATTATATACTCTCAATATGTTTATTAAAATGCCAATGAGAATGATTTTTCACATAGTTTGACTAATCTTGAAACCCTTGCATTGCATAAATGGTAACAAAACCTAAATTGGTGTTGTTGATTTTATATGGCTTGGAAAGGCACTGGTGGCCATGGTGTTAGTTTAATTAAAAAGCTTGTGGGGTACATGGTAATCCCCTAAGAGTTGTTTAGTGACATTGTTCGCAAGCTATAGTCGGTATGATAATACCACTTCATAATGCCTTGATAATTGACTCCTTGAATTGGTGGTTTGGTTATGCGCTAAATTATTCAATTGGGTACTAATAGCGGGTTGTGATAGCTAACCATGAAGGTGTAGTCTGATGGACGGACACTAGAAACTCATGTTTGCCAATATGAAGGTTGGTTTTAGTGACCATATGCTTGTGGGGTACACATAAATCCCCTAAGCTATACTTATATATATGTATCATAGAGGGAAAAGGGTATATGGTAATCCTCGGTCCTTATGATAACTTCAATTCGTATGGCTACACGTGTTGAGGCCCTTTCAGGTGGTAGTACTGGACCTATATAGCCTATGGGTGGATTTTGATGGTAAAGCTACACAGTCTGGGTAAAGGTTTTAAATGCATGCTAAACTTGGTTCCCTTTCTTGGCACCTTTATATGTATCTATATGATTGCATATGGTTATTTACTTTGGTTTTGAATTACTGGCATTATTTTTTCCTTATTATTGAATGCATGCTAGAGTTTATTCTTCTATTAATCTTTGGGAATTGTATCTTCATGCGATATAGGAACCAACCATACTATTCGTTCTACTCAGTTACTTGGATCTAGGGATAAATTTATGTCAAGCTAAAGTGGTGATCTTCCATACTCTGGAAAACTGCATTTCATTGCTATGTACTTCTTTTGTTTTTGTTATTTCTTTGGTTTTACTTTGTCTATGGTCGAGGGCATGTCCCGATCGGATATTATTTATTCTGGCTAGAGGCTTTGTCAGACAACTATGGGCATAGGCAGTGTCGGTATTAGTGTCAACCTTGGTATTGGTATTGGTATTGGGGTTGGCACCGGTTGGGTATTTGATTGAGGTTCTTGGATTATGATTACAGAGTTTATCTAATGTTTTTAAATTATTCTTATTTTATCTTATTATATGTTCGAAATTCAAGTAACATAGGGTGCAGGGCGGTTATGGTTTGGTATTGGGGGTGGTCTCCGATCTTGGTTGGACTTTAGAGGCCCGACACGACTAGGCCCTGGTTTGGGTCATGTCAGATTGGTATCAGACCCTATGTTCACGGCCAATTGGGTGTCCGACCAAGCCGTATCGAGTAGAGTCTCTTTTAAGGAAGTGTAGCGCACCACACTCAGAAAGGAGAGACTACAAGGAATTTAGGAATATTTCTCTTTCCTTTGTTTTATTTTCAAGAAGTAGAGTCTAAGTTCCTAAATTCTCTTCTAATTCCCATTTGTCTAATTCCAATTTGTTCTCTTTTCAGATCATGCCTCCTCGACAATCTGAAGCTCACAGATACTCCTCTATCATGCTTGAGGACAATGTTGATAGGACTTTTCCTACTTATGAGGTCCAAACTCGATCTAGGTGTCTAATTCTTGATTGTCCTCCTGGAGTTCCACCGATTCCCTCTAGTCCTTTTCGAGCCCCATAGGCTGATGTAACGAATACTGAGTTTCATTAGTCTATCAATATGTTTGTGCAGTAGGTGGCTTCTCAGGTTGAACTTGGTGCTTCTATTACTCCATATTATGAGGCCATAAGGGTTGGTAAGTTTATGAGGTTGAACCCTCCTGTGTTTACTGGTGTTAAGGCTGAGGAAGATTCTCAAGCTTTTGTGGATGAGATGGAAAAATCTTCCGTGTTATGCATTCTACTAATATGGAGGGTGAGGAATTTGCTGGCTACCAACTGAAAGATGCAGCATAACAATGATATGAGGAATGGGAGCAGTAAAGGGGTGACGATGCTAAGTCAGCCCTGTGAGATAATTTTTTTAGTGCTTTTTTGGACTACTTCTTTCCTCAGAAGTTGAGGAAAGTGAAGGAGGAAGAGTTTGTTAAATTAAAGCATGTTAAGATGTCAGTCAAGGAGTATGCCTCGATGTTTTATCAGTTATCTTGGTATGCTCCAGAGTTGGTTTCTATCATAAGGGCTAGAAAGAGGAAGTTCACTTACAGTTTGTTCAAAGAATTGATTTTGGAGATTAATGTTGCCTTATTGAACTAGGACAAAGATATATCTAGGTTGGTTATGTACATACAACAGGTTGAGGAAGATAAGAAAAAATAGGCTGAGATAGAGGAGAGATTGGGCAAGAAGTGTAGATTCTCTGATCAGGGTGCTGGACAGCAATAGAGTGGCAGGGATGGTGGAAAATGGCCCAAAAGTAGTGGGGCAATTCAAGGTCTTACTTGATGGCAATTGTTCCCTACCCAAAGCCATCGAGTGATAATAATTTGCAAGGTGGCGACAACTTTAGGGCACAGAGTGCCCAATATAAGGCTAGTGGAGCCCAGTCAGCTCCATCATATCCTTTTATAGATTTTATGGTCATTTACATCTGGGTTTCTATGATGAAGAAAGGGATAGGTGCTTCAACTAGGGTCAGGTAGGGCATTTACTTAGAAATTGCCCTATTGGTAAGGTTCCTTCTAGGGAAAACAAGGTTTTTATTGCCTCTTCATTAGCTTTGGTGCACCATCTAGTTCTGGCTTTGGTCGGAACCATCTCTATGCTCTCACTACTCGCCTGGAGTCCAAGGCATCACCTGATGTCATTACTGGTATGTTGAAATTCTTTTCCTATGATGTATACTATTTACTTTATCCAGGGTCCACTTTCTCTTATGTGAGCCCATTTGTGGCTCTGTATTTTGGTTTTGGTCCTTAGTGTATTTCAAATCCTTTTTCTATTTCAACCCTGGTGGGTGACTCTATGGTGACTAGAAAAGTCTATAGGGGTTGTGTGGTATCTTTGGGTGGTCGGGAGACTTTGGTGGATATGTTTGAATTAGACATGGTCGATTTTAATGTCACATTGGAGATGGATTGGTTACACTCATAATATTCTTCTTTAGACTATTTGACCCATAAGGTTGTCTTTAAATTCCCTAATAAGCCGATTATTGAATGGGAGGGTGGTTCCCTAGCTCCTAAGGGGAAGTTCATATCGTATCTTAGAGCCCGTAGATTAATCTCCAAGGGGTGTATCTATCATTTGGTCTGGGTTAAAGATTCTAACTCGGAGGGTCCTTTTTAGCATTCTTTCCCGATGATGAATGAATTTCCTAAGGTTTTCCTTGATTACTTTCATGGTGTTCCTCCTTATAGGTAGATTGATTTTGGGATTTGTCTTATTTAGGACGCTTATCTTATTTCTATTTCTTCATATAGAATGGATCCAACTAAGTTGAAGGAGCTCAAAGAGCAACTAAAGGATCTTTTAGACAAGGGTTTCATCCATCCTAGTGTGTCCTCGTAGGGGACTCCGGTGTTATTCATGCATAAGAAGGATAGTTCCCTTTGGATGTGCATTGATTACCGACAGCTGAATAAGGTGACTGTAAAGAATAACTACCCTCTTCCAAGGATAGATGATTTATTTGATCAGCTACAGGGTGCCAAGTTTTACTCCAAGATTGATTTTCAATCCAGGTATCATCAGTTAAAGATTAGAGAGATAGATATCCCTAAGAATGCTTTTCGAACTTGATATGGCCATTTTGAGTTTTTGGTTATGTATTTTGGGTTGACGAATGCCCCAGTGGAATTTATGATTTGATAAATAGAGTCTTCCATCAGTTTATAGACTTGTTCATCATTGTGTTCATAGATGATATTTTGGTGTATTCAAAGAGTGAGGAGGATCATGCTAATCACATCCGTATAGTGTTGCAGTCCCTGAAAGAGCAGCACTTGTACGCCAAATTTTTGAAATGTGAGTTTTGGTTGAACAATGTCACTTTTCTGGGTCATGTCATTTCTAGTGAAGGGATCATGGTGGATCTGCTAAAAGATGCAGTGGTTAGAAGTGGACTAGACCCACGACTCCAATTGATATTTGAAGCTTCTTAGGTTTAACTGGTTACTATAGGAGGTTTATGGAGAGTTTCTCTTCTATAGTGGCCTCGTTGACTAAGTTGACTTATAAGAAGGTAAAGTTTTTGTGATCGGATGCTTGTGGGGGTAGTTTTGAGAAGCTGAAAGATAAGCTAACTTTAGCTCCAGTCTTGACTTTGCCTGAAGGCACTTATGGGTCTGTAGGATACTATGATGCATCTTGTGTGGGGCTTGGTTGTATTTTTATGTAGCATGGAAAGGTGATAGCTTATGCATCTAGATATTTAAAGGTACATGAGAGGAATTATCTGGCTCATGACTTGAAATTTTATTTGTGGTGTTCGCATTGAAAATCAGGCGGCACTATTTGTATGAAGTGCGTGTAGATATCTTTTTCGATCATAAAAGCCTATCTGTTTACTCAGAAAGAGCTTAACTTTAGGCAAAAGAGATGGCTTGAACTTCTCAAGGACTATGACATGAGTCTTCACTACCACCTAGGTAAAGCTAACGTGGTTGCTAATCCTCTTAACAGGTTATCCATGGGGAGTCTATCTCATGTCGACAAGAATAAACAGGAGTTGGTGAAGGTTATTCACTATTTGGCTAACCTTGGAGTTCGTCTCTTGGACTTTAAAAATAGTGGCATATTTGTATAGAAGGTGGCGCAGGCGTCTCTTAGTGATGAAATCAAGGAGAAACAAATGTTAGATCCTATCTTAATAAGGATCAAGGGTGAGATAGAAGGGAAGAAGGTCATGGACTTTGAGATTAATGGTGATGGCACCTTATGGTACAAAGGGATATTATGTGTTCCCAATATTGATGGTTTGCGGGAGAGGATCTTGGATGAGGCACATGAGTCGCGCTATGTTGTTAATCCTAGTTCGACAAAAATGTATCATGACCTTAAGGAGATGTATTGGTGGAACAATATAAAGCGAGATATGGATGGTTTTGTGGCTAAGTTCATGGTGTTCCAACAAGTGAAAGTTGAGCACATAAGGCCCAAAGGATTGTATCAAGAAATTGAGTTGACAGAGTAGAAGTGGGAAGTTATCAATATGGATTTTTCTACAGGTCTTCCTCGATCTTGAAATCTGTTCGATTTAATTTGGGTCATTATGGATAGGATGACAAAGTCTTCTCACCTTTTTCCAGTAAGGACTAACTCTCGGCTGAGGACTATGTGAGGTTGTACCTCCAAGAGATTGTGATGTTTTATAGGGTACCTATTTCTATCATCTCTGATCATGGTACACAATTTTCATATTATTGTTGGCAGTCGTTTTAGAAAGGTTTGGGGACTAAGATGAGTTTGAGTACTGCTTTCCACTCGCCATCGGATGGGCAAGCAGAAAAGACTATTTTGATATTGAAGGATATGCTTCATGCTTGCGTGATTAAGTATGGTGGTAGTTGCGTTGAGCACTTACCTCTTCTAGAGTTGCATACAACAATAGCTACCACTCTAGTATTGGGATGGCTCAATTTGAAGTCTCGTATGGTAGGAGGTATTGGTCTCTGATTGAGTCATTTGAGGTTGGTGAGGATGATATATTTAGCCCAGATTTGGTTCACCAAGCTATGGAGAAGGTGAAAGTGATTCGGGATAGGCTTAAGGCTTCCCCAAGTTGCCAAAAGTCCTATGCAGATGAGAGGTATAGAAAGTTAGAGTTTGAGGTTGGGGATAGGGTATTCTTTAAGGTATCTCCCATAAAGGAAGTAATACAGTTTAGAAAGAAGGGGAAGCTCAGTCCTAGGTTTGTGGGTTCGTACTTGATTTTAAGGAGAGTTGGTAATATTGCATATTAGTTGGAGTTTCTTTCTAGTTTGAATTCCATTCATCCGATATTCTATATTTCTATGTTGAGAAAATGTGTGTGATCCATCATAAATTGTGCCTATCAATGGTATTAGTATCTTGAATTCTTGGTCGTATGAGAAGGTTCTTATTGAAATCTTGGATCGGCAGGTTCATCGATTATGGACCAAGGGAGAAGCTTCAGTAAAAGTTCTAAGGAGGAACTACAAGGTCGAAGAGGCTACTTAGGAAGCGAAATATAACATGAAGTTCAAGTATTCATTCCTATTTTCTTCTTCAAAAATTCGTGCGTAATGCATATGTTGATTTACCATCTTTGTATTCTAACTTTGTTAATGGAAAGATTGATTTCCTTGGTATATTTATTTTTAAACTTAGTTGAAGGTATGAGTGGACCATGAGTTCCTTGGTTATCTTCTTTCTATCTTAAAGGTATGCATAGGGGTGTTTACGGGTTTAATTATGCTAGTCACTGCCTTGTCCCATCATTCAGGGACTAATGATCCAAGTGGGGGAGAATTGAAACACCCTGGGTTTTGGCCCTTGGAAATTACATGAGTTTTGAACTCACTGTCCTTGTAACGACTCACCATATAGTTGTATGGTATGGGTATAGGACTAGGGAACCTAGTCGTATGTTGATTAGTCTATTGATGGCCAAGTTCTGTCCTAGCTACGAGAGACTCCATACGAGTCGTATGGTCTTGTGATGAGAGGTTTAGGATTCAATCGTATGTTGTCTAGTGTCTAGCGCTTGATGTTCTGCTTAGGCTACGACTCAAGTGTACTTGTCATATAGTGGGGTGGCGGGTTAGGCAAGGGAGTCGTATGTTGGACAGAATGTGGTGTCAAACTTTTAGACCTAGTGATGATTTGAGGGTACCACTCGTATGTTGTGGTGATGAGTTGGAGGGACTACTCGTACCCACATGTGAGTTTTCTACAGTTTTAAGTCGAGGGTATTCTATATATTTCCCCTCTTAACTCCTTTTGACACCATGACATAAAACATTTTTTGGGATGTCATTAGCCCATTATTTTAAATAAAACACTTAAAAATCTCTTAAAATCTCTCTCAAGCTCTTGGTTCAAGAAAATGCTAGGGTTTCAACAAGGCAATCAATTAGTTATTTTGAAGAGTGAATCTCTCCGTCTTCCTTGGTGTCTAAGGCATGTTACTCCTCCCTCGTTGTTAGTTCAACTAAAAGCATGTTTTAACTAATGGTTTTTATGGTATTATTGTGGTATTGTTTTGGTTTTGAATTAGAAGTTAGGGGTTTTGGTTGTTTATGGTTGGATAATGTTTTTCTATGTATTACTTATAGTTTTTAATGTTATAATTATGGTTTGAACTTGTGGTTGCATGGGAATGGTCAATTGATACTTGGTTTTGGCTTTGGAAATTAAATTCCCTCAACATGTTTGTTAAAATGCCAATGAGAATGATTTTGCCACATAGTTTGACTAATCTTGAAACCATTGCATTGCATAAATGGTAACAGAACCTAAACTGGTATGGTTGATTTTAAATTGCTTGGAAAGGACTTGGTGGCCATGGTTTTGGTTTAATTAGAAATATTGTAGGGTACATGGGAATCCTCTATGAGTTGGTTAGTGACATTGCTTGAAAGCTATAGTCGCTATGACGATACCACTTCATATGCCTTGATAATGACACCTTAAATTGGTGGTTTGGTTATGTTCTAAATGTTTTAATTTGGCACAAATAGAGAGGTGTGATATCTAACTATGAAGGTGAGAGTTCGATGGAAGAACACTGGGAACTCATGTTTGCCGACATGAGGGTTGGCCCTAGTTACCATATGCTTGTGGGGTGCATGAGAATCCACCATATTATACTTGCATATATGTATCATGGAGGGTCAAGGGTACATGGGAATCCTTAACCCCTATGATATCTCAAATTCGTGCGGCTACATGCATTGAGGCCTATTTAGGGGGTAACACTGGACCCATATAGCCCGTGAGTAGATAATGATGGTACAGCTACACTGCTCGCGTAAAGGTTTTAAATGCATGCTAAACCCATTTCTCTTTCCCAGCATGGTATATATGTATCTATGTGATTGCAAATGGTTATTTACTTTGGTTTTGAATTACTGCCATATTTTATCATTATTCCTAAGTATATGCTCGCTTTCATTCCTCTAGCCATCTTCGGGTGCTGTATCCCCATGCGATGTAGGAATCGACCATACTACTCCTTCTGCTTAGTGACTTGGATTTTGGGAAAACTTTGTGTCAGACTGAATTGGTGAGCTTCTGTAAGGACCCGAAATTGCCTCCCAGGGTGTCACATGGTGCCCAGGGCTATAAGTAGCCCCAAGCTAACCCATAGAGCTGGTTCCTGCTAATAAACCTTAATCAAGGAGAAAATTTGAATTCAAACACTAGCACATCCATGTTCATAGAAGGGAATAAAGGAAAGAAGGGGTACTTGGTCCAAAGGGTCATGAAAAAGAAATCCCAACAAAACCATAATCTACCAAATAGTCTGACAAAGCCTCTACAAATCCATAATCTAGAGAGCTGATGGGACAGTCCCCCAACTGACTCGGGATGAAATATAGGTAACAACATAGTCTTTCAGTCCCTGTAATATCAGAAGATCAGTCCTCCAAACAAGAGGACTCACCACTGTAGGAAAGGTACGCGAGGTACTCAGAGATCACGGGCGAGGCTGGCATTGAGAACCTGAACCTACATTATGAGACAATGTAGCACATAGACTTATATGTGGATCAGTACTTGGGAATGTACTGAGTATGCGGGGGTGAATGCATGTATATAGAACAATATCAATTTTCTTCATTCCAATCATGTATTCAATATGATATGACTCACATGGATTGAATAAGTATGAAATATAAAGTTCATAAATCATATAAGATGAGGCATATTACACAAATCTCGCGAGTCATCGTTCTTCAACCTCAAAATCGGAAATCTTCTCTTATTCTCAATACTCAAGGCAAAAAGGGCTTTAGACAGTACCATCAACTCATGCATATGGGATGGTGGGTAAAACAACATTTAATGTTCAAGATTTTATATCTTTTCAAACTCAAATACTAGAAATATGACCTCATGAGACTTTAGAACATACGTAGAGGAATATCATACAAGTTAGGAAAATATCTCATTTCAAGTTTAGGAGAAATCATCTATCTCAAGGCAAAATGCTCTAGTTTAGTGAAATGATTCATAGAAGGGAAAAAATACCTTAGATTGCAAAGGAGTAGCTGATTTAACGTTTAAAAGGGCAAGGGAGGTTCTCATAACCGACATAAACCATGCGAGCTACATGGAGTCCAACGTTTTATCCTTCTAAGAAAGAGACCCCATATTGGGGAGGAGCATCATACTCTTGCCAGGGAGTATAACCTAGGTCTAGTGATAACTAAATGAAACTCGGCCTCGGGCCTAATCATAATCACCATAAACTCGGCCTCAGGCCCAACCTACGGTGGCATGTAGTTTTGGGGTAAGAAACCGTATTAACTAACCAGCTCGGTGCTAAATACTACTCCCTTTAGATTATCTGCGCTCATCTCATAAAAATCAACTTTTAGAATAATCTCCTGGTTCACCATGAACCCAATAATCAAATCGATAATCTCATATAGTAAAGTGGATTTCAAAGCTTAAGGACCATTAGGTCAATTCATTTCTCAATCATCTCAAAATACTCAAATCATGGGTGCTTATAGCACAAGAGTTCATAAATTCACAAGTCTCAAATAGGACTTACTAATCCATAGTTCAATGTCAAGTTAAAGCTCATCAAAAGCATAATATATAGCATATAGATTCATAAATCATATGGAAATCTGGAAATTTCAGCAATTTATCTCAAAGTCTTAATTTAGTCATATGCTTCAATATCACAATTATTGCAAATGTTAACTTCTCATGGAGTAAAATCATGGGGTTTATACCCATCTGTAATTTCTCAAGGAAACATGCAAAAAATCATTCCATTTGACTCTTAATTCATGGGGAATATCAAGATAATGCATTCAATAATAATAGGTGAAAACCCCCAATTCAAATTCATGTATAACCTCATAGATTTCAGGAAAATCATGATGTAAATAAGCCTTTTGGGCACAAGAGTGAAAGGGTTACCCTTGTTCAAAACCCTACATACCTTAGATTAGGAGATTGGATGAACAAGTTTCCTCTAACCTTCTACTTATTACTCTTGGGAGAGGGTTCTTGAAGTTTTTGAACTTAGGAGATTCAATTTTCAACTCACTAGCACAATCTTTGGTGAGTTCTTAGATTTCTTGGGGATGAATTCTTGCTTTGATATGATTTTGAGTAGAAAACCCTAGCCCTTAAGTGTTAGAGATGTGCAAATGAGGCCAGCTGGTTCATCTAGAATATATATAAGGGTTTAAAGGAGTAGAAAGGACCGAAATACCCTTTTTAAAAATGAGTTAAAAATTGTTGATCGGGGTCTGCAACGGTCGAAATGATGGTCCGTTGAAAGTTTGACGGTCCGCTAGATCGTTCATCGATTGAGGGACAAAAATGGAACACACTACCTCAATATGACGGTTGGAATGATGGTCTGCCAAAAGTTTGACGGTCCGCCAGATCGTCCGTCGCACGAGGGCCAGGATGAGGCCATACTGTCTCTACTTGACGGTCACCGCGATGGTCCATTGAATTTTTGGTGGTTCAACATTTTGACCGTCGCGCGATGGTTAGGAAAAGGAGTCACTGCCTTGGTTTGACGGAATGATCAACGGTCCATCAAAGACTTGATGGTCCATCGGGTCGACCGTCAAACCTTGGCGATTCCGACAACTCTTAGGAAAACGGCCATAACTTCTCACCCCGATACCGGATTTTGATGAAATTGGCATCGTTGGAAAGCTAACTCTATATCCCACACCATAGAAAGTCATTTTTATGAAAATTCCACAAGGTTAAAACACTAATAAACTAGGGAGTCCTTTCTCAATCTCTTAGGGATGAAATTACACTTCATTCAACACGCATCCAAGGTTCAAACTACGAGGAAACTTTGCGGGGTCTTACAGTATCTCCCCCTTGGGAACATTCATCCTTGAATGTCTCTAGTTAGGCTAGGGGTACAGGAAAAACAGAGTACACATAGCTAAAACAATTACTAAACGGTTCCAGATCTTTCTAAACTCATGACCACTCCGGATATTGCAAGAACTTATACAAGGTTGAATGCATAGCTAAAATTTAGATAAGAAGGGATGAATTAAGGAAGAATAGCACCTTCGGATTGATCTGAACTCAGGGAAAAAAGGTGCGGGTATTTGGCTCGCATGTCTGCTTTCGCCTCCCAAGTAGCACCCTCAACAGATTGGTTCCGCCACAAAACCTTGACCAAGGGAACTTCTTTGTTCCTGAGTCTACGGATTTGAAAATCTAGGATCTCCACGGGAATCTCATTGAAGGAAAGACTATCCTAAATATTGACACTCTCTGAAGGAACAACCACAATAGAATCACCAATATGCTTCTTAAGCATGGAGACATGAAAGATAGGTTGAACGACGGACAAATCTAAGGAAAACTCAAACTTATATGGTACCTTGACAACATGACTCAAGACTTTATACGGGCCAACATAACGAGGACTCAGCTTCCCCTTTTTACCAAATCTTTTCACCCCTTTCATGGGTGAAATCTTCAAGTACACCAAATCACCCACCTTAAACTGAAGATCTCTCCTCCTTACATCGGCATAAGTCTTTTGATGACTTTGATCCATCTTCAACCTTTCTCTAACCAACTTAACTTTATCCATAGCTTCAAACACTGCATCGGGCCCAATCGAGGCTGCCTCACCAACTTCAAACCAACTTATGGGCGATCTACACCTTCTACCATACAAGGCCTTAAACGGTGCCATCTCAATGCTAACATGGAAACTATTATTATAGGCAAACTCAATCAATGGAAAATGCTCATCCCAACTACCTTTGAAATCAAGAGCACACGCCCTCAACATATTCTCCAGGGTCTGAATGGTCCTCTTAGCCTGACTATCTATCTGCGGGTGAAACACGAAACTCAAGAGAACTTGGGTACCAAGACCCTGCTGAAACACCTTCCAAAATTGAGAAGTAAACTGAGTACCCCTATCCGAAATGATAGACAAGGGAACTCCATGCAACCTGACCAACTCCTGAATATACAATCTAGCATAATCCTTAGCCGTATAAGAAGTATGCACGGGCAAGAAATGTGCGGAATTTGTCAACCTATCCACAACAACCCAAATAGAGTCATGATGACGACGCGAAAGAGGCAATCCGTTCATGAAGTCCATATTCACCGCTTCCCACTTCCAAGTGGGTATACTAAAATCTTGGATCACACCACCAGGTTTGTGGTGCTCTACCTTAACCTGTTGACACATTGCACACCTCGCTACAAACTTGGCTATGTCCTTCTTTATACCGTTCCACCAATTGATTTCCTGCAAGTCGCGGTACATCTTGGTAGTGCCCAGATGAATGGAATAACGCTCGCCATGTGCTTCAGCCAAAATCCTCTGCCTCAAATCATCAACACATGGGACACACAACCTATCATGCAATCTCAGCACACCATCTACCCCTTGTGAGAAAACCTCGACCTTTTGGTCCTTAACTAACTCCTTCAGTTTGACCAAACTAGGATCCCTATCCTGTTTCTCCTTCACTTCTTAGACTAAAGAGGAGTCGAAACTACTCTGCACCAACGTACTTCCCTCTGCTGAATCAAGCAAACTAGAACCCAAGCTAGCCAAACAGTGAACATCACGAGCCAACTCTCTCTTACCTTCCCCTATAGGCGCAACACTACCCATGGACAATCTGTTAAGGGCATCCACCACTACATTAGCCTTGCTCGGGTGATACAACACACTCATATCATAATCTTTCAACAACTCCAACCACCTTCTCTACCTAAGATTAAACTCCTTCTGGATGAATACATATTGCAGGCTCTTATGATCAGTAAACATATCCACATGGACACCATAAAGATAATGTTTCCAAATTTTTAAAGCAAAGACCACAACAGCTAGCTCAAGGTCATGGGTCGGGTAATTTTTTTCATGCAGTTTCAACTGTCTAGAGTCATAGGCTATAACCTTACCTCTCTACATCAAAACACATCCCAAACCAACTCCAGAGGCATCATAATACACCACAAAACCATCAGAACCATCAGGCAAAGTCAACACAGGGGCTGAAGTGAGTCGAGTCTTTAGCTCCTGAAAATTTTTCTCATAGGACTCGGACCGGTGGAATTTAACATTCTTTTGGGTCAATCGGGTCATAGGACATGCAAGGGAAGAAAAACCCTCAAAAAAATGACGATAATAGCCAGCTAGACCCAAGAAACTCCCAATGTCGGATGGGAAGATAGGTCTAGGCTAATTTCTAACAACTTCGGTCTTTTGGGGATCAACTCTAACACCCTCGGCTGAAACAGCATGGCCTAAAAAGGCTACAGACCTTAGCCAAAATTCACACTTACTAAATTTGGCTAACAACTGATGGTCTCTAAGAGTTTGCAAGACAATTCTAAGCTGCTGTGCATGGACATTCTTATCATGAGAGTACACAAGGATGTCATCTATGAAGACAATGCCAAATATATCAAGATATTGCTTGAATACTTGATTCATAAGGTCCATGAAAGTATCCGGGGCATTGGTTAGCCTGAAGGATATGACTGGGAACTCAAAGTGACCATAGCGGGTTCGGAAGGCTATCTTTGGAATATCACACTTCCGGACCTTAAGTTGATGATAGCCGGATCTAAGGTCTATCTTGGAAAAATAACTTGTACCTTGCAACTGATCAAACAGGTCATCAATTCTTGGAAGAGGATACCTATTTTTGATTGTGACCTTGTTCAGTTGACGGTAGTCAATACACATATGCAAGGATCCATCCTTCTTTTGCACGAATAAAACAGGTGCGCCCCAAGGAGAAATGCTGGCCTAATGAAACCTTTATCTAGAAGATCTTTCAGTTTCTTTTTTAGTTCCTTGAGATCGGCAGGTGCCATACAGTATGGGGGATAGAAATAGGCTGAGTGTCGGGAAGAAGATCAATTCCGAACTCTATCTCTCTATCGGGAGGTACCCCTGGGAGATCTTCCTGAAAGACATCTGGGAACTCATTAACAACATCGACTGACTTAATAGTTGGAGTTTTGGACTAAGTGTCTCTGACTCTAACTAGGTGATAGATGAAACCTTTGGATATTAGCTTTCTGGCTTTGATGTAGGAGATGAAATGACTTTTGGGAGATACCAAACTCCCGGACCACTCAAATACTGGTTCGTCAGGAAACTAAAACTTGACGACACGGGTACGACAATCTATAGACTCATAACAAGATTGAAGCCAATCCATACCTATAATAAGGTCAAAATCCACCATGTCTAACTCTATCAAGTCCGCAAGTATGACTCTATGAAGCACAACGACAGGGCAATCTCTATGCACTTGTTTAGCAACAACTGACTCTCCAACTGGTGTAGAGACTAGGAAAGGCTCGGGAATCCTTACAAGTGGGGTCACATAAGAGAGATTTGACCTGGGGTCCAACAACACATAAACATCAAGACAAAAGACTCGAAGCATACAAGTAACAATATCAGGGGAGTCCTCCTTCTCCTGACGGGATGACAAAGCATAGAATCTATTCTGGTGCTGAACGCTAGCAGTGCTAGAAGAAGTTCCCTGAATAGGGGCGGTACGAGGTACATGAGTTGGTGTACTAGTAGCCGGTGCCGGAGGTCGAGCATTTCTATTCCCCTATTTGGCATGGGGGTAATCTGTAAGTCAGTGGCCCTGCTTGACACAACTAAAACAACCCCTCGCATCACCAAAACACTCCTCGGGATAATTCCTACCACATTTAGCACAAGGAGGATGACGGGGCCGGTTACCAACACTATTCTACAATCCAGACATGGAAGGCCTACCCCTTTGCTCCGGCCTGTCTCTAGGTGTGAAAGAACTAGCTGATGAAGGAACTGGAGCAGAAAGACATCTCTAAAACTGAGGACGGTTCCCTCCATAGAACCTAGGCCGGCTAAACTCATGCTGATCAGATATCGCCTTCTTGCGACCCCTCATCCTTTCTCTCTCCCTAATTTTATCCGCCTCTATCTATTGGGCATAAATCATCAACCTAGCTATATCCATATCCCTATTTAACATCGCAATCCTACACTTCTTTAGAACCATCCTAGAAACACCGGTCACAAATTTACTCATATAAGCCCGGGTGTTGGAGATTAAATCAGGAGTGTATTTGACCAACTGACTGAACTTCAAGCAGTATTTCTTTACAGTCATAGTGCCCTGCCTCAAGTTTATGAACTCCTCAATCTTAGCCTCCCTCATGTCAAGCGGAATGAATCGGTCTAAGAATGCATCTTGGAATACTTGCCAAGTCATAGGAGCGACATCTTCATCTCTACCCTTCCTCCATGACACAACCCAATTATAAGCAATGTCCTTTAGTCTGTAAGATGCCAACTCAACACTTTCTTCTTTCGAGACATGCATCACGTTAGTGATCTTCCTTACCTCTTCCAAGTATAGCTGTGGGTCCTCATCAGTTCCCGACCCATAGAACTCAGGCGGGTTTATCCATAGAAATTCACGAATTCTAGTCGTAGCTACATCACCTCTCTATAGATTAGCAGCTGGGGCTCAGTTATTGGCCCAAATATTAGCAGTGACCGCTTGGGCCAACGCCTAAAAAACCACCCTAAATTCAGCGTGGGACACCATCTCATTCAGAGAATCAACGGGTGGGGGATGCTCATCAATGTTCCCACAAATATTCACCCTTTGAAGAGGCATTTTCTGAAAATAGATAAGCACAGATCATTAGATAAGAAGGAGACAACCGGAGGCATGATAGAATCTGAAAAAAAAAAGACAACTTTTCCTAAAAGGTCTCATAGCCTCCTGCCCATAGATGTGGCGTAATACACACCAATGAGCAAGACTCTACTCAATGCGGATTGTCAGACTCCCTAGGACTCCTTATAAATCGGGCTCTGCTACCACTTTGTAACGACCCAAAATCGTCTCCCGGGGTGTCACATGGTGCCTAGGGCTATAAGTAGCCCCAAGCTAACCCATATAGCTGGTTCCTGCTGATAACCCTTAATTCAAGGAGAAAATTTGAATTCAAACACTAGCACATCCATGTTCATAGAAGGAAATAAAGGAAAGAAGGGGCACTCAGTCCAAAAGGTCATGCTAAAGAAATCCCAACAAAACCATAATCTTCTAAATAGTATGACAAAGCCTCTACAAATCCATAATCTAGAGAGCCAATGGGACAGTTCCCCAACTGACTCGGGATGAACTACAGGTAATAACATAGTCTTTCAGTGCCTGGAATATTTGAAGATCGGTCCTCGAAATAAGAGGACTTATATTGTAGGAAAGGTATGCGAGGTACTCAAAGATCATGGGCGAGGCTGGGACTGAGCACCTGAACCTACATTATGAGACAATTTAGCACATAGACATATATATGGATCAGTACTTGGGAATGTACTGAGTATGCGGGGGTGAATGCATGTATATAAAACAATATCAATTTTCTTCATTCAAATCAGGTATGCAATATGCGATGACTCACATGGCTTGAATAAGTATGAAATATAAAGTTCATAAATGATATAAGATGAGGCATATTACACAAATCTCCTGAGTCATTGTTCTTCAATCTCAAAATCGGAAATCTTCTCTTATTCTCAATACTCAAGGAAAAAATGACTTTAGACAGTACCATCAACTCATGCATATGGGATGGTGGGTAAAACAACTTTTAATGTTCAAGATTTTATATCTCTTCAATCTCAAATACTAAAAATACGACCTCATAAGTCTTTAGAACATACGTAGAGGCATATCATGCAAGTTAGGAAAATATCTCATTTCAAGCTTTAGGAGAAATCATCTATCTCAAGGCAAAAAGCTCTAGTTTAGTGAAAATGATTCATCAGAGGGAAAAAATACCTTAGTTTGCAAAGGAGTGGCTGATTTCAAGTTTAAAAGGGCAAGGGAGGTTCTCGTAACCGACATAAACCATGCGAGCTATATGAAGTCCAATGTTTGGTCCTCCTAAGGAAGAGACCCCACGTTAGGGAGGAGCGTCATACTCTTGACAAGGAGTATAACCTAGGTCTAGTGATCACTAAATGAAACTCGGCCTCGGGCCCAATCATAATCATCATAAACTCAGCCTTAGGCCCAACCTAAGGTGGCACATAGTTTTGGGGTAAGAAACCGTAGTAACTTACCCACTCGGTACTAAATACTACACTCTTTAGATTTTCTGCGCTCATCTCATAAAAATCCACTTTTAGAATAATCTCATTGTTCACCACGAACTTAATAATCAAATCGATAATCTCACATAGTGAAGTGAATTTCAAAGCTCAAGGACCATTAGGTCAATTCATTTCACAATCATCTCGAAATACTCAAATCATGGGTGCTTATAGCACAAGAATTCATAAATTCACAAGTCTCAAATAGGTCTTACTAATCCATAGTTCAATATCAAGTTAAAGCTCATCAAAAGCATAATATATTGCATATAGATTCATAAATCATATGAAAATATAGGAATTTCAGCAATTTATCTCAAAGTTTTAATTTAGTCATATGCTTCAATATCTCAATCATTGCAAATATTAACTTCTTATGGAGTAAAATCATGGCGTTTATACCCAGCTGTAATTTCTCAAGGAAACATGCAAAAAATCATGCCATTTGACTCATAATTCATGGGGAATATCAAGATAATGCATTCAATAATAATAGATGAAAACCCCCAATTCAAATTCATGTATAACCTCATAGATTTCAAGAAAATCATGATGTAAATAAGCCTTTTGGGCATAAGGGTAAAAGGGTTACTCTTGTTCAAAACCCCACATATCTTAGATTAGGAGATTGGATGAATAAGTTTCCTCTAAACTTCCTCTTCTTAATCTTAGGAGAGGGTCCTTGAAGTATTTGAACTTGGGAAATTCAATTTTCAACTCACTAGCATAATCTTTGGTGAGTTCTTAGATTTCTTGGGGAAGAATTCTTTCTTTGATATGATTTAGAGGAGAAAACCCTAGCCCTTAAGTGTTAGAGATGTGCAAATGAGGCCAGTTGGTTCATCTAGAATATATATAAGCTTTTAAAGGAGTAGAAAGGACCGAAATACCCTTTTTAAAAATGAGTTAAAAATTGTTGATCGGGGTCTGCGACGGTCGAAATAATGGTTCGTCAGAAGTTTGACGGCCCGCCAGATCGTTCGTCGCTCGAGGGACGAAAATAGATCACACTGCCTCGATACAATGGTTGGAACGATGGTCCGTTTAAAGTTTGATGGTCCACCAGATCGTTTGTCGTACGAGGGCCAGGATGAGGCCATACTGCCTTCACTTGATGGTCACCGTGACGGTCCGTTAAATTTTTGGTGGTTCAACATTTTGGCTGTCGCACGATGGTTAGAAAAAGGAGTCACTGCCTTGGTTTGATGGGATGATCGATGGTCTGTTGAAGACTTGACGGTCCGTTAGATCGACCGTCAAACCTGGGCGATTCCGACAATGCTTAGGAAAATGGCCATAACTTCTCACCCTGATACCGGATTTTAATGAATTGGTCTCATTGGAAAGCTAACTCAATTTCCCACACCATAGGAAGTCATTTTTATGAAAATTCCTTAAGTTTAAAATACTAATCAACTAAGGAGTCCTTTCTCAATCTCTTAGGGCCAAAATTACACTTCATTCAACACGAATCCAAGGTTCAAACTATGAGGGAACTATGCGGGGTATTACAACTTCCATACTCTGAAAGGCTCTATTACATTGATATGTACTTTTTTTTGTTATTTCTTTAGTTTGGTTTTTGCTATGGTCGGGGGAATGTCCCAAATGGATGTTATTAATTCTGGATAGAGGCTTTGTCAGAAAACTATGGGCAAGAGGATTTGTTAGAAAACTATGGGCATGAGAAGGGTATAAGTGTCAGCCTTTGTATTGGTATTAGAATTAGGGTTGGAACTGGTTGGGTATTTGATTGAGGTTGTTGGATCATGATTACAGAGTTTATCTAATGTTTTTAAATTATTCTTGTTTTATCTTGTTATATGTTCATAATTCATCCGACATAGGGTTCAGGACAATTATGGTTTGGTATTGGGGGTGGTCTCTGGTCTTGGTTGGACTTGAGATGCCCTACATGACTAGACCCTGGTTTGGGTCATGCCACAAGCTTCTTAGAATCTTTTCCACAATGGTCTGGTCAGTAACTTTCTCTCTATAGGATTGTATTTTTCTGACAATTTCCATTGCGTTGCACAAGAAATTAGCAAGTATTATCAAATTTTCATAATCAAAGTTTCAAAGTTATTCTAAAGTGATTATAATCTCAAGAAAATGACCTTTGAATCACCTTAAAACTTCTTCTACAGAATTGACCAATCTTACTTTCATGTGGTTACTGTTGCGATTCGTGAAAAGAGGCCATCATGAATTGTGTGTTGGATAAAAACTAGGGCCTTATTATCTTTTTCTTATTGTCTTACTATCAATTTTATTTATCAGGATCTACAAATCCTCATTGTACCAAGTCGCAAAGATCTTGAGATTTGACTGTAGTTTTCATATAAATACTTTAGAATTTGGAGCTTTCTTCATTGAAGACGGGCTCTGCCACACTCAATGCATTTCCATTACTTGCCATGGATCTGATGCCAAAGATGTTGGAGAAAATAGATTTCAAATTTCCAAAAAAGACTCAAAGTTAAAGTACTAGATATGTTCTTAAATATTAGCCTTTCTGTATATTAATACAAAGGAAAGTACAACTTTCATATAGGTCTACAAATAAATAAACCACTAAATCTCTAGTGGAGTGGTATTACCATTAATTGAGGAAAACTAATCAATAATAGTAAACTAGAAAAGTACTACATCATGACCTACTATCAACCCAAGAATATAGAACACTACTAACTAACTAAATTGAGCATGTCATAATTTGAATCAGTCTTCAATAAAATGCACATGAGGTTAGTAAAATTATGTCAATGTAAGTTCTAATTTATAGAAGTGAAGTGCACCTTGTTTGTGACTACTAAAGTACTAGCTTATTTTTCATATTATAAATCCCTATCGTCCATCTTAAACCAAAGATTATGTCTTCATAAAGAATGTCTTTTCAATTGATTGAGTCAAACTGCATATGGACCAATCCACAATACAAGGGATATGTAGGCAACCTCGATATAAAGCTTGACTGTATTCAAAGAATTTATGACCAATCAAATTCTCAGGCACTTTGTAATTCAAAACTGTGGTAGTTATTTAAAAGTTTTAAGTCATGCATAAATTAGGTATACCTTGAATTTTGTACATACATATGACTTGAATTCTCATGAAACTGATATATGTAGGAAAACTACTAAGCTATGAATTTAAAAATTTGTAATGACCCTCCTGGTAATTTTCTCTGTATTTACTTATTTTGGGTGTTTTGAGCCTTTATGTAGTGGCTACAGGTTATTTATGACTTGATGGGACCATTGGTTCGGTCTTTAGGCAGTTCATTTGGATTTTAATGTCATTTCCTTCTTTTGGAGCTTTTAAAATTAAGAAATTGGTATTGAACAAAAACTTCTAGTTAACGACCTCAGATAAAAATTCCTACAACTTTGTTAGCTCCATAACATGGATTTTGGACAAGGGTCTCGAGGCTTCTAGACTTATTTTGGGATATTGGTTGGAAATTGGTAAAAATAAAATAGTGGGTATGGGGCCCATCTTTTTATCAAAACGATCTTTGATGGAAATTTTTATGGTTTTGTTGAGTCTAAAATATCAAATTTGATAGGGTATCATAGTTTGTTTGCACGCATGGGGTTTTTAATGTGCCTTGAGACCTTAGCCAGAGTTCGTATGGACATGGGCATTTTGTTGGTTTTCCACTAGCTGGTGCAGGCCCATTTTGCTCTTACATTGATGAGGAGTTGGCCATATTTACAGCAGGTCAAGTCTTTGACCTTTGTTTTCACAATAAAGGTTTGGCCTGACCCAGTCCATTCTACTCCTCATCGTATTTGTGACCTTTGGTGTCACGTTCATGATGTTCCTTCTTCCTAGCCTTCATATTTATGGCCCTTAGTCTTTATTCGCGAAGAGTAATTTCATTGGCTCCCATGTTGGCAACCAGGGTCCCTCTCCATTGTTATGGGCAATCACTGGTCCTATAATATATTGTTGACTTCTATTATTTTCCATAATTTTATAACCCTTTTTCCACCATTAAAGGTCCTAGAAGCTCAACAACTTATGGTAAATAATATAATGGAGCTGGGGATGAATAGAGGACATTGAGACAATTATTTTTCATTCATTTTTTTATAAGATTTTAGCCAAATTCTCTGTTAGAATTTTGCTTTTCTCTCTCTTTCTCTCTAGGTCTTGGGGCTAATTTTAGTCCTGATTGAGACACTGTTTGTGCTTAAACATCAAGCATACATACCTTATCCTTCGAGGGTCCCCATAACAGATCCAACTTCAAAATTTTATTAGCAAGCACCACGAGCCTATTTGACCTAATTTTTGGCCCAAAACTTTTATATCGCACTATGGGTCTTATTTTACTGTATTAATGTCTAGATTATGATTTTAGTAGTGCAACATCATTCAGAGATTAAAAGTGGAGATGAGCAATTTATGGATAGTTTGAGATTGCAGTTCGGTTATGATGTAGGCCACAATCTACTCTTCTCTAAAGGATGGTGTAGTATATAGATTGCGTGCTAGGTAAGGGTTATAGGATATTTTCATATCTATTACATCCTATATTGGCATGTATAGGGTATTTAGATTAGAAATGTAAGTTGAGCCTTAGCCTAGAATAGTTATAGGGCTCTAGTTTGCTTGATTATAAACTTGTTTGACCCTTGGTTGTCATGAAGGATCCCCTAGTATTAATCGTATAGAGACACTTAGTGATTTGGGTGATATCTCTCAATTAGATTATTTTAGTAGCTTAATGCCCTTGTTTATCCAAGTTTATGAGATTATGATGCTAATTTACGATTAAATTATACATTGTTGGGCTCTAAGTCGTGGTTACGAGACTAGTTAGACACCGAGTTAACACTTTATTCTTTGAAAGGATGTGGTTTAGTTCATAGACAATTATTTTTGTATTGTTTGGATATTTATGATGGCATACATACATTCTCCTCATTCTCACACTTAGTGGTATGATTCCAACTAAAACCTTTATTTCACTACTGTTTTTTAAAAAGATACTTATTCTCACTTTTTCTCATTTAAAACTAATTTTCAAATAAAAGTTATACCACCTTTATTATTGGTTTATGATCTCCTAGATTTGGTATACTACTTTAGAAGCTTAGATCTATGTTGATTCCAGTCTACTCGTGATCCATTATTTTTATCATCGTTCACTTAATTTGGTTTATGAAGATTTTGACCCTTTTATACTATTTTACTATTTTTATCTTGAATTTGATCTCGGGCACTGTACTTTACATATTTCTACTTATTTTCTTCTTTATTCAACTCTAAATACTTATTATATATATTTACCTACGGTACTAGATAAAGTGGATTGGTTATGTATTATAGAAGTTTTGATTTAGAATCAGGCAATGTATACAAATACCTCGATTCATCTATGGTCTATTTCATTTGATAATCCATAGTAGTGGAGAAAGATGGTAGCCGTAGGTCCTATTTTTACGTGCTACAGAGATGGAAGAAGTGTATACACTTTTGTTGGGTATGTGCTTTGTTTTAATTTCCTCAACTAGTTCTTTTCATGACTTTCATTCATTTATTTACCTGGACTATCACTAGTATAATTATTTGACGCCTATACCTATTGACCTTATATGGGGCTGAAAAAGTATAGGCTATGTTTGTTGTTTGCTAAGTGATTGATTGTAAATTTTAGGATTGTAGGGGTCTGATTGGGTTATTATTTGTTTGGGATAGATGTTTACATTATTGTTAGGTTCTTATTATATAGTTCATGGTTGACTAGTTATGGATTGGTACCTGGGTTATAGATACGCTTTCGAGTTCCTTTAATACTTATTACGCTAAGATTTAATATTGTTAGATTATTTCATGACTATTCACATTTAGTTTAGAGAATCTGATTATGATAGAGTTAGCTCCCCTATTTGGTTATGATCCTCAATAGGTTGGGTTAGCTACCTCAAGTTGGCGCCTTCGAGTTTAGTCATATATATAGTATTATCATATCTCTCTCTTCTTCATTATCTATTATTATTGTATATACCCTTCTTGCATCGTACTACTACTATACATCATTCTTTTACTTTTCTTTTATGTATTGACTAGGCATGTATGGTATTGAACCATCATCCTACATTACTTGTATTGTATGATAGTTTATTTTTACTTTTCCTTTATTATTATTATATCTCATTTCTTTGATAGTTATCCAAAATGTATATCTCTATCTTATATGTTATTTATACCTATATTTTCTCTTAAACCCAATCATCTGATGCCTACTGAATACCGAATGATGATACTCATACTATACTTCTACACCCTGTTGATCTTCATACGAGGTCTCACCCCTAAGGTGTGTATCATGTGGATCTGCCATGGATAATAGATTTGGGGTGTGCTTCTGACATTTGGAGTTGTTCTTTTTCTCCCTTTTTTCTTTGACTGGACTTTATTTTTTTATTTGGAGAGAGTTTTTTACATTTATATTGTTCTCACCTCATACCCTTATTAATACTTGCTCTTGTACTAACCTCACTAGGTTTTGGGGATATGCTTACTTTCTTTTCGTTTTCTTTCTCATTTTTATTTAGTTTTCCTTTCACATTTCTTATTAGTTTGTTACTAGTTGTTCCAGACTATGGGTTAGCCTACCCACTGGTGGTTTATGGTAGGTGACATCATGGCCTTAGAAATTGGGTCATGATAGATTGGTATTAGAGCATAAGATCATTGGTGTTGTTGGTACAATAGAAAAGTGCATTGTAGAATCCTGTGGATCGGTATAAAGATGTATATATGCTATCTTTGGGAGAATTCTTGACTCTATATCATGTATCTCTACTTCTCTAAACCTCCAAGCACTTTTTTTGTCTCCACTCCTTCTTAGATGGATATCACGAGGTTGTCGATAGATGCGGATGAGACTTCTATGCATGCTTTTAGAGTTTCATCTTAAATTACACTAGAAGTTAGAGGTTTATATTGAGGATCTTGAGGATAAGTTAGAGGGTCTAGGGATCGTCCAAACTGTGATAGAGTTTGTGATTGCCTCAATATTTTAGGATACAATGTAAGGGATTCCAAGACATTTTGTATATACTTAACAGTCAGTAGTAGTGCTCGATACATAGAATATTTCCTAGGCTAGAGTTGGTTTTGTTGGTGTTCAGTAGGGTTCTCTTTGTCTATTTTAGAGTATGATATTGGGTTTATTTAGTGGGCTAAACATACTCTTATGTTTTTCTATAAAGCATGAGATGGTGCATGGATTTATCAAAGGATTGACTTTACAAAACTATTTGACATCGGAGCATTTCCTATTACCTGGATCTTGTTTCTTTAGGTCGTTGATCACGCGAGGACTACTATTTGATGTCTCCCAAATTACACCTCTTAGAAAGTATAAAATAATCGCTAGTCAAATACAAAACCCAACTAGGTTGAGGTTGAACCTACGAGGAATAGGCCAAAAATATATCAAGAGCTTCTTGATATAAATGGAAAGTACGTTAAGTAAAAGGGGGGTTTTGTAACAGTAATAATGTTTGAAATTTATGGTTGTGATCAATATGAGACAAGCACTAGGATTGTGTTCCCCATGAATTCATAACTCCACTGACTGTTTGTGCTCGTCAAACTATTTTGGTGCCTTGCATGCAAAATCTAACAAGTTATGTATCACCTAATCATTTCTCAACTTTAGTTTGGGTGAATTTTGCTCATCTCCTCCCTGTCTCAGAGCATGACATTACTAACTCTTGTTTTATGATCTCATATAAACTATCGCCTTTTGATATCAAGTTAACCAGATGAAGGTTGATTGCTTCACACTACTGCTGTGATCTTTTCCTAATCTCTCTCTCTCTTTCTCGAGTAGGTATCAAATATAGGTGAGTTCCTAACATTTGCAACCTTTAAGAAAGATATCAAAAGGAAAGAAATCCTAATACACACAAGACCACCTTTCTAGAATGACTTTGCACTTAGCCTGCTTTTTTAATTCATCAGGGTTCCTACAACCCTAGTTATGGGGTTTGGCTACTCATTATTGCAAGAAAAACATAGATTTCATAGACGAAAGCGTAACGATAAACTTACTAAGAATAAGAATGAAAACTCAAAATCTCAAATTAATTGTAAACCCTAGAAACCAAGAACAATAATTCCAAGATTAGAACTCAAAACAATGTAAAAAATGTATAAAGTGCATAAGCTAATACTAAAACATCAAAGGGGTATTTATAGTTTCATCACACTTTTCCTAAACAAAATAAGACTACAAAGATCGGTAGTGACGATATGAATATCATATCAAGATAAAAATACCCGTAAATTTGCAAGAGTTCTTTGTTTTAAGTGTCGTAATTCAACGACAAATCAACACCCTCAACTTAGAACGTCTGTATGCCCTCAGGAAAACAAAAATCCTAATTCAACTAAGATGCTTGGACCTAGAGAAGAAATAAAATTACTTAGGCAACCCTTCTTCCTTTAAAACTCATTCACAACCACACATGTAAACCATCAAAATATTCAACACCCTCCAAAAAATTTCAAAATAAAACTCACTGCAGTGCATATGAAATATGATGTCAACCAAACTACACCTTCAATTGAAGAATAAAGTGGTCACTGTCAAAAATAGAGACCCAACTAGGTTGGGGTAGATCCTATAAGGAATACATCAAAAGTCTTGCTTGAACTTGTCAAAATCACAAGGCAGTATAGAAAAAGTAAAAAGGGGGATTTTTATTAACTAGCAGGAAGTAACAACATTGAGATGCTCGAGGTTGTAATCAATCTAAGATGACCACTATGCTTGCGTTCCCCCTAGCTTCCAATACCTTTCATGCAGAATCTAATAAGTTATGTACCATTAACTATCTTGGGGACTCATTGATAAATTTCACCCTTTACCATTGGAGTCTCAGGGTGTTGCCTTACTAACCTGGAGCCCAGTGTAACTATTACTTTTTAAGTCTCAAGTTATTAGATGAAATATAATCATCGTAAGTAAAGAGTATATGTAAGATTATTTCGGTAATTAACTCCAAATCATTGTTGTGATATCCTTTTACAAATCACTACCTCTCGGTCAGGCTCGTAGTGAATACAAGTGAGTTCTTAACATTGTCCACCATTAAGAAATAAATAAGAATGAAGAAAACCACAATACATGAAAGAATCTTTTTCTTGAATGATTTGGTACTTCCTCTACTTCGTTAACTAGCTAGGGTACCCACAATCCTATCTAAGGGAATTAGCCGCTCATAGTTATGATATCATTCATGGGATTCATAGACAAAATCATAGAATCAATCTCACAATAATGAATGAAGAAAATCCAAAGTCCTAAATTGAATAACAAATCAAGAACAAACCAAGAACAGTAAGATTTCAAGATCACAAGTCAATCTTGAAATCAAAAGATGTTAATGAATAGTATTAGGTAAGCTTATCCCCAAAAGGACTATCTCTGGATATGTAAAAACCTCCTACTAAACAAAGTTTAAAAGGTATTTATATATTACAAGGAACCCTTGAAAACAGATCCTAACTAAAAAGGTAAACTTAACTAAACATACATAATAATGACTAAAAACCTCATAGGAGAAGGTTTAGGTTACATAGAAACCCTTGGAAACAACTGTGAAATGATATGAGATTTTGCATCGGTGGCTACCTACCGACCCACCCACCTCGATCCGTAGGTGCACCTATGGCCATAGGTAGGGTACTATAGGTGGTCATCTAAAAATTTGTTCTCTGGATTTTCAATCTCTGACACCTATGGACCTACCTAATCCCTGTAGGTGGTACCTATAGGCCGTAGGTTCCTCGGTAAGTGCTTATTCTTTGTCTTTTTGTCCTATTTTCTTCCAGTTATCTTGTAACACCTAGATTCCTTCAAAACTACTCCCAAAACACATCAGATCTAACAAAATAGCCTTAACTACATGCATATTCTCCAAGTTTAAAAATCACAAGTACTATGAATCCATAGGCCATCAAGACCCTCAACTTAGAACATTGTATATCCCTCAGGAAACCTGTCACACCCCAAACCAGGGCCTGGCCATGACGGGCATCTCAACTCCTATATGGACCGGAGATGTAATGCCCCGAGTCTGTACCCAGATGCTATACGGTGCTTACGATCTCGGAGGGCCACAAGCTAACCCATGACTGATATATGCTGTGAGCATTGAATAATAATACTGAAATAAATGTAAAAAATAGACTAAAATGTGATAAGGTTCAAAATCTATAAATACTGATAAAGAATATCAACTGATAATAGTAATCTATAAAAATTGAATACTGTCTAAAAGTCTAGTCTAAAAAGCCTCTAAACTGAACTGTCTGAATGTGGAGTTGATGGGAAAATCCCCCAACTAAATCCATGTACTATAATACTGCATTTACTAAGAAATTGAAATAATAAAATATCCTCGATATATGAGGACTCACTACTGATGAGGACTCACTACAAACTCTGACACTGCTGGCTGAATCTGAGTCTGTCTATGCACGATCGGGAACCTGAGCATCCGAACCTATGATATGAGACATCATAGCGTAAAGAAAAAGTATACATTAGTACTTTTAATATACTGGTATGCTAGATGAGGTAAGGATGAATTTAAGGGTTCATATGCATGAATAATAACTGACTGAATGATATAGAGTAACTAAACATGAGAGTACATGGACAAATGATACTGCTGTAAATACTGTGTATACACTAATGTGCATATAAATAAATACTGTGACTGAGATTGTCTGAAGCTAAGTCCTGAGTTCTAATACTGAGTAACTGATAGATAAAGTTACTAATAACTAGTTACTAAAACTGATTGACTGTATCTGACAGTCCTAATTCTATAGAACTGAATTGAGTTCTATCCTGAAGGCTAAACCTGAAGCTGTAATTGTGGGAGGTACTCATCTAACCGACATGCCCCAAATAAGATAGATGAGTTGGGGTCTAACCTGTGACCCCAGTTGGAAGGGTGTCAGTACCATGCCATGGGTAAAGACACTGAAGAATTACCCTCATCTGGTAGGTACTCTAATAAGAACAGTGGTACCCTCTACTGGCAGGTGAAGCACCTCATCAACCCTCAACTGGTAGGTTGATGTCTCAACCTATGCTGGCTACGTAGTTCTGGAATGCAAGGATTTCTTCTAAGGATCACACCCTCTACTAGAAGGTGAGCCCCCATCCTTGGGTTCACTCGGTGCTGAATCCTACTCCCAACTTAAAGACACTGAACTGAGTATGCTGAATTGGACTGGACTGATGCTGAGTTTACTGAGTTTTCCTGAGTTCAATAACTGACTGATTTCTACTGAGTTTTGTAACTGACTGGATTCTACTAGTTAGGACATGACTGATACTATTCTGTAACTAACACTGGTTCTAGGTACACAACTAAATTGTCAGGTATTAAATACCCCCAGGACTCGATAGCATGAAAAGAAAAGCATAACATGATCTTGAAAGTCATAACAATGTACACTTGTCCATAATTCATTCATAGAGATATTTTATCAAAAACTTGTAATGCATTAACTTGTACATGAATAGGGAATACGTGCTATCATGTTATAATGGCACTATTTCATCCACATAGGCATATTATCAAACACATGGGGAGCATGTTTAGGTTATACAATAATCAACACATATAATTATCAGGGTTACATAAATCAACTTGCAAATTGAAGGGTTTATCATGAAGATGATGTAATTCAACATATATGATGATTAATTTCTTGAAAAATTGTAATTCAATCATGAACTGAGACCCAACAGTAACATGAACATGAATTCAATTTCAAACATGTCATTCATAAATCAACAATCTTGTAGTTTTGAAATAGATTCGTGGACTCTATGGGTGAAAGGAACCCATAGATGAACACCTAACATACCTTGGGTTATTAATTCTTGAAGTTCTTGGAGAAATTCTTGATTTTTCTCTTGATTTCTTGGAGCTAGGGTTTCACTATTTGGGAGAGAATGCTTGCATTTGGGAAAAAATTAAGTGAATAATTACTTTATGATGTTTTAGGAATTAAATCCCATACCTGGATGCATTAAAGTAATGGGAAAAGACCAATTTAAACCTGGAAGACTCTTTTAATTTTCATCAAAATTTTCCGAACTGGGCCATTAGGGCGACCTTCCATTACCGCGTCGGGCCACTGGAAACTGACAACTGGGAATGTGTTTGGTGGCGCGACGCGGTGGAATTGCGTTGGTACACTGGAAATTAACAATTCTAAATTAAGGGCTTGGTTCTACACACCAATATCGTGGAGAAACACTGGAAATTGACCATTACCATTTTTCTGGCCTCCAAGATGCGTTGATTGCCAAATTGGCAAACTGTCATACTAAATTGGCTATAACTCTTCGCCCGGTTATCGAATTTGGACGAATTTTATATAGTTGGAAAGCTAACTAAATTTCCTATGCATTGGAAGGCTCTAAACTGAAATATACTGAGTATTTCAATATTTTATATTGGATAACTCATGGACTAAGAGTTAATTTATGCTAGGGAAATACGAGGTATTACAATATATTCCCCTTGGGAACATTTATCCTCGAATGAGACTAATTAAGATGAGAAACACTGATAGACTGAGTTAACATACTGAACATGCACACTGAATCATGACTACTTGACTAAACTATTAACTAGCTGAGTTCTTATATTTAATATGCATATCTGATGCATGGAATACATGACTGAAGCTACTGATAAGCTGAATTTTCATACTGAACATGCATATCTAATGCATGAGTACATGTCTGAACTGATTCATGGATGCATGAATAAAAATACAATGGTAACGAATACCAAGATTATAACTATAACTGAACATGAAACTGAGTAGAGCAAGGAAGACTGTTACCTTAAGTTGAATCTTAGTTTACGGAGAAGAGGTGAGGATACTTGGTCCGCATACCTATTTCTGCTTCCCAAGTAGCTCCCTCAATGGACTGATTCCGCCAAAAAACTTTGACCTAGGTAACTTCTTTGTTCCTCAGTCTGCGAATCTGACAATCGAGGATCTAGACTGGAACCTCTTTGAAAGAGAGATCATTCTGAATATCTACGCCCTTTAAGGGAACTATGACTTCTAGGTCTCCAATGAATTTCTTTAGCAAGGAGACGTGAAATACTGGGTGAACTAAAGCTAGATCTGAAGGAAACTCGAGCTCATAAGCTATCTTTCTGAAATGACTGAGAATTCTGTAAGGATCGACATATCGAGTATTGAGCTTTCCCTTTTTACCGAACCTCTTTACCCCCTTCATGGGAGAGATTCTCAAGAACACAGAATCACCGATCTCTAACTCGAGATCCTTTCTCCTCACATCTGCATACAATTTTTGGTGGCTCTGGGCAGCCCTAAGTCTTTCTCTGATAAGCTGAACCTTCTCTAAGGCAATGAACAGTAAGTCAGGACCTACTACTGCTACTTCACCTACCTCAAACCAACCAATTAGAGATCTACATCTCCTACCATAGAGAGCCTCAAACGGAGCCATCTAAATACAGGAATGATAGCTGTTATTATATGCAAATTCGATCAAAGGCAAGTGGTCATCCCAACTACCCTTAAAATTGACAACGCAGTCTCTTAGCATATCTTCTAGAGTCCGAATGGTCCTTTCTGCTTGACCATCTGTCTGAGGGTGGAAGGCTGTACTGAGGTTGATTGGGTACCATGACCCTTTTGGAATGCTTTCCAAAAATAAGAGGTAAACTGGGTACCTCTATCTAAGATGATGGATACTAGGACTCTGTGTAACTTGACCAACTCGCAGATATAAAGTTTGGCATAGTCCTTGGCTGAATAGGAAGTATGAACTGCCAAGAAATGAGCTGATTTGGTCATCCTGTCTTTGATAACCCAAATAGAATCATGCTGATGACAAATACGAGGCAAACCTATCACAAAGACCTTGTTCACTTCTTCCCATTTCCATATGAGAATGCAAAACTCCTGCATGGACCCACTAGGCTTCTGGTTCTCAATATTAACCTGATGACACGTAGAGCACTTAGCGACAAACTCTACAATATCTCTCTTCATCCTACTCCACTAATAGATCTCCCGCAAATCACAGTACATCTTATTGTCTCCTGGATTAATAGAGTATCGCGCACCATGCACTTCTGCAAGAATTTGTTGCCTCAATTTATCTACACCCAGCACACATAAATGACCCTGGAAACACAACACACCATCTCCCCCTTGTGAGAAAATCTCTATTTTTTAATCTCTGACTGACCTTTTCAACTTAACAAAACTGGGATATCTATTTCGCTTTTCCTTCACTTAGGATATAAGAGATGATTTTGAACTATTCTGTACCCACACACTGCCATCTGCTGAATCGACTTAGAGAACACCTAGTTGGGTAAGCTGATGAACTTCCTGAGATAACTTCTTCTTATTATTTTTAACATGAGAAACACTACCCATCGATAATCTACTAAGAGCATCAGCCACTACATTGGCCTTGCCCGAATGATATAGAATACTTATATCATAATATTTTAACAACTCTAACCACCTTTTCTGAAGTAAATTTAAACCTTTCCAAGAGAATACATACTGAAGGCTTTTATGATCTGTGAAGACATCAACATGTACCTCATACAAGTAATGCCTCCAAATCTTTAAGGCAAACACTACAACTGCTAACTCGAGATCATGAGTCGGGTAATTCTTCTCATGGGGCTTAAGCTATCTGGAGGCATAGGCTATGACCTTACCTCTCTGAATGAGGACACAACCCAAACCTACTCTAGATGCATCAAAGTACATAATCACACCATCTAAACCATCTAGTAGAGTCAAAATTAGGGATGAGGTGATTCGAGTCTTCAACTCCTAAAAACTCTTCTCGCAGGAATTTAACCACTGAAACTGGACTTTCTTCTGAGTCAATCTGGACATGGGGGATGCAATAGATGAAAATACTTTAACAAACCAACGGTAATAGCCAGCTAAACCTGAGAAACTCTAGATATCTGATGGAGAGATGGGTCTAGGCCAGTTTCTCACTATCCCGGTCTTTTGAGAATCAACTCTAATGCCATCACCGAAAATAACATGACTAAGGAATGCTATTGACCTTAGCCAAAACTCTCACTTACTAAATTTTGGGTTGTGTGTTAATGCAGAGAGGTAAAGTCATAGTCTATGCCTCTAGACAACTTAAGCCTTATGAAAATAACTACCCTACCCACGATCTTGAGTTAGCTGCTGTTGTGTTTCATTTAAAAATCTAGAGGCACTATCTTTATGGGGTGCATGTTGATGTATTTATTAATCACAAAAGTTTGCAGTATGTGTTCACTCAGAGGGAGTTAAATCATAATCATAGAAGGTGGTTAGAATTGTTGAAGTATTATGATTAGAGCGTGTTGTATCATCCGAGCAAGGACAATGTAGTAGAAGACGCCCTTAGTAGATTGTCTAAGGGCAGTGTTACTCACATGGAAAATAATAAGAAATAACTAGTTTGAGATGTTCACCGATTAGCTAGATTGAGTGTAAGGCTAGTTGACTCAGCTAAAGGGAATATTTGGGTTCAGAGTAGTTCAGAATCTTCTCTAGTTTCTGAAGTTAAAGAGAAACTGGATAGGGATCCTAGTGTAATACCCCGCAAAGTCCTCTTTCATTCTGAGCCTTAGAGCGTATTAAGTAAAGCGGAAATCTGAGTCTAAAAGTATTAGAAATATCTTCCCAAGTATGAAATACTTTGAATCATGTGAAATTTTCCTAATTTCTATCGATACCAAATTCGCCCAAATTGGACACTCGGGTGAAGAGTTCGAGCCATTTTAGTGAGACAGTGTGCCACCTGGCACCTTAGCGCATCGCGGAGCTATCCAAAATGGCAATTGTCAAATTCAAGTGAAACTCAGCGATTACACCGGATCACAGTATTGTTCCATTTCCCAACCAAGATGGCAATGTGATTTCCACTGCATCGCGCCATCATGCAGTTTCCCAATTGTCCATTTTCCAGTGAACTGGCGCAATTATGGCACATCGCGCCAGCATGAAAAATTGAAATTGTCAGTTTAATTCCAAGGAAGAAAAGGGGATTTTCCCAACCCCTATATATACCCCCTTTACACAAGAATTGGCCTCATTTTCTCTCTTTTCACTCCAAAAATTAGGGTTTCAAAAAAATTAAAATCTCCTCTCTTCTTCAAGCAAAATTCAAGAAAGATCTAGAGAAATCAAAAATCTCTCCAAAGGACTTCAAGAAAAGAGTTTCCCCAAGGTATGTAGATGTTGATTCTTGGGTCCCTTTTATCCATGAAGCTTAAGAACCCTTTTTAAAACTTCAAGATTTTTATGTTTATGAGATTCCATGATTTGTATGAGTTGAAATTGATGTTCCTTGTGATGTTGAGTTTTGATTCATGTTTGTGTACAAGATTTATGAGATTTGATCCTAGTATGTGGAATTTCTGTGATGTTTTCATGGAATTTTGTTGTAGAAATGGTTAAATAAGTGAAGCATGTCCCTCATAGGTATGATAAAAAGCTTAGGTGAATCATAAGGGCCATTGTAGTATGTTGAAGATGAAACCCCAAATTGTGAGTTAGTTTATGCATACCTAGTGTTTGATAAAATGCCTAAGTGAATGAATTATTCCATGATAGTGGGAAATCCCCAAATAAGTATGAACCCGTGCGTGTCTAGTGATTATGAAGGACCTTAGTGAACAAGTGGAGATGTGATGGTAGAAAATTCCCCAATTATGTGATCTTTGATATATTCAAAACTTTTAATACACGCCAAGTGGTTAGCAATTAAGTTGAGACATGATAGTATGAAGTTTTCTCCAAATCATATGATGTCCAAATACATGTCAAGACTGATTTAGGTGTGAAGTACTTGAGGAAAGACCTTGTTGAATGGAGTATGATCTAGTATTATGTATCCCCTACGCTATTAAATATTTATGATCCCTAAATGCTCGAAGTGATATCTTAGTAATTGTGAGGATGGCAATATGATATGATTCCTAAATACTTGAAGAGATGCTTTAATGATAATGATGATGAATGTATGATTGTGATGATGATAATTAATGAATGGTTGTGATGATGGAGGAATGATTAGGCTTTATTTTATGTTATCGAGTCCTGGGGGTATTTATACCCAATAATTTAGCTACTGTCTAGAGGTTATGTCAGTTTCACAATTATTCCAGTCGAGCCATGATTCTCAGAACTCAGTGAACTATAGAACTCTGTACCCCAGACAATTGTGGAACTTAGGAAAGCTCAGTAATCTCAGTTATCCTTGTAATCTGTATATCACTAGTGATATAGCCTCAGTCTTGTAATCAGCTCAGATCCAATAGTATGCGAGTGTTCAATTCGAATATCGAAAGTGAACGAATAATCTATTCAAGCTCTGTATCATCAGCCAGATACCATGATTCAATACTATTTCCCTCGGATACATAACTAAGTGATCTCAGCATAGCTCAGTCAGATATTTTGGTAAACATGATTAGTATCAGATTTAGTTCAGTTGTGTTCAGTTAAGAATTCAGTCAGAGTCTTTCAGTTGGGAGTAGAAACTAGCACCGAGCGAGGGAAGCGATGGTGGCTCCTCACGTCAATGAGAAAAAGAGGCCGGAGTCATTAGTAGAAATCCTTGACCTCCAGAACTGCGAAGCCAACATAGGATACAGGAGTCACCATTAGGAAAAGGTTGTCACCTACAGAGGGAGAGTATTTGACTATTATATTACCTTAGGTCAACTGCCTGGTAAGGGTCATCCATCAGAAAAGATTGACTAGAGAGAGGTCTTTACCCTTGGCACGGTATTGATACCCTTCTATCTAGGGTTATAGGTTGGACCCCACCTGTGGTAGGTTGGGGCATGTCAGTTAAGTAACAACTTCCCACAGTTTCAGTTACAGTCTCAATTTCAGTATCAATCTTTAGAAATCAGGACTATCAGATACAGTCATCATTATGAGGAACTCAAATAGTTCCATTGATTCATGGACTATCCCATCAGATAGGCTTGGTCTCATATACAGTTATTTGATATCATATTCAGAAATATGCCATCAGATGGTCTTGATTCATAGTTCAAATTCTGTTGAGTATCTTTGTTGTCAGATTTAGATATATTTATATTTTTTTATCATTGATAATAGTTTCTGAAATCATCCGTTAGAGAGGTTGATCTCAAATCCTGTCAGTCGAAAGCAGTAAAGCTCAGAATTCAGTCCTTGATATAAGTTTACCCAGATCCTTAGTTATCAGTATCAGATGAATCAGTGATTCAGTATCTCAGTGTCAGTAGTAAGTTCAGTCTGCGGTAAAGTGGTATCTGAGATTCAGTATCTAGAGTTGTGATGATTGTGATTATGGTTTGTGCATTCATGTATGTATTTTCATGCGACATTTTCATGATTATTCAGTTTAGATATTGTGCACGCATGAGCCTTTGTATTTAGCCTTACCTCATCTACATACTCAGTACATCCCTGTACTGATGTATTTGCGCTATGGTATTTTATTTGGCACCATAGGTTCAGAGGCACAGTTCTGTCCCAGTCAACAGCAGTAGTCGTAGCAGTGAGTCCTCTTCTTTCGAGGATGAGTTTCAGTTTACTATTATTTACATAGGATTTTGTTTATATTTTTAGTTGACAGAGTTAGTTGGGGACATGTCCCATCAACTCCAAAGCTCAGACAATACAGAGGCTTTTCAGACAGATGTCAGATGTATTAGTATTCAGTTTTCTATATTTTGAGTATTTATAGATGTGTTGAACCTTATGCCAGTTTCCGTATTTATTTCAGATATTATGGAGTGTATAGGTACAAATATCAATAAAGGGTTAGCTTGTGGTCCTTCGAGATTATAATCACCGTGTGACATCTCGAGATGGGATCTCGGGGCGTTACACCTAGTTTGTTCAAACTGAAGGGTTCAGTTAAAGACCAAAAGGTAAAAGTTTTCTCCCATGGAGGAGATGGTGTGTTGAGATACCAAAGTAGATTATGTGTGCCATATTTTGATTATTTGAAGAAGCGGATTATGGTAGAAGCACATGGTGCGTATTATTCTACCCATTTGGGAGCCACCAATATGTACCGCGATCTGTGGGAAATCTGTTGGTGGAGTGGTATGAATAAGGATATTGCAGAGTTCATAACTAAGTGTTTAGTTTGTCAACAGGTTAAAGTAGAGAACCAAAGACCCGGTGGCACATTTCAGGAGTTAGATATTCCCACTTAGAAGTGAGAAAAGGTGAATATGGACTTTGTGATTGGATTACCCCATTTGCATCGTCAACATGATTCAATTTGGGTTATAGCAGATAGATTGAATAAATCTGTTCATTTCTTGTCGGTTCACACGTCCTACACAACTGAAGATTATGATAAGTTATATATCAGAGAGTTAGTTAGATTGCATGGAGTTCTTTTGTATATCATCTCAGATAAGGGTACTCAGTTTACCTCTCAGTTTTGGAAAGCCTTTCAGAATGGTCTTGGTACCCAAGTTCATCTCAGTTCAGCCTTTCATCTACAGACAGATTCTCAGGCAGTGAGAACTATTCATACTTAGAAGATATGTTGAGGGCTTACGTGCTTTATTTAACGGGTAGTTGGGATGAGCATTTTCCATTGATTGAGTTCGCCTATAGTAACAGTTACCATGCTAGCATTCAGGTGGCCCCATTTGAGTCTCTATGTTGGAGAAGATGTAGGTCTCTTATTGGTTGGTTCAAAATGGGTGAGGCTACTTTGATTGGGATAGATATGGTGTTTGAAGCTATGGATAAAGTTCAGTTGATTCGAGAAAGATTAAAAGTAGCTCAGAGTCATCAAAAATTGTATGCAGATGTGAGAATAAGAGATCTTTAGTTGGAAGTAGATGACCTTGTGTATTTAAAAGTTTCACCCATGAAGGGGGTGAAGAGATTTGTCCAAAAAAGGGAAGCTTAGCCCCCAATATATAGGCCCCTACAGGATTTTTAATCATATTGGGAAGGTAGCATATGACCTTTAGATACCCGCAGAGTTGTCCTCAGTTCATCAAGTGTTCCATGTATCCTTATTGAAGAAGTCCATGGATGATTATACTGTTGTAGTTCCTTTAGAAAGAACATATATTCAGAATAGCCTTTCATATGATGAAGTTCCAATAGAGATTCTTGATCATCAAATTCATAGGCTAAGGAACAAAGAAGTTCCCTTAGTCAAAATTTTATGGCAAAATTAGTCTGTTGAGGGCTCTACTTGGGAAATAGAAGCAGACATGCGTACCAAATATCCTCATCTCTTCTTCAAAAATTTAGATTCAGCCAAAGGTAATAGTCTTCCTTAATTCAGTTCTTTTCCAGTCTCAGATTCAGCCATATAGCTATCTTCAGGTATATTCATGTACTCACAGATTAGCTCAATCGCTCAGTATATTTTAGATTTAGTCATACAACTTCAGTTGTTTATACCTGCATATAGCCTTAGTTCCTCAGTATTTTTAGCTTAATAGTCTTAATCGAGGAAAAATATTCCCAAGGAGGAGATAATGAAATATCACATACTTTTCCTAGATAAATTTTGCCCCTAGAATGTCAAGGATTAGCTTAAAAAATGAATAACTCTTGGTACAAATAGAATTTTCAAGATCTAGACCCACCAATGTGTAGATAATTGACTCAACTTTCCAATGATACAAATTTGACCTTAATCCGATACTCGGTTGAGAAGTTATGACATTTTTAGTAGAGACAGTGTCTTAAAATGGGAAGAACCATGTCGCGGTAACATGCAAAATGACATTTGTCAAATTTTAGTAGACCACCGTGATTGGAATGCGTAGCAGTGGAGTCCCATTTCCCAATTGTCAATTTCTAGTGGCTCACCGCGACGGTGGCGCATCACAGTGATGGACTAAATGGAATTTTAGTGCCTTACCGTGATACCTCCACATCGTATTGATTTTCCAGTTCCCAGTTGTCAATTTCCAGTAAGCAACCACGATAGTGGCGCGTTATGGTGGGTGGCACAATCGAGATTTCTAGTTTCTAAAATATTTTTAAAAGAGTAGTTTGGTCTTTTCCCAAGTCCCCAAATCGTGAATAACACAAGATTAAACCTATTCTAAGCATTCTATGCTCACTTTTCATCTATTTACTCTCCAAGAAAACCCTAAAGCTCAAAACTTAATCTCCAATAAATCCAATTTCCTCCATTATTTTTCCAAGATAGCTCAGAATTAAGGATTCTCAATTCAAGAACTTCAAGAGGTCATCTTCAAAAGAAAGATTAGGAATTCAATATCAAGCTTTTTATTCA
This sequence comes from Capsicum pubescens, assembly GCA_030864215.1. Lineage (NCBI taxonomy): Eukaryota > Viridiplantae > Streptophyta > Magnoliopsida > Solanales > Solanaceae > Capsicum > Capsicum pubescens. The sequence goes on along the minus strand of CM061547.1, from coordinate 190,672,441 downwards.
ATTTCATCAATTAAGGTATATGAGGTTTTGAACAAGGATAAATCTCTCATCCTTGTGCCCAAAACTAGTTTTTAATTACAAATTCAGATGACTTCACATGAATTTCAATTTAAGGTTCATACCCATTTATTGTTAATTGAAGATTTTGAGATTTCAAGTAAATTAGGTGTTGAGTTACATGTCTACTTTCGTAAATTCATGTGTGTGACCATATTTTCCAGATTTTGAGTGAATTATGAATATTTTCATTATTAATCATGAAATTTATGATGATTTACCATTAAATTGATGCATGGGTTATCAAGTCCTAGTTGAATGTTGCTATTTCAAGAATGATTATAATTTTAGGCATCTTGTGATCTGTTTATAGACAGCTTTGAATAAAGATATGATCTTTTGATCTTTAGCTAAGATATGAAATCCACTTTATAGCTTAAATTTAGTTTTAAATGAACAGATACACAATTAGCTTTCAGTATGAAATATTATGACTTTTAAAAGTTGATTTCTTAGAGAATAGCATACAGAATAAGAAGAATAGTATTTAGCACCGAGCGTAAAGTGTCGGTTTAGCACATCCCACTTTCCTAGAACTACGAGCCAATGTAGGTACAGATTTACTATTCCCATTTCGATATGGATGACAGTTATAGATATGATCACTTAGCTAAGGTTATACTCCTTAGCAAGAGTATGACACCTCTCCCCAAGATTAGGTTTTCCCCTTAGAGGAACAAGACGTTGGACTCTATGATAACTCACATGGTTTATGTCGGTTAGAAGAACCTCCCTAACAATAAAGGCTTTCAGAATAGTTTTAAAGTATTTCCCTTCTAGTAAAATTAAATAAATAGCTTTTGAGTATATTTCCCTACTAGTAATAATAATACATCAGCTTTTGAAAGAATTTCCCTACAGTTTAACAGAAAAAAAGATAGATAACAACTCAGCTTTTAGACTTTAAATGTGATGGCTCACCCGATTTACGTAGTATGTTTTATCATTCATGATTTATGATTTTCATCTTTCAGTTATTCCAGCCATGTGATTCATTATATACATCATGCATATTTTATGAATTTTTATAACATTGAGATATTACTTTTACTATTGCATTCACCCCCGCATGCTCAGTACATCCTCAAAGTACTGATCTACATATACGTCTATGTGCTACATTGTCTCATAATGTAGGTTCAGGTGCTCAGTCTCAGCAACATCAGTGATTTCAGGCATATCTATCTACATCTTGACAGTTGGTGAGTCTTCATAATTTGAGGGCCCCATTTATCAAGATTTCCCATTTTTTTTAGTATTTCATTAGCTACTTTCAGTTTATTCCAAGTCAGTTCAGGGTTTTTTCCAATGGCTCTCTAGTTTCTTAGTAGGAGAGGCTTGTCGGACTACTAGCTATATTCAGACTTTTAACATTAGTTATTTGGACAGTATATTCTGTTGATCTCAGATAGTTTTGATATAATTCAGTATTTTAGCATTTCTATCAGATCAAATTACATTAATATGAGTTATAAACTTACCAGTAGGCTTACAGGGTTAGCTTGAGACTACTCGTAGTCTTGAGCACTGTGTGACATATAAGGACCTAGTTTTGGGGCGTTATAAAATAGGAACCTCATTATCCCTAGAAGCAACCCTAGAAGGATAATCACGCTACATATGGCCAATTTGACAATAATTAAAACATTGGTCTTTCCCCTTCTCATATTGGTTATGGTATAGCTGACCAAAAAATCAATAGATGATATAATAGAGCGGACTGATCCCCACCATCCTGAGATTGGGCCCCCTATTCCCTGTATCCTCAATCATGCTGAGAAAAATGATCACCCAGTTTCGAGTAATAAGTACTAGACATAGAGAATGAACCCAAATTACCCCACTTCTTCTTAGTCCACTTCCCCCCATCTCTACCACTCTGCTGCTGGCCTCCACCATTATAAAAAAATCTAAATTTCTTACTCTTCCTCTCACCAATATCAGTCTGCTTCTTCATTTCTTTCTCCACCTACTGCATATATACTACAAGCTAAGAAATATCCATATCTTTGTTCAATAAAGCAACCCTGCTCTCCAAAATCAACTCACAGGACAACCCAGAAGCAAACTTACACCTTCTAAATCTCATGCTAGACACCAACTCAAAAGCATACCCAAATAATTGATGGAATTTCCTGAATAATTGATGGAATTTTAAGGCATACTCCTTGACTTTCATTCTCCCTTGTTTTAGATTCACAAATTCCTCTTCTTTTGCCTCCCTCAACTCTTGACAAAAGAAGCAGACCAAAAAGTTACTAGAAAAGTCATCCCATAGTGCAGAGTCAGCATCATCTCCCCTAGATTGTTCCCACTCTTCATACCACTGGTAATCCATATCCTTCAATTGGTAGGAAGCAAACTCCACGCCTTCAACATCTAAAGAATGCATAATCTGGAAGATCTTCTCCATCTCATTAATAAAATCTTGAGGATCCTCCTCAACCATAACACCAGTAAAAGTTGGAGGACTCAACCTCATGAATTGGCCAACACTTATGGCCTCAGAAGATGGAGTACTATGCTCGAACTGAGAAGCTAACAGCTGAGCCAACATATGAATAGACTGGTGAAACTCAGAGTTCATCATATTAGTTTGAGGAGCTCGAGGAGGTCTAGAGGGAACTGGTGGAACTCTTGGAAGGAAATCAGGAACTAGGCCCCAAGACCAGTGCAGAACCCCATAAGTAAGACGTGTCCCATTAACAAGGTCCTTAAGTAGCATAGAGGAGTATCCAAAAGCTTCAGATCATCTGGGAGGAATAATCTGAAAAAACAAGTAAATGAGATTAAGGGAATCTAAGACCTTTGACTCTATATTCAAAGTAAGACAACAAGAAAGGAAAACATTCCTAAATGTCTCATTGTTTTTCTGTTATAAGCATGGCGCACTACACACCCATAATACGTGACACTTCTTTGTGGACACCCAATTGACACCTAGGCTCTGATACCACCTTTGTCATGATGCCTACTAGGGTCTGGCTATGACGGGTATCTCAAATCCTAAGTGGAGCGGATGTCACACCTTCACCTAACCTAGCCAACACCATAACTTCAAGTGTCAGATAAATTCTGAACATATAACAAGATAATATAAAATAGAACTAATAATGATTTATCATATGTCTGTACCACCCACCGGTAACCAGACACCCGTCCGTCACTGAAATAATCAACCAAACCACACAAGTCCACAGTAATATAACAAAAACTTTACAAAACCAAAATTAATAAAATATTGGGACATTCCTCCGATAGTAGCCAAAAAAATCTAAACAAGGTCTAAGACATAGTAAATAAGGACTATGAAATAAAGATTTTCAAAGTATGAACGATCACCACTTCAAGGTCAAATCATGAGCTAACTCGAGCACCTGATCACTGCATAGGAAAAGTAGAATAAGTTTTGGTAACTGCATCGGGTGGGGATACTGTGTCTAAAGACGGTTAGCGATTGAAGCTCTAGCATGTAACTAAGGGATATAGAAATAAAGTAATGCCATGATCAAAGTTCAAAACTAGCACAACATCCAAAGCAGAATATCATATGAAATACTTATGCATATATATAAATATAATGTCATATGTCGAGGTAGGGAATAGGGCTTAGCATTAACTTCTAAAACCTTAAACTGGGCTGTGTATTATAACCATCATATAACAGGGCACCCATAGGCTATATGGGCCCAAATCTTACCTAGATGAAGGGCCCCAATGCGTGTAGCCGCATGGACCATAGAATATCTATATTCGTATATGTCTTTATGGGGGATTCAATCCTCCCAACATAGTCAAGAAGACTTACGCACTAGTTTATCTACTATGGGGCACTCAAACCTCCCATTCATATATTTATTTAAGGGACTCGAACATCCTAGTCATATAGGCAACCACACTGGCTAGCGTAGTTTCTAGTGTTAGTCCTTTGGACTCCACTTTCATGGCCCAGCAACACATCCTACTTTAAAGACTAATTAAAACTTTCATTACACATAGACAACTATTAATACAATTACTTACCAAAGGTATTCCATCGGTATCATCATACCAACCCCACTTTTAAGAATACAACATGCCTTGCCCATTATTAATGAACTTGGGACTCAAACCCATTGTCTAATAAAGATATCAATTCAATTCAAAATTTAGGGACTCGAACCCATTGAGTATTTCAAATCAATTTATGGCCAACAAGGCCTTCATAGAACTATTTACCAACACTAACATTCGTAGGTCAATGCCTTAGTTCAAAACATAATTAAACATATGAAAAGATCATTCTCATTGACAGTTTGACAAATAGAGAGGACATACCATTATCAAAACCAAAAACCTTTAAATTTAGGGTTAAACATGACCATTTAGTTAAACCATAATTCCCATTCACCCACATGTGCAAAACCATTATTAAAACATGCATAATCCTATATTAAATCATGAGAAGCAATACCAAATAATATTCATTTAAACCCTCAACCTTGGTTTTCAAAACCTCTATTAATGACTAATTAAAAATATTTTAGACATATACTTTTAGTGAACTAACAATGAGGGAAGAGTTACATGACTGAGTTATGAAGATTCACGGAGAGAATTTATCCTTAAGCTCATAGATGACCACTTTGAACAAACCCTTGCCCAATCTTTCTTGAGAGGTTTTGGGAGAGTTTGATCTTATAAAGGATTTAATGAATGACCAAAAGGTGTTATAAGATATAGTTTTTTATGGGATTAGGTTTGGAAATTTCCAAAGTACCCCCAGCTTAAATTTGTAGAAAACTCGCATTAGGTTATGAGTCATACCTTTAACTCATCACAACAACTTACCACTCAAACCCTTAAGTTGTCACAAAGATAGAGAATTGGACACCACACACTGTCTAATATATGACTTCCTAGTCCCACTCGTCACTTAACCATGTGACTCGTATGGTCTAAGTCATGACCATAAGAGATACCAAGGGCATGGACACTAGACAACATACTATTGGACCCTAACCACTCATCACATAATCATACGACTCGTTAGGAGTCATATAACTAGGATAGAAAATAGAAAATAACACATTATTTAACTTAAAACTAGGGTCACTTTACCCGTAACCACATCATACGACTCATAGTGTGAGCTGTAAGTAGGGAAAAAAGACTTTATCTTAGAAAATTTTGAAAAAGGCCAAAGTTTGAGATATTTCAGATGATGGTCATACTAGTGGGGCTATGGGGGATTCACCCCTTTTAGTAGGCAAACCACCTATTTTTATCCTTCCTCAAGCTCATATTCTTCTTACAAATGCCAAGAGTGCATGGACATACTTGAAAATTTAATTAGAAGCTGTAATACCCCATGTCAAGAAGTCACTGTGCATCATATGACTCTTTTTATTGAATCGTACATACATTATACGAGTCGTGCATAGTAAATTTTACCTAGGGTTGTATGGAGTAGATGAATTTTATTATGGGTACGAGTTGACCCTAGAAGTCTTCAAGCATGGTATGAGTCATATGAAGGGAAGTCGTGAGTTCATGAGTGTAGGATCCCTAAGGTTCTGGTCATGATATGATTGGTTGTTTCCAAGTCGTATAGACAAGCAATGAGTCATATATTACCACTCGTATGTTGAACAGTGTATACCATAGTTGATTCTGCTAAGCTTATGAGTTGATAGGCATAGTCGTACCCTCACCATATGAGTCGTATGGTTGACTTGTGAAGATAGACGACCAAATTCTGTAATGGTCAGTTAAAGATCTTTTAGATTTTTTCCCTTACGTAAATCCAACCCACGACATATAAACCCTAATGAGTAGCTCTTTTTCTTTATTTCTCAATCAATTAATAACATTATCTTTTCTCATATCTTCAAGAACATCAAGATTAGTGTTCCTCACACAAATTCATTCAAGTCCCAAGGTTCAAACTCTCTTCCTAAGTAAAGAAATTTTTAGTATGTAGGGTTTATGAACAAGGTTATTCTTTCAACCTTGTGTCCAAAAATCATGATATTTATATTTAATTTACTTTTTTTGAAATAGGGTTCATTCCCAAATAACAATATTCTTAAAGCATGATACCTCCATTTGATTGAAAGCTTTAAGTGCATAAAGGTTTACACATATCCATGTTTTGTCTCATAAGATTCATATTGTGATTTGAATTTCATTATGTTGAATGAGATATTGTTGAAATATTTTAAGATGATTATTTAGCCTGATGTTTTGTTATGAATTTCTATGATCTAAAGCATGAATTCCATGTCCTAAGTACAAGTACTGATTTTACAAGAAGTTTATGCTCTTAAGATTCATTATTATGTGTTATAGGATGATTTAAAGAAAATTTTGATATTTTGATCTAAAGATAAGACATGGAATCCACAATTTTTCCTCTTGATTATGATTTAAAGTAAAGAAAAGCATAACTGGTTTTCATTTTATAAACCCTTGTTCTAGTTTAAGGTGGATTTCATAAAGTATGAGCATATAAATATTTTGGGAGTTTTATTTAGAACTAGGAAAGGAATGCGGAGGAGCGTATCCTAAATTCTAGAAACTATGAACTACTGTAGGTTAAGATTTTTCCCAATATGGATGATGTTTAGTGATCACTTAAGTTAAGGTTCTATTCTGATTGTAAGGGTAGAATATCTCTCCCCAACGTGGGAAAGACGTTGGACTCCATGGAAGATTACATAGTTTTTACCGATTATAAGAATCTCCTATAGTAAAGAACAAAAGAAAAGACTTAAAAAACTAAATGTTATGGCTCACTATGTTTATTCAGATACATTATTATTCACGTTTTATGATCTTGCAGTCCTTCAATTTATTCAAGCTCAAGGTGAGTCATTTACTATTAGTATGCATCAATTGAAAGTTTACTTATATATTCAGTTATTATTTTACTTATGCCTTCACCACCACATACTCAGTAAATTCTAGAGGTACTAACCCATATATATGTCTATGTGCTACATTGTCTTTTAATGTAGGTTCTGGTGCTTGTTTCTAGCAACACGATCAACTTCGAGCATCATTACCTAGATCTAGAGTTTTGGTGTGTCCTCATAGTTGAAACACCCTGGGTTTCTGGACCTTAGAAAAATTCTTGGATTTATGGTCTCTAGACAAAATACAACTAGGGGAAATAACTCATACACTAGGATACGAGTGGTATTGGTTAATCGTATACTGACCAGTGTTGGTTGGTGGGTTGGATTTTGTTTCTCAAATGGATACAACTTGGGTTGTACGAGTCATATCAGTGGACATGTGTCATTTTGTTTGGGTTTTTCCTTCGCTTAAACTTAGTCTTGGTAACTTAAGTTGGATCAGAGTACGAGTGGCTCACCAAGAGCTGTAAGCCAGGGTAAGAGTCGTACCATGGACTCGTATGGTGGGCAGTGTTCAATCCTCTTTATATTATATTATGCCAAGTGTATAGATCATGGGTACTAGTTGTATACTTTAATATTACATAGTTTAGGGTAAGTCATACCTTGCACATTGTTGGGTCCAAGAGAGACGTCCTTGGGTATGAGTTGTGTGTACCACTCGTATTAGGGGTACGACTAGTATGGATAGTCATATCCTTCTGACGGGATTTTGGTACAGTTTAAGTGAGGGAAATCTAGACATTTCCCCATTTAACCTAATAAGGCCCCACCACTTTTAACTGACTTGGGAGGTTATTTATCTTATTATTTTATTCTTTAAAACTCTCTATTCCTCTCTAAAGTTCTTGTGCAAGAAAATCTAGGGTTTCATCTTAAGGATTAAGTCGGTCTTGTATTGGTGATTTCTCTCCATCATCTTCTTAGTTTAAGACATGTTCTCTTCCCTCATTCTTAGTTCCAACTAATGGAATGTTTTATATAATATTTTCATGGTTTGATAATTGTATGGTTATGGGTTTTAAAATATAATTAGAGGTTTTTGGTTATAAATGCTTGGTTATCACTTTCCCATATTTTAATTATGTTTTCTATGCTTTAATGGTGGTTTTTGATAATTGGTTGCATGAGAATTGTTATTTGGTAACTGGTTTTGCTTTAGGAAATATTATGCCCCCAATATGTTTGATAAAATTCCTATGAGAATGTTTTCACTACATTGTTGTATTTTAATGGAACTTATGCATGGTTTAAACTTGGTAATGGAACCCTAAATGGTAAAATGGTTTGGAATGGTTAAAATAGATTGGTTTTGGGTTTAACAATCATTTTTGTAGGGTACAATGGAATCCCCCTTGTAATCATAATAATGGAATACTTGGGAGGTACATGGGACTCCCCCCATGTTAATTGGATAATTTGATCTATGTGTACATGGGAATACCTTAATCTCAAAAAGGTTTGGCTAAGGACAATACTTGTAAGTTATAGTCGGTATGATGATAATACTATGTGTAGCCTCAGTTAATAATAATGATTAGTTTTGTTGGAAAATGTTCTTAATTGGGCAATAATGGCAGGGTGTGATAGCTAACCTTGAATGTGGAAGTTCAATAAATGAATACTAAAACTCATGTTTTTTGACATGAGGGGTAGGTCGTGGCGACTTTATATGATACTACGAGGTACATGGGAATCCTTTAAGTACACTATACATATGTATTATTGAGGGTAAGGGTACTTGGGAATCCCCTAACCTAATGGTACTCCAATTCATGCGGCTACACATATTGAGGCCTATTCAGGGGGTTACACTGGACCCTTATAGACTTTAGGTGGTTAAGGATGGTTAAGCTACACTTACCCAGGTTAATAGTTTTAAATACATGCTAAACTCGATTCCCTTCCTCGTCATAGTTATATATATATGTATGGTTTGTATGAAATAGATAGTTTACATAGTTTTATTAAATGACATTATTTTATCTTTATCGTTCATGCTAGCATTCACCTGCTAACCCATCATTGGGCGACTGTATACCTACGTAATACAGGAATCAACCATTTAGTGATCGTACTTTTGGATCAATTTTTGGTTTAAAGTGGTGAGCTTCTATCTTTTTGGAAGTCTTCATTTTATAAATATTATTTCATACTTTTGTTTATTTATGGATATTGGTTTTAGCTATGGTTTGGGGCATATCCCAATCGGATATTGGTTATCTTTTGGTTTGAGACTTTTTTGCAACTACTATGGGTTGGTATCTGTGGGGGTGTTAGCCTTAGTATTGGTGTTGGTATTGGGGCTGATACTGGTTGACTGCATTGTTAGTTGTTCCGTCCTTTTATGTTATGTTATGGAACTTGGTTTGGTTATTATTTTGGATTATGCATCTTGTTATATGTTTGAAATTCATCTGACTCAAGGTATGCATAGGTCAATTGGGTTGGGTAACAGGGGTAGTCTCCAGTCTTGGTTGGACTTGGGATGCCCATTACGACAAGGACTTGGTTCAAATCATGTCAAGTTAGTATCAAATCTTTAGGTTCATAGTCAATTGGGAGTCCACAAAGTCGCATCTAATAGAGTCTCTTTTAGGGGTGCATAGTACGCCATACTCTTAAGAGATAGACTACAAGGCATATAGGAATGTTTCACTTTCTTGGTATTCTATTTTTAGCCCGGAGTCTAAATCTAAGAATTTTCTCTAATCCTTGTTTGTTTGTTTTTCATATCATGCCTCAATGATATGGAACACAAGGAAATTTTTCTGTCCCATCCAGGGATGATGTTGATTGGGTACACCCTGCACCTGGAGTTCACACTCGATCTCAGGATCCCTTATTATTCTGGTGTTCCCCCAGTTTCTACTAGTCTTCCTCAAGGTACGGTGACTAATATGCAATTTCACCAATCGAATCATGTTATTGCTCAGTTGGTTACTGCTCAAGCTGAGCGGGATGTATCTGGTATTTTATCTGCTAAGGCCACAAGGGTTGGCTATTTTATTAAAATGAATCCTCCTATTTTTACAAGTGTGACAGTGGAGGAGGATCTTCAGGCTCTCTTGGATTAAATGGAGAAAATCTCCAGGGTGCTGCAGGCCACAAATTTGAAAGTGGTAAACTTTATAGCTTATCACTCAAGGATGTTTTACACCGATGGTACAAGGAATGGGATAGGGATAAAGGCGATGTTGAGGAGTTGTCGTTATGGGAGGACTTTTCTAATTCTTTTCTAGATCACTTCTTTCCTCAGAAGATGAGGGAAGCAAAAATAGAGGAGTTTGTGAATCTTAACTAAGGAAGAATATCTGTAAAGGAATATACCTTGAAGTTCCTTCAGCTATCAAGGTATGCTCAAGATGTGGTTGATGATATGAGAGCGAGGATGAGAAATTTCACTTCTGGGATATCTCAGGATTTTATCCTTGAAATTAAGACTGCTTTGCTGATTAAGGACATGGATATTTTGAGGTTGGTTATTCACATGCAACAGGTGGATAATGAAAAGAAAAAATAGGTAGAGTTTGGGTAAACATAGGGTATGGGGAAATAGGTTCTCTAAGAAGGGTGGTTCTCAACAGTAAGGTGGTTGGGATGGTGACAAACGGACGAAGAAGAAGTGAGGGAGTTCTGGTTCCTTCTCTATTGCTAGCGCTCCTTACCGGAAATAGTTGGGTATAAGCGTCTGCAAGGTGGTGATAATTTTTGGGAATAAAGTTCCCAATCTCAGGCGAGTGCGGCACAATTAATTTCTTTATATCCTTCTTGTAGGTTCTGTGGTTGTCTTCATCGAGGAACTTTTGATTAAGGGAGGGACAAATATTTTAAATATGGTCAGCCAGGCCATATACTCAGAAATTATTTGGTTTGTAAGGGTGTTTTGGGAGAGGTCAAATCTCCCGTTGCTTCATCTTCTGCTCCTGCGACTAGTGGTGCGGCTTCAACATCTTCTCCTACTTCTAGTACCAACATAAGTCAGAATAGGTTGTATGCTCTTAAATATCATAAAAAATCTAAGGCATCACCTGATGTCATCATTGGTACATTACAACTTTTTTCTCATGATGTATGATGTATGCTTTATCTGAGACCCACTCTTTTCTATGTGATCCCATATGTGGTTGTATGTTTTGGTTTTGACCCAGAGGTTCTTTTGAATACTTTTTCTATTTCTATCCTGGTAGGTGCCTCATTTACTGCTAAAAGGGTCTATAGGGGGTTTGTGGTATCTATTGTTGGTAGTAAGACCTTGGTAGATCTATTTAAACTGGATATGGTGGATTTTGATGTTATCTGGGGATGTATTAGTTACACTTTTATTATGCATCCTTAGATTGTTAGACCCATAAGGTTGTCTTTAGGATCCCTGGTGAACCGATTATAGAGTGGGAGGGTGGTTCCCTAGCTCCTAGGGGGATGCTTATTTCATATCTTAGAGGTCAAATATTAATCTCCAAAGGGTGTCTTTATCACTTGCTCTGGGTTAAAGATTTTAACTTGGAGGGTCCTTCTTTTCACTTAGTTTCGGTGGTAAGTGAGTTTTCTGAGGTTTTTACGAATGATCTACCTGGTATTCCTCTAGATAGGGAGATTGAGTTTTGTATTTATTTGGTTCTGGACACTCATCAGATATCTATTCTTTCTTACAGAATAGCTTCAACTGAGTTGAGGGAATTCAAGGAGCAACTTAAGAATTTTCTGGATAAAGGTTTTATCCATCTTAGTGTATCACGATCGATGTTTTTCATGCGTAAAAATAATGGTTCCCTTAATATATGCATTGACTATCGGTAGTTGAATAAGGTAACGGTCAAGAACAAGTATTCTCTTCTAAGAATAGATGACTTGTTTGATCAGTTACAAGGTGCCAAGTTTTTTTCTAAGATAGATCTTCGGTCTGGGTATCATTAGCTTATTATAAGGGAGGATGATATCCTTAAGATGTCTTTTCGTACTTGGTATAGGAACTTTGAGTTCTTCATTATGTCATTTGGCTTGACTAATGCCTTGGGGGACATTTATTGATTTGATGAATATCATTTTCAGGCAGTTCTTAGATCATTTTATCATTGTATTCATCGATCACATACTGGTGTATTCTAAAAGTGAGGTGGATCATTCCAATCACCTCCGTGTGGTGTTACATACCTTGAAGGAATAACAGTTCTATCCTAAGTTCTCTAAGTATGTGTTTTGGTTTAACGTTGTATCTTTTGTTGGTCATATTATTTCTAGTGAGGGGATCATGGTGGATCCTCAAAAGGTGGTTGTGATTAAAAGGTGGCCTAGACCCACAAATCCAACCAACATTCGAAGCGTCTTGGGTTTGGTCAGGTATTATAGGCGGTTTATGGAAAGCATTTCTTCAATGGCCGCTCCTTTGACTAAGTTAACTTAGAAAAATGTCAAGATTTCTTAGTCAGAGACGTGTGAACGGTGTTTTGGAGAAGCTTAAGAATAAGCTAACTTCAGCTCCAATTTTAACCTTGCCAGAAGTATGGAGGGGTTTGTGGTTTACTGTGATAAATCTTGGGTGGGACTTGGTTGTGTTTTAATGCAACATGGGAATGTGATTGCTTATGCTTCCAGAAAGTTGAAGGTGTATGAGAGGAATTATCCTACTCATGATTTGGATATTTTCCAAAGGTTTTTCCTCTAAAAATATGGCGGTATTATTTGTATCGAGTGCAAGTGGACATATTTTCTGATAATAAGAGTCTACAATATGTGTTCACTCAGAATAAGCTAAATCTCAAGTAGGGGAGACAGTTGGAGCTTCTCAAGGACTATCATATGTGTCTTCACTATCACCTTGTTAAAGCTAATATGGTTGCTGATGCTCTTAGTAGGTTTTTTATGGAAAGTTTAGCTCATATGGAGATAGAAAGGTGGGAACTGGTAAAGGACATTCACCGCTTGGCCAGTTTTGGAGTTTTTCTCTTGGACTTCGAGGATGGTGGGGTAATGGTTCAGGAAGTGGTTAGATCATCTCCTGGTGTAGAGATCAAGGAGAAGTAAATTCTAGATCCTATCTCGATAAAAATCAAGAGTGATATTGGTGGGCAAAAGGTAATGGTATTTGAGATTAGTGGTGATGATACTCTATGGTACCAAGGAAGGTTGTGCTTTCCTGATGTCGATAGTTTGCGACAAAGGGTTTTGGCTGAGGCGCATAAATCGTGCTATGTTGTTCATCCTGGTTTGACAAAAATGTATCACGACCTCAAGGATATATATTTGTGGAATGGTAGGAAAAGGTATGTGGTTAATTTCATAGCTAAGTGCATGGTGTGCCAACAAGTTAAAGTTAAGCACATGAGGCCTGGTAGGTTATATCAAGAAATTGATTTTCCCAAATTGAAATTGGAGGTGATCAACATGGATTTTATTACCGATCCTCCTCGATCTCAGAAACAATTTGATTCGATTTGGGTCGTCAGGGATACGATGACAAAGTATGATCACTTCTTGCCAGTGAGGACTACCTTTTTAGTAGAGGACTATGCGAAGTTGTATATTTAGGAGATTGTGAAGCTGCATGGGGTACCTATTTTGATTATCTCTGATTATGGTACACAATTTTATTCTCACTTTTGGAAGTCTTTTTAGAAGAGATTGGGTACTAAGGTTAGTTTGAGTACTGCATTCCATTTTCAGATGAATGGACCGGAGGAGAGGACTATTCAAATATTGGGGGATATGCTTCGGGCATGTGTGATTGACTATGGTGGTAGTTGGGTTGAGCATCTACCTTTGGTAGAGTTTTCTTACAACAATAGTTATCATTCAAGTATTGGTATGACCTCTTTTGAAGCACTGTATGGTAGGAGGTATAGTTCTCCTATTGGTTGGTTTGAGCTTGGTGAGGCAGATATGTTCAGTCTGAATTTGGTTTATCAGGCTATGCAAAAGGTGAAGGTGATTCGAGATAGGCTTAAGGCTATCCAAAGTCACCAAAAGTCAAATAGGGATGTAAGGCATAGAGACTTATAGTTTGAGGTTATGGATAAGGTGTTCCTAAAGGTATCTCCCATGAATGGAGTAATAAATTTTGGTAAGAAGGGGAAGCTCAGTCCCCAATTTATTGGTCCTTATGCAATTTTGGTAATGTGGTTTATGAATCGAGTTCTCTTCTCGTTTGAGCTCTATTCATCCAGTATTTCATGTATCTATGTTGAGGAAGTGTCTTGGTGATGCTTCTTCAGTGGTTCCTTTAGAGGGGTTGGGTATCTTGAATTCTCTATCTTATGAAGAGGTTTCAGTTGAGATCTTGGATAGGTAGGTTTGTCGATTATGAACCAAAGATGACATCTCGATTAAGGTTACATAGTAGAACCACAAGGTGGAAAATGCTACATAGGAAGTAGAGGAGGACATGAAGTCCAAGTATCTGCATCTATTTTTTCTCATGGTATTTGTACGGATGGTATGTGCTATTCAACATACTTTTTTTCTCACACTTTGTTAAAGGAGAGATTAATATCTTTGCATCTTTGTTTTCTAACTTTGTTAAAGGTTGGATTGATATTTGATAATACAAATGAATCGTGCTTGTGGTTACCCTACTTTGTCAATCATTCAGGGATGAATGTTCCTAGTGAGGGAGACTGAAACTCCCTGGGTTTTGGGCCCTTTGAAAATTTCTTGGATTTCTAGTCACTAGACAGGATACGACTAGGGAAAACAACTCGTACACTAGGATACAAGTGGTATGGATTAATTGTATGTTGACCTGTGTTGGTTGGTGGGTTGGATTTAGTTTATTGGAATAGATACGACTTGGGTGGTATGATTCATATCGGTGGACATGGATCATTTTTTTTGGGTCTTTTCTTTACTTAATCTTAGGCTTGGTCACTTAAGTTGGATATTGAGTATGAGTGGATCACCAAGATCCTTAAGAAAGGGAACGAGTTGTGCCATGGACTCGTATGGTAGGCAATGTTCAATACACTTTAGATTTTATTTTATCAGAGGTACGGCTCATGTACTAGTCACATACTTTGATACGACATGGTTAAGGGTGAGTCGTACCTTTGATAGTGTTGGGTCCAAGGGAGATGGCCTTGGGTACGAGTGGTGGGTACCACTCGTATTAGAAGGTATGACTGATATGAATAGTTATTTCCCTGTGATGGTATTTTTGTGCAACTTAAGCCAGTGAAATCTATACATTTCCCCACGTAACCTAATAAGACCCCACAACTTTTAACTCACTTGGGATTTTATTTGCCTGATTATCCTATTCTTTAACACACTCTAACCCTATCTAAAGTTCTTGGGAAATGGAATCTAGGGTTTCATCATAAAGATTAATTTGGGCTTGCGTTGGTGATTTCTCTCCATCATCATCTTCGTTTAAGGCATGTTCTCTTCCCTTAATGTTAGTTCCAACTAAAGACATGGTTTTATACAGTATTTTCATGGTTTGATTTTTGTATGGTTATGGGTTTTCAAATATAATTTGGGGGTTTTGGTTATAAATACTTGGTTATCATTTTCCCATGTTTTAATTATACCTCTATATGCTTTAATGATGGTTTTGGATAATTGGTTGCATGGGAATGGTTATTTTGTAATTGTTTTTGGTTTTGGAAATACTATGTCCCCAATATGTTTGATAAAATGCCTATAAGAATGTTTTCACCACATTGTTGGATTTTAATGGAACTTTTGTATGGTTTAAACTTGGTAATGGAACCCTAAATGGTTAAATTGTTTGGAATGGTCAAACTGGAATGGTTTTGGGTTTAAAAATCATTCTTGTGAGGTATAATGGAATCTCTCAAGTAGTCATAATAATGGAACACTTGTCGGGTACATGGGACTTTACAAAGTTAATTGGATAATGTGATCTATGGGTACATATGAATCGTATGATCTCAAAAAGGATTGGCTATGGACAATACTTGCAAGTTATAGTCGGTATGGCGATATTACTATGTGTATCCTTAGTTAATAATAATGATTTGGTTTGTTGAAAATATTTTTAATTTGAAAATAACGGCAGTTGTATCCCCACGAGATGCAGGAACTGATCGTTCTACTCCTCCCGTTTAGCGATCGGACTTTGAGATTAGCTTATAGATTCAAGTGGTGAGCTTTCATCTTTCCATAAGGCTCTATTTATTGATGTTATTTCATACTTTGGTTTATTTATGGATATTGGCTTTGTCTATGGTTGGGGGCAGTCTCAATCGGATATTGGTTATCTTTTGGTTAGAGGCTTTTGTGAAACTACTATAAGTTGGTATGGGCCGGATCGGTAAGGATTTCAGCCTTAGCATTGGCGTTGGTATTGGTATTGGGTATGATAACGGTTGACTGCATTGTATGTTTGGAATTCATCCAAATCAGGGTATGCATATGTCGACTGGGTTGGGTAACAGTGGTGGTCTTTAGTCCTTCTTGGACTTGGGATACCCATTGCGATAAGGCCTTAGTTTGGGTCATATCAATTGTCCGAGGACCCAGCTTATTAGACTTCTTTTTTAGTGATGCTTAGTATTTTAGTTATTTGATTTCTGTTTATGTTCGGGTTAGCTGGGGTCTGTCCCAGTGTCTCTCTAGTCAGTAGTAAAGGCTTGTCAGACTATTTATATTTTTAAGATCAAGGAGATTGTTCAAGATGTCAAAGTTAAAGACTTCCACTAAGTCATAAAATTATTTACATTCATTTTATATATATATATATATATATACGGTAATTCACTTTTCATGTAGGTTTCAAGCTATATTAATATCATGGGTTAGCTTAGGGCTATTCATATTCTTGAGCATCGTGTGACATCTAGGGGTACTTCCGAGGTGTTACATAAGCATTGATTCTCCGACTGTTGGTTTCAAGGAATTGACATCTAAGAGGGGTATCATACTATCAAAGAAATTGACAAATCCATTCACTCCATTGGAGGTTAGGAAAAGGAAAATAGCAATTTCAAAGGTACTATCATGTACTAAGTCAAGAAAAATTACAACTCTTCCTTCTTTTAATATTGAGTAAGTTCAAAGGGCCACTGGAGAGCTGAGATAACTGAAGATTGTGAATATCTACAAGTTAGTGAAAACTGCCAAGAAAACTAAGTTGAACACAGTGATAAGATAAAAAAAGGTCTCAAAATTCTACTCCATGAATGAATTTAGGCCAAAATACTTCAAAAATATGAAAGATATAAAAATGTGGTATGAGGAGTGGGTAAGTTTACTTTTTCTCACCTTCTATATGTTTAATTTTTAACATTCAAAGTCATCTATTGCAATAAATTACCCATCTGTTGAATCAGTTTGTAGTAGATTGGGTAATCTATTAACAGGCGTAGAGATTTATTAAAACATGTAAGTCATCTTCCACAACATATTACCTATCTATAGCATAAGTTATAGTAGATTGGGTAATCTATTAACACAGGTCCAGAGAACCTATGCAATAGATGGACCATATATTTCATCAAATTACATATCTATTGCATAAGCTGTAATAGATGTGTAATTTGTTAATAGGTTCAGAGAAACTATGCAACAGATGGTCCATTTATTGTATCTTTTCATTTTTTATTATAAGTTACTAACTTATTTCAATTGTATTATTATATCACAGTATATTAATGAAATTCTTTACCTCATGAGGAGAGGCACCTTAAATTCTTAGAGCTCAAAGATCTTAGGGATAGTATCATGGACCTCAACTTGTACAATAACTTCTTAAGTAGGTACAACAAACTCAGTGAAGAAGCGACAACTCTCAGTGGCAAAAAATTGAGGAGTTAATTGTTGTGTTTGTAGGGGATGATGATGTAATTGACTATCGTAGAGGGAACATGCTATTTTTAGGTGTAATGGATTGCATTGGGGCAATGAGAATTCTTGCAGTGGTGAACTTAAAGAATAAATATTTTTTGACTATTGAGATCCTCATCAATAAGGGAGTCATAAATGTTTACGACTTAAACTTACTAATCTTTGAGGAGTGGGAATTTTTTATTTGCACGGAGCCACTGTTGGAGTTGTTCCCAAAATTTTTGAAGCAAATTGGCATAATGAACCACTTGCCAGAGAAGTTTCTCTATGAAAGATGGTTTTTTGAAGGTCGAAAACAGGACCTTCCCATAAATGATATTGGTGTAGCATGTGGGTCATACGCGCTTCCATTTATTTAATCTTCGCTAACCGACACTGTTATGATAACTCCAAGGACCTTATTAAATGATAATACAATAGCAAGGATGCAAGAGGTTTGGGTTGTTGGGGTAGCCTGTAAAAATGTGGAACCCTAATATGGATTCTAATTTATTTATCTGGATGTGCTGTATAAATATTATTGATGACACTATTTGATTTTTAGTATTTTAGTTAATTGCATTATTTATTTGGTGATGACAATTGTTTAGTTATTTAAATTGAAGTCCATTTGTTTTGTCATGAATTCTTGTTTATTCTTGAATTTGGAAACTTATAAATTATTTCTAAAAATAGATTACTAAGTTAAAATATTATAATAAATGCATTATCTTTTGCAACAGATGACACATCTATTGAAAATAATCAAAGATGGGTAATCTATTGCAACAGTTGCATTATCAGTTGTAACAGATGTCTCACCTATTAGAAATAACCAAATAGATATAGACATCTACATAATGCAACAGATGACTAACCTGTTGCAAAAGATGAATCATTTATTAGAAGAGATCAAATAGATATAGACATACATTGCAATAGATGAATGACTCATTTGTTGGAAATAATCAAATAGATGACTCATCTATTTAAATATATGCATTATAAGAAGAAATAGATGTCTCATCTATTGGAAATAATCAAACAAATATAGATATCATTAGTGAAATAGATGACTAATCTGTTGCAATAGATGACTTATCTGTTGGAAATTATAAAACAGATATAGATATCTATTGCAATAGATGACTAACCTGTTGCAACAATGATACATCTATTGGAAATAATCAAATAAATAAATATCTATATTGCAATATATGAATGATCTATTGCAATAGATGTCTTATCTGTTGTAAATTATCAAACAGATATCGAAATCTATTGCAACACAAATATGTGTTGCAATAGGACACTTAGTTGATCATGTAATTACTATGTAATTCATTAAAATTGCAATTGAACATATTAATTAAAAATAAATTTTAGTTGAATGAATTTATTTATTAATAATAATGATTTAATATGAATCATTTCACATTAAATTAGTCAACTGATCACTATATTCTAGATGAATACACTTGGTTGATCGTGTAAGTACCGTGTAGTTTAATAAAATTACAATTAAACTTATTAATTAAAAGATAATTTTAGTTTAGTTAATTTATTTATTACTAATAATGGTTTAATATGAATAATTTCCCATCAAATTAGTCAGTTAATCATTCTATTCAGGACGAATACATTTATTTGATCATGTAATACAATGTAACTCACTAAAATTGCAATTGAACTTATTAATTAAAGGCTAATTTTATTTGAATCAATTTATTTATTAATAATAATGGTTTTATATGAACCATTTCACATCAAATTAGTCAATTGATCACTATATTCAAGACGAATACACTTGATTGATAATGAAATTACTATGTAAGTCATTAAAATTGTAATTGAACTTATAATTTGAAAGGAAATTTTGGTTGAATTAATTTATTTATTACTAAAGTGGTTTAATATGAATAATTTCACATCAAATTAGTGAAACAGTTATAGATATATTATAACGCCCCGATATCCCATCCCGAGACGTCACACGGTGCATATGGACCCGAAGGACCACAAGCTAACCCTTTTATGATATATGTACCTATACACTGCATAATATCTGAAATAAATGCAGAAACTTGCCATAAGGTTCAACACATCGATACATACTTAAAACTGAAAAAGTAAATACTAATACATCCGTCTGAAAAGCCTCTAACTGTCTGAACTGTGGAGTTGATGGAACATGTCCCCAACTAACTCCGTCAACAGAAAATAAAAGAGGTCTGAAACAATAGTAGTAAACTGAGACTCGTCCTTGAAAGAAGAGGATGAGCTGCTACTGCTGCTGACTGGGACAAAACTGATGAGGATAAACTGGATCTTGTGCCTCTGAACCTATGGTGTCAAATAAAACACCATAGCGCAAATGCATCAGTACAAAAATATACCGAGTATGTAGACGGGGTAAGATAATGCAGGGGTTCATGTATGCACAATATCTAAACTGAATAATCATGAAAATGCCGCATGAATGCACAAAACATGAACACAATTATCGCAACTCTTGATACTGAAACTCAGATACCACTTTACTGCAGACTGAACTAACTATTGATACTGAGATACTGAATCACTGACTCATCTGATACTAATAACTGAGGATCTGGATGTGCTTACATCAATGACTGAATTCTTAAACTTACTGCTTTCGACTGACAGGATTAAAGATCAACCTTTCTAACAGATGATTTCGGAAGCTTTATCAATGATAAGAAATATGATTATATCTGAATCTGACACCATAATACTCAATAGAAATCTGATACTGTGATCAAGCCTGGCTGATGGCATATCTCTGAATATGATATCAAATAACTGTATGTGAGACCAAGTCTATCTGATGGGATGGTCCATAAATTAATGGAACATCTGAGTTTCTCACAATGATAGATGACTGTATCTAATAGTCCTGATTTTTGAAGACTGATTCTGAAACTGAGACAGAATCTGAAACTAAAATTGTGGGAAGTAGTCACTTAACCGACATGCCCCGACCTACCACAGGTAGGGTCCAACCTGTGCCCCAGTTGGAAAGGTGTCATTACCGCACCACTGGTAAAGATAACTCTATATGACCCTTATCTAGAAGGTCCTCAAATGAGAACAGTGGAGCCCTCATCTAGCAGGTCAAGCCACCTCATCTACCCTCATCTAGAAGGTATTATGTATCTCATCCACCCTCAACTAATAGGTGTGATGTCTCAACCTATGATGGTTACATAGTTATGAGGCACAAGGATTGCTTCGAAGAATCACACCTTCTACTAGTAGGTGTGATCCAATCCTTAAGCTCGCTCGGTGCTAGTTTCTACTCCCAACTGAAAGAATCAGAATTGAATTCTCAACTAAACACTGGCTGAACTGAATCTGACACTGATCATATTACTCAAAAGGTCTGACTGAGTTACGCTAAGATCACTTGGTTCCGTATCTGACGAAAAAGATATCGAATCATGGTATCTGACTGACGATACAGAGCTTGAATAGATTACTTGAATCATTTCTGAGATTAGGATTGAATGACTAAAATACTATTAGAACTGAGCTAACTATAGGTATGGAGCTAGATTACTAGCGATACAGAGATTACAGAGATAACTGAGATTACTGAGCTTTATTAAGCTTCGCACTTGTCTGAGGATACAGAGTTCTATAGTTCACTGAGTTCTGAGAATCATGGCTCGATTGAAATTATCGAGAAACTTACACGGGCTTTAGACAACAACTCTATTTTCGGGTATAAATACCCCCAGGACTCGACAACATAAAAGTAAGACATATCATTCTTCATCACAAATCATTCATACATCATCACGGTCATCCATTCATCACTACAATCATTTATTCATCATTACAAGTATTCATTCATCATTACAATCATTCATGTTTTATCACAATCGTTAAAGAATCACTTCAAGTAGTTGAGCATCATAACATACTTTCCCTCTCAATATCCTTAGGACATCGCATTAAGCATTTAGGAAACATAGACCTCTATTCATCATCACAACCACCAAAGGGTCACTCCAAACCTTTAAGGATCATCAACATCGGTTCACTATCATATACTAGCGTAGGGAGGACATGCTATTAGATTATAACCCATTCAACGAGATCTTACATCAAGTACTTCATTCTTATATCAGTCTTGTTATGTATTTGGATATGACTTGATTTGGGGGAAACTTCATACTAACACGTCACTATTTACTTGCTAACCACTTGACATGTATTAAAAGCTTAGCATATATCAAAGAGCACAAAATTAAGGAATTTACAACCATCATATCTCGATTTGTTCACTAGGGTCTTTCAACAACCATTAGACATGACCGATTTTACACCTACTTGGGGATTTCATGCTATCTTGGCACATTTCACTCACTAAGGCATGCATGGACTAGCTCACAATTTGGGGTTTCCTATTCAACATACTATAGTGGCCCTTATTCTTCACCTAAGCTCTTTATCAAACCTATGGGGAACGTTCTTCACTTATTCAACCATTTCTACACCCAAAAGTCATGAACACATCACATGGAAAAACAACTTCAAGAGGGTCTATCATAAACATCACATGAATTCCACATACTAGGGTCAAAGCTCATAACTTTTGTAGGCAAACATAAATCAAAACCCAACAACACATTAAACATCCATTTCAACTCATACAAATCATTAACAACTCATAAACATAAAAATCTTTTAGTTTTATAAAGGGTTCTTCAGCTACTTGGATTAAAAGAACCCAAGAATCAACATCTACATACCTTAACCTTTGAAATTGGATGAACTTTAGTGCTTGAAAATTTATCCACACTTGAAATAAATAAATTCTTGAAGCCCACACTATGAGGAACTTGATTCTTGAAGAAACCTTGAAGAATTTATGGATGAATTTTGGAAGATTAGGGTTCTTGAATAAAACCCTAGATATTCTTGAGAGAATTCGAAGAAGAATGAAGGTTTCTTCTTTAGTTGGATATATATAGAGGGTCAAAATAGGTGGAAAAGACCAAAATACCCTTTTAAAAATGGTCATTCATTGCTGAAAAAATATGGCTGACGACATCCGCGATAGGCCGTCAGACCCGTGATAGGCCGTCACTAAATGTCGTCACAAAAGGGTCGATTTTTTATTTTCTGCCTAAGGCTGACGATGTCATCAAAAAGTGACGACATCGTCAGAAATGGCATAAAAAATGTGAGCCCGTTAGAAACGTCGTCAGTCTTTTCCAGATTTATATGCTGGAGTAAAATGGCTATAACTCTTTGCTCCGATATTGGATTTTGGCAAAATTGGTATCATTGGAAAGATAATGTAACATCCCGTATCTTGCTTGTACTTATTCTAGTTATATGGAACCTGGTATGATCATATGGTATAGGTAATGGATGAGATTTGTTATGCAATTATTAATGGTGTAGATGGAATTATAGAGGCTGCCCGTATAGTTTAGTGTGATGCGACTAAGTTAACGTTAAGATAACTATTTAAACTTGGAATCGTAAGCTAGTATTTGAATCTAAAGTTTAAAGTGACCAAGTGTGTATAAGTTGAAGGTTAGACTAAAGGGATTAGAAGCTGAAAATGGAGAAAAATATTGAGGTGCTTGCTTGACTTATTTAAGCTAGTAGGTGAGTCACCTACTTAAGTTGTTTGAACCAAATTAATGGACCCATGTCTATGGATCAGATTTGGGTCTATGCTAATATATACTCATTTGGGCCAAATTGAACAAAAAAGAAAGAAAATGGATAAGTGACCCAACACACCAATCTGCCAAGGCCCAAATATAATTGAGCCCAACAAGAAATTATGCAAGTAGGTGCATCACCTACTTTGAAGTTTCAGCAGCTTGGACCCTTAAGTAGGTGCATCACCTACTTGGACCAATTTGACCAATTTTATGGTCCAAAATACAGCTAAGGAGGTGGACAAGATAGGGCCTTTAAAAGGCCAAGTTGCTGGTCATGTTACTTCACTTTTAAGTCACAAAAAAGAGTATATTTCAGCAAATCTCTCTACTCTCTCAAAAACAACAAGAGCAGCAGCCCTATTTTTCCTTCTAGGGTTCTTGAAGAAACCCTCCCCTTTGCAGCCCAAGGTAAGTGAAAAACACTTAAGGTTTTATTTAATTATCTCATGGGAGATTAGGGAAACAAGTTATAAGTGTTTGACTATAAGTATATGGCTGATTATAGAACAAGCTGTTTGTTCATGTTTCCTTGTTATTGATGAACTTTTTTTCTTCTTCTTTGGTTTAAGTATGAAGGAAAGTTCAAGCTCTTGAAGAGTTCAATTAAAAGAATAAGTTGCTGAATTGAGGTAAGGTGACTGCCCCATTTTATTTTTCTTATATGTGAATTTGAGAGGGGATTATGGATGTCTTGTTATTGAGAACTCAAGAAATGAAGAGTTCAATAATTGATTGCTACAATAAAAGTGGTTTGGGACTGTTTTGTGGACTGTTTTGTATGTGTATGTTATGGGCTTCCAGGTTGAAGTTGGATAAAGGTGTGATGAGTTTGTAATGAATTATAGAAGAAAGATGTGGTGATACACCACCGAACTAATGCTTGCTGTCCAATCTATTTTGCGTATTGTTTGGAATGTGTAATGAAGTTGAGGTGGTTTTGGTGAACCTTATAAGAACCTATATGGTATGTGGGTGTAATTGGAGGAAAGAAAAAGGGTTAAAATAACACCCTTGTTTGATAGAGTAATAGTTGCTGCACGGTTACTGTTTTGGGTGAAATTAAGTACCTCAAATGTGTTTATTGGTTACTAATACTAGTTTACCATATATTCTATTGTAGATAAGTAATCTAAGAGGCGAGAAGTCAAGTCGGGCTAGTTTCGGAGTCAAATAACCAGGTATGTAAGGCATACTTATTTCACACTCTTTGGCACGAAGTCGTACCATTGTTCCCTCAAGCAAGTTTCCGAGGTTATCCTATAACAAAGTGATACATAATGGTAGCATATTAAACTCCATGTATCCAATGACCTTGTTCCCACTCTCTAACGCATTAGAACACCTCAATACGTGCTTATTATTAAATTGCGCATCTATCTTCACTAGAAAATTTCAGGAGTTCTCCGTTTGTTCAAATAAGACCCATGTGTTATTTCAGCTCCTAAATACTTTATTTGTGTGCCAACAGCTCCCTACCTCATTGTTGTTGCATTAAGTGTCTATTTATATGTCTCTTATTAGCGTATTACTGGTTCAAGGTACCATAATGTGATGACCACCAAAGTAACAATCTCAAAGGCTAAATAAACTAAGTAATGCAAATCTGTAAAATGATGGGTGGCATCTCAGGGGCATAAGCCTAGCATGGGCCGATCCCAATATTTATATAGGTGGCAGCTCAGGGGCGTAAGCCTAGCATGGGCCGATCCTAATTTATCTTTTTACCACTGATCAGCTGGTCATTTGCATTATATGGATTACAAAGATTATGAAGTAAGAAGGTAAAATGAAGAACGAATGTAATGTACATTGTCCCACAAGCATTTATAAAGGTGGTCTACTAGTACTCCTTATACACTTGTATCAGATTTCTATTGAGCTTTTGTATCAAGTGTGTTGCTACTTTCTTCCTTACATATTCAGTACATATTTTCGTACTGATATCCCTCACGGGGGACCTGCATTTCATGCTGCAGGCAGAGGCACTTCAGCTCATACAACTCACTAGTAGGAGCGCAGGTTGTTCAAGGACTATTGGTGAGCTCCAGGTTGATTCGGGGCTTTCCGAGTCTGCTCCATATATTTTGATATTATACAGTAAGTCAAGAGTAGGGCGGGGGTTTGTACCGACCCTGACTAAGTCTATGTATCTTCTAGAGGCTTTGTAGACTAATGTAAAGTTATGGTAGTGTCCTGATTTTAGACATGGTGGCCCCACCGGCCAAGTGCTGTACATATCAGTTTTGGGAGTGTATGTGTAGTTAATTTCATCGATGCATAATATTATGTTGTCAGAACATTTGGTTGTTACAGTTACATGCATGGGAAGTATAAGGTTATGAATTGGTTCTCTCGAGCCTTTACGGCTACGGGTGCCTGTCTGCCCTAATAGGATTTGAGGCGTGACAGATAATTCAAAGATATTTTATTTGATATATATAAAGCCACCTAGTTATTTATATATAACGAGTTATGGTTGATTGAAGTTGATCAAAATTTTTACGGTCACTAAAACTTGAACGATAGGAAAACTTTCAATTCGACCATGAGTTAGGGGACCTCTATGATCTTAATTCATGTTCAAATAGATTCCCACATGATTAAAAGTATTTCATACTTGAGAGGATATTTTCGAAACATTTTGACTCGGATTTTTGCTTTACCAAATACACTCTAAGGCTCAGACTGGAAGAGGATTTTGCGGGGCATTACATTATCTCCCCATTGAGAATATTCGTCCTCGAATGTCGCTTAATAGACTGAGATTACGGATCAACAGAACTTACTCAAGAAATGGAAACATCTTATATCAGGACTACACAACTGGAATGACTGACATATAGAGTTCTCACACTGGGCATGCATATATGATGCATGGAATACTCGACTGATGAAACTTATAGCTGAATTCTAATAATACACATGCATATCTGATGCATGGACTCATAATTGAGATGATCTCATGAAAACACGACGTAACACATGCAGACAAGCTGAACTATTTCTACTAAATACGCATATCTAATGCATGAATGTTCGGCTAAGCTGACTTTTGAAAGCACGACTTGACAATGCAACAATGATTGATGCTAACTTTATAAGGAAAATATGAACATACATCGAGATGAATCTAATGGCATGAAACATCATAATACCATGGGGTATATCCCCCTTGGGACTCTATGTCCCTCTAAACACACTTCACTAAAATACTGGAGCGGTGCGCGGGGCACCTACAGACTGGGTCATAATTGATCGATCAAGATCTGAAACTTATGCATGACTCATGCTAACATATAAGCTCAAAATTAGAGCAAAGGATCTATCAATTCATAACATAAAGATGAAGGGATCATAATATACCAGGGTCAATTTCAGGGGATCTTTCCCGATCAAGGCGAGCCTGAAGTGCATACAATCTATTATGAGCTGAAGGATGACTACACTGACTTCGGGGACCTGGCTTAGGACAGTCTTGAACTTTGTGACCGGTATCTCCACATCCAAAGAACACATCACTACCGGCTCTACATACACCCTTATGATTCTTACCACATTTTTCACACAAGCGAACACCACTAGTACTACTCTGGGCTTGGGAGCTTGATGCTCCCTCAAATCTGACACCCCCAAACGCAGGTGCAAGTACACTAGCTGAAGATGGAGATGGAACTAAAAATATCCGACCATACAGAGAACTACTACCACCTTGATACCCTGACTGCGAGAAATCACGACTACCTGTCTTGGCTCTCTTACTTACTTTCCCTCTCTCCTTCATTATATCTGCCTCAATCTGTTGCATATGAATCATTAGCCTAGAAATATCCATATCTCTATTGATCATGGAAACTCTACACTCTTTCAACACATCACTTAATACCCCAGTCAAAAACTTACTCATACTCCCCTCTAAGGTTAGCTATCAAGTCGGGAGCATACTTAGCTAATTGGTTAAACTTAAGACAATAATCTTTCACTGTCATGGAGCCTTGCCTTAGGTTCATAAACTCTTCTACCTTAGCTTCTCTCATTTCTAGCTGGAAAAACCTATCTAGAAAGGCACTCTAAAACTCTAGCCAAGTCACAAGAGTTGCATTCTCCCCTCTACTTTTCTCTCACATTACTACCCAATCATGAGCAATATCTTTCAACCTATAAGATGCTAACTCAACACTCTTATCCTATGAAACATGCATAATCTGGGTGATCTTCTTTACCCCCTCAAGAAAAAATTACGGATCCTCACCTACTACTGACCCAAAGAATTTGGGCTGGTTCATTTTCATCAAGCTTCTAATCCTGGCTGCAGCAGAATTCCCATCTTACTGAGGTAGGACTGCAACCTGACGGTTTCCATAAACATTAGTCAGGGCTAGCACCTGGAAAGCTTCCCGAAACTCTACATATGACACACTCTCATTTTTAGGATCTACTGGCTGAGGGGGCTGATCATCAACCCTATGGACAAAGTCTCTACGATGAGGCATACTCTGTAAATGAAAGAATAAAGTGGATTAGACTAAGGATCAACTTGAGCTTATGCTCACTCGCATAATCTGAATACTAAAAGAAGGGAAACTACTCCTAAGTACATCTTGTAGCCTCTTGTACATAAATGTGGCGTGCTACACACCCATGTACAAGATTCTACCAGATACAACTTTTCAAACAACCTAGGATACTCTTGAACCTTAGTCTCTGATACCAAGTTTGTAACGCCCCGACATCCCATCCTGAGACATCACATGGTGCTTATGAACCCGAAGGACCACAAGCTAACCCTTTTCTAATATTTGTACTTGTACACTGCATAATATCTGAAATAAATGTGAAAACTTTCCATAAGGTTCAACACATCGATACATACTAAAAACTAAAAAACTGAATACTAATACATCCATCTGAAAAGCCTCTAACTGTCTGAACTGTGGAGTTGATGGGATATGTCCCCAACTAACTCCATCGACAGAAAATAAACAAAGTCTGAAACAATAGTAGTAAAATGAGACTCTTCCTCGAAAGAAGAGGACTCACTGCTACTACTGCTGACTGAGACCAAATTACTGAGGATAAATTGGATCCTGTGCCTCTGAACCTATGGTGTCAAATAAAACACCGTAACACAAATTCGTCAGTACAAAAATGTACCGAGTATGTAGACGGGGTAGGCTAATGCAAGGATTCATGCATGCGCAATATCTAAACTGAATAATCATGAAAATGCCATATGAGAACACATACATGAATGCACAGAACATGAACACAATTATCGCAACTCTAGCTACTGAAACTCAAATACCACTTTACTGCAGACTAAACTCACTACTGATACTTAGATATTGAATCACTGACTCATCTGATAGTGATAACTGAGGATCTGGATGTGCTTACATCAATGATTGAATTCTTAGACTTACTACTTTCGGCTGATAGGATTAGAGATCAACCTTTCTAACAGATGATTTCGAAAGCTTTATCAATGATAAGAAATTTGATTATATCTGAATCTGACAACCAAATACTTAATAGAAATATAATACTGTGATCAAGCCTGTCTGATGGCATATCTCTGAATATGATGTCAAATAACTGTATGTGAGACCAAGTCTATCAGATGGATGGTCCATAAATTAATGAAATTATCTAAGTTCCTCATAATGATAGATGACTGTATTTGACAGTCCTAATTTCTGATAATTGATTCTGAAACTGAGATTGAATCTAAAACTGAAATAGTGGGAAGTAGTCACTTAACCGACATGCCCCGACCTACCACAGGTGGGGTCCAACCTATTCCCCTGTTGGAACGGTGTCATTACCACGCCACTGGTAAAGACAACTCTATGTGACCCTCATCTAGCAGGTCCTCAAACGAGAATGGTGGAGCCATCATCTAGCAGGTCAAGCCACCTCATCTACCCTCATCTAGTAAGTATGATGTCTCTCATCCACTCTCAACTAACAGGTGTGATGTCTCAACCTACGCTGGCTACATAGTTCTGGAGCACAAGGATTGCTTCTAAGAATCACACCCTCTACTAGTAGGTGAGATTCCATCCTTGAGCTCGCTCGGTTCTAGTTTCTACTCCCAACTAATAGACTCAAAATTGAATTCTCAATGGAACACTGGCTGAACTGAATCTGACACTGATCATATTACTCAAAAGGTCTGACTGAGTTACGATGAGATCACTTAGTTCTGTAACTAACGTAAAAGATATCGAATCATGGTATCTGACTGACGATATAGATCTTGAATAGATTACTTGAATCACTTCTGAGATTAGGATTGAATAACTTGAATACTATTAAAATTGAGCTGATTACAAGTCTAAGGCTAGATTACTAGCGATAAAGAGATTACAAAGATAACTGAGATTACTGAGCTTTATTAAGCTTCACACATGTCTGAGGATACAGAGGTCTATAGTTCACTGAGTTCTGAGAATCATGGATCGATTGGAATTACCGAAAAACTGACACGGGCTTTAGACAACAACTCTATTTTTGGGTATAAATACCCCCAGGACTCGACAACATAAAAGTAAGACATATCATTGTTCATCACAAATCATTCATGCATCATCACGGTCATCCATTCATCACTACAATTATTTATTCATCATTACAAGCATTCATTAATCATTACAATCATTCATGTAGTATCACAATCATTAAAGAATCACTTTAAGTAGTTGAGCATCATAACATACTTTCCCTCTCAAGATCCTTAGGACATCACATTAAGCATTTAGGAAACATAGACCTTTATTCATCATCACAACCACCAAAGGGTCACTCCAAACCTTTAAGGATTACCAACATCGGTTCACTATCATATACAAGCCTAGGAAGACATGCTATCAGATTATACCCCTTCAATGAGATCTTTCATCAAGTACTTCATACCTATATCGGTTTTGTTATGTATTTGGATATCACTTGATTTGGGGGAAACTTCATACTAACACGTCACTATTTACTTTCTAACAACTTGACATGTATTTAAAGGTTAGCATATATCAAAGAGAACATAATCGGGGAATTTACAACTATCATATCTCGATTTGTTCACTAGGGTCTTTCAACAATCATTAGACACGACCGATTTTACACCTACTTAGGGATTTCATGCTATCTTGGCACATTTCACTCACTAAGGAATGCATGGACTAGCTCACAATTTGGGGTTTCCTATTCAACATATTATAGTGTCCCTTATGCTTCACCTAAGCTCTTTATCAAAGCTATGGGGAACGCTCTTCACTTATTCAACCATTTCTACACCCAAAAGTCACGAACACATCACATGGAAAAACAACTTCAAGAGGGTCTATCACAAACATCACATGAATTCCACATACTAGGGTCAAATCTCATTACTTTTGTAGGAAAACATAAATCAAAACTCAACAACACATTAAACATCCATTTCAACTCATACAAATTATTAACAACTCATAAACATAAAAATCTTTTAGTTTTAAAAAGGGTTCTTGAGCTTCTTGGATGAAAGGGACCCAAGAATCAACATCTACATATCTTAACCTTTGAAATTGGATGAACTTTAGTACTTCAAACTTTATCCACACTTGAAATAAATAAATTCTTGAAGCCCACACTATGAGGAACTTGATTCTTTAAGAAACCTTGAAGAATTTACGGATGAATTTTGGAAGATTAGGGTTCTTAAATGAAACCCTAGATATTCTTGAGAGAATTGGAAGAAGAATGAAGTTTTCTTCTTTACTTGGATATATATAGAGGGTCAAAATGGATGGAAAAGACCAAATACCCTTTTAAAAATGCCCTTTATTTGCTGAAAAAATGGGTGACGACATCCGTGACAGGCCGTCAGACCCGTGATAGGCCATTAAGAAATGTCGTCACAAAAGGGTCGAATTTTCGATTTTCTGCCTAAGGCTGATGATGTCGTCAGAAATGTCGTCAGAAAGTGATGACGTCATCAAAAATCGCGTCAAAAACGTTACAGCCCGTCAGAAACGGCGTCAGCCTTTTCCAGATTGATATGCTGGAGTAAAATTACAATAACTCTTTGCTCCGATATTTTATTTTGGAAAAATTGGTATCGTTGGAAAGATAATTCAAAGATCTTTCATTTGATATATATCAATCCACTCAGTTATTCATATACAACAAGTTATGGTCGATTGAATTTGACCCAAATTTTTACGGTAACTAAAACTTGAACGATTGGAA
Organism: Capsicum pubescens; assembly: GCA_030864215.1. NCBI lineage: Eukaryota > Viridiplantae > Streptophyta > Magnoliopsida > Solanales > Solanaceae > Capsicum > Capsicum pubescens. The sequence continues at coordinate 190,640,772 of CM061547.1, read as the reverse complement.
AGCTTTCAACTCGACCATGAGTTAGGGGACCTCTATCATCTTAATTCATGCTCAAATAGATTTCTAAATGATTCAAAGTATTTCATACTTGGGAGAATAGTTCTGAAACATTTTGACTCGGATTTTTGCTTTACCAAATACGCTCTAAGGCTCAGACTGAAAGAGGATTTTGTGGGGCATTACATATATTTTTTAACATCTGACTCATCTAATGAAAATAAAATAGATATATACATCCGTTGCAATAGATGACTAATCTGTTACAAGAAATCAAAACAACTCTTGCTAGTTTTTATATTTCTTCCAACAGATGACCCATCTATTGCAACAGATTGCTAACCTGTTGGAAGAAATCAATCTAGGTCTTGCTAGTTTCTTTATTTCTTCCAACAAATAGTTCATCAGTTGCAACAGATTACCCATCTGTTTAAATTAATCAAAATGACTTACTTGTTCGAACTGATTATCCTTTAAGAGGTTTAATTTCTTCAAATAGATGGTTCATCTGTTGCAATAAATAAGCTATCTATTGGAATAGATCAAAATAGTTCTTCAAGAGGTTTGATTTCTTCCAAAAATGACCCATCTGTTGTAATAGATGAGTCGTTGGTTGAAAATATTTTTGTACCCTATTGTATTTATTTAATTTTCTATTACCTATTTTTTTATTGATTCATAAATTAATTTTTGTGCCATAAATAAAAATATATTTTCAATAATAAATATCATACATTACCAACAATGAGTCAAAATTATCAAGTTCATAACTAAACCAACACAAAGACTATTTACTATTAAAATAATTATGGTGCATTTCGATCTGGGAATGTAGTTCTTTGGTGTCCAATGGTGTTACATATAGAACACCTATTTTTCTTGGTGGAAATGATTCTCCGACTTCACACCTCTTCTTCTTTTGCCTTATTTCCGATTTGATTGTGTTAATATATGGAGGGGGTATTTCTCTCTCCATAATCTCCACGGAAACAATCCCAGATTCTTCGGGAGGAATCACATTAAATATCCCCATAATATGCAACTATATATTTTTCCATCAAATAATACGAAGATGAGTACTCATAAAATTTGATTTCCAAATTATGCACCATATTGGGCTCGAAGCATTGTCATAGCATGTGAACAAGGTATTTTGTCCAAGTCAAAATTTTTACTTGCACAAGTTTTTCTTTTAAGATCAGTCGTGGAGACATCACCATGACCATTGGTACAAAACTTATAATTGACTATTTGATGGGACAATAACTTATTTCCCGAATTAATGTACTTTGATATTCATTTTTCCATTGAAGGAACAATTTTTCTTGGTAAGTTGACCAACTCCATATGACTCTTGTGAAATAATTTTGCAAACCTCATGTTTATTTCATCAAATAGACAGACAATGGGAAATTCTCTTTCAACATTAAACATTTCATTCACCGATTCAACTATGTTTGACATCATAATATTATACCTTTTAAAAATCACTTAGCAAGACATAGTATTAAAATAAACTCAAAGAAGACATAAAATTTATAATAATGTACCTGTTTTTCAAAAAAAATACTTGGCTCCATCTTTCGAATATGACATGTTCAATATGTTCTGCTGCCTTGGGTATCATATCCCTTATTTGATTTAAATGGTCAAAGAACACCACTCTATCATACTTTTTAGCTGCTTTATAAAAATGAGACATGACCTTTGAATTGTGATAGTATTTTTGATTATTTTCCTTAAGGTGCCTCATGCATTAACCATAGTGAGCTAAAGTGTAGACAATTGAAATTATCTTTTGGATACTTTAATTCCTATCAAAAATTATACATAGCTCATCGGTATCATCTACAGAGCTTCTCATTTGTTCAACAAAATATTAATATGAGGCATCACATTCCTTGTCTACTACCCAAAAAGCCACTGAAAAGCTGTGATTCTCTCCATCATGTGCCACCGTCAATAACAAAACTCCTTCAAAATTTCTCTTAAGAATGTTCCATCAACGACTATGACTTTTATCATTTCTTTATAACCAAGAATCCAAGATGCATAGGGTACAAAAAAAGTACTTGAACCATTTATTTTAATCAACCTACAATGCCATTTTACTTCTTGGATTTGTGGACTCAAGCATTTAACGGAACGCATCAAGAACTGCATACACGTGATCATGTGTTCCACTAAGTAAAGACTGAAATCTCCATGCCTATATAAATATTCCAATAAATCACCTTATAACCCAATTCTGTACGGAGTTAATTGTCCATATCTCTTGTAGACAGGCCTTTGCCAATGGGGAAGCTATTTTTAAAGTATTTACCAATGAACTTTGTCGTGGTATGCAAATTATGGCTAGTTATATGCTCCAAAACACATGTTTGATACTTTTCATAAATTCTAAAATAGAATCTATCAGAACATATGAATTTCACTACCCTTAACCACCTCTTTCACTATGACTGTGCATATCTAAAATAATATATACGACAAAATTAATCAACTTCTTGAGCCTAAAATCTATTTTAAAGAAAGCTATATGCAATGAAGTGACTAGTTCTTCCTTGTTCTTGAATGTCATTCCTTTGTTAAAATTTGTTCCATCATTTTGAATACTAGTTGATTGTGTTGATTGAGAACTGTCTATTGTATTTCTCGCAACAATGGGTGTAGTTGTTTGATTCTCCTTCACCTTCACTTCATCTCCACTCTTATTATCATTTGAAATATTCATGTCCATATTATCTAATTTATTATTAAATATATCTTGTTGTTCTTGTTGTCCTTGTTCTATATTCTAATTTTTTATCAGTTTTTAAACATTGTATACCCTTAAAATAGGCCTAGCTGCATCACATAGATATGCATGCAAAAGAACCTAATCATTTATCTTAAAAGGTAGAACCCTCTGATTTTCAAAAAAGTTGTACATATAACTGATGATAAGATCTTTCGGTTGACAATTTAGTCCCCAATAGCTAATGATTAAGTTTACAAAATCATCATACAAAACATCTCCTTAGACAGAACCATTATTATCTCTAATATTTCACCACCTTCTAATGCCAAATACATAAATGTTCTTGTTGATCCATTCACCATGGCAATCTACCCCTATTATTATTGATTCCTCCATTAGTGGTACCTAAAGAAATCTATTAAAAAAGCTAATAATGATATTATAGTAAAATTAATAATTAGAGTATAATATATACAACAAAAAATTTATATGCACTATCATTATCAATGTCCAAATAGATGAGCATCTACTACAATAGATGTCCAATCTGTTGGATTCAGCTTTAGGTTATGTCCCAGTACTATAAAACCCCGTGTCTAAAAGCTATTGTACAACGTACGACTTATCTCATTTGGTTGTATAAGAAACATACAAGGTTTATGTCAGAGTCTTACCTACGGCTCTATGGAATAGATAAAGTCTATTATAGATACGAGCTAATCCTAGAAGTCATCAAGACATAGTACGAGCTGTAAGAATTTGAGTCATAAGGGTAATAGTCTAGGTTCTCTAAGTTTTTGTCTAAGTTACGGGTAGGGTCTACAAGTCATAGTGTGATGTTACTAGTTATAGGTTTAGACTCATATATTGACCATTGTATACCATCTTGAAACTTCCAAGCTTACGAGTTATGAGTCTAACTCGTACCTTCACCATACGAGTTGTATGGTTAACACGTGAAGACTGGGGATTAATTTTTGTAATGTTCAGTTAAAGGGCCTTTTGGTCTTTTCCCTCTCTATTAACTCCCAACCCACAACTTATAACCTAAAAAGGATCATTATTTTTCTCTACTTTAGTCAATTAACAACACTTTCCTCCTCCCATCTTCAAGATCATCAAGATTAGGGTTTCTCTCACCAAGTCTTCTCTCAAGTCTCAAGGTTCAAGTTCTCTTCACAAGTCAAGAAATTCCAGTTATGTGTGGTTTATGAATAAGGTTATTCTTTCATCCTTGTGCCCAAAAAACATGATTTTAAGAGTGAATTTACTTATTTTATATTAGGGTTAATACCCAAATAACCATAATCTTGAAATATCACATTACCATATGATAGAAAGCTTTAAGTATATCAAGGTTTACATATACTCATTTTTTGACGTGTAAAATCTATATTGTGATTTGAAATTCATTATCTTGACTGGGATGTTGTTGAAAAATTTCAAGGTGATTATTGAGCATAATGTTTTTCTATGAATTTCTATGAAATAAAGCATGAATTCCAAGTTCTAATTACAAGTACTGAGTTTACAAAAAGTTTATGCTCTTAAGCTCCATTAATATGTTTAATAACATGATTTAAAGAAAAGCTTTATCTTCTGATCTAAAGACAAGAAATCCACAAATTTTTATCTTTATTATGATTTAAGGTAAATATAATCATAATTAGTTTTCATTCTATAAATCCGTAAGCTATTGTAAGGTGAATTTCTTAAGTATGAGCATATATGTATTTTGGGAGTAGTATTTAGCACCGAGAATGGAATGCGGATAAGCGTATCCAAAATTTTTGGATACTATGAGCTACCATAGTTTAATCTTTTTATCAATATGGATGAAGTATAGTGATCACTTATGTTAAGGTTCTATTTTGATGGAAAGGGTAGAACAACTCTCTCCAATATGGGAAGACGTTAGGCTCCATAGTAGCTCACATAGTTTATGTCGGTTAGAAGAATATCTCATAAGAAAGAATAAAGATAAAGATTTTAGAAAATAAGTGTTATGGCTCACTAAGCTTATTCATATAATTCATTATCCATGATTTATGATCTTGTAGTCCTCAGTTTTTCTCAATCAAAGGTGAGTTAGTTACGCTTAGCACACATCATTTGAAAGTTTATATATATATTTATATATTCAATTTTTGTTTTACTTATGCATTCACCACCACATACTCAGTACTTTCTAGAGGTGTTTACCCATATATATGTTTATGTGCTATATTGTCTTATAATATAGATTCCGGTGTTCGTTTCTAGCAGTATGATTAACTGCAGGCATCATCACCTACATCCTGACTTTTGGTGAGTGCTCAGGGCTTGAGGAACTATCTTATCAAACTTGTGTTAAGTGATACAAGTATTTTAGTATTTGTTTTTTTAAGCTTGGGTCAGCTAGGGTCTGTCCCAATGGTTCTCTAGTTAGCAGTAGAGGCTGGTCAGACTGTTTATGTTTTAAGTTCAAGGAATTTGTTCAAGGTTTCCAAAGTTAATGATTTATATTGACATGAAATCATTTACCTTGAATTTCTATATATATGGTAATTCACTTTTCATGTGGGCTTCAAGCAATAGATATCATGGGTTAGCTTAGGTCTATTCAGAGTCTTGAGCACCGTGTGATGTCTAGGGGGTACTTTCGAGGCGTTACAAACTTGTTATTAGAGCTAGTTTTTAAAGATCCCTAGGGAGTCAGAAAGTTGCATTATGTAGAGTCTTGATCATGAATATGAATCACGCTACATTTATGAGTAAGAGGATACAGAACGAGTTAGAAATCATTATTTTCTTCATGATATATCGTGTTTGCAGTTGTCTCTATCTACCTTAATTTAAACTTTAATGTGAGAGTATGCATCCTCTCTAAGCCGAAGCAAGCAAAAACAATGATCAACCACCCCTGCAAGTAAACCCTTTGAATGAGAACGTATCTTATGCTAAATTTTAGGCTGCCATTCAACCGTTGGACCAAGCTATAAATGTCAATGTTCAGGAAAATCAATAGGCAGTAGTGCCACTTCAGCAAAATGGAAATTTAGTTGCAGCTAAAATTTAGGACTTTATGAGGATGAATCCACCTGAGTTCCATGGGTCAAAGATGGATGAAGATCCTTAATACTTTATTGATGAGGTGAGAAATATTACTAAAATTATGCATGTTACTAAAGAGAAGATTGTAGAGTTGTCATCCTATAGGCTGAAGAATGTTATCTATGATTGGGTTTTTATGTGGAAGGAAGGTAGGGGTGAGAATCCAACTCCTATAGGTTGGCAGGTGTTTTAGAATGCTTTTCTGGACAAGTTCTTTTTGTGTGAGATGAGGAAGTCTAATGTGGAGGAGTTCATGAACCTGAGGCATCTCTTTATTACAGTGAAAGTGTACTGCCTTAAGTTTACTCAGTTGTCTAAGCATGCTCCCGAGGTGTTATCTAACTCTTGAACTCATATGAGTAAGTTTGTTACTGGGGTGTCTGATTTGGTGGTCAAGGAGTGTAGGACTACCATGCTGATTGGGATATGGATATTGCTTAGTTGATGACTTATCCATAATAGATTGAGGAAGAAAAGTTAAAGGAGAGAAAGGAGAAATAAGAGGGCTAGGACTAGATAGTTTGAGTATAGTAAGTTAAAGTCTGGAAGGGGAAACCATTTGTAGTTTCATAGTCATTCATCTATGCCTGCGCCATCTTCAGTAAGTGGACCTGCACCCTAGACCAGATAGGAGTAGTGGGAAAGAATTCAAATTCTAGGTCTAAAAAAAGTGTAGTTAGGAGGCCCAGTTACCCGACATGTGCAAAGTATGACAGGACCCATCCTGGTGAGTGTTTGATGGGCAAAGTATGTTTATATGGTTGTGGCAAGTTGGGCCATAGGATCAAGGAGCATCTATATTCTAAGAAGGTAAGTAGGGATATTTGTCCCTGAAATCAGGTTTCTAATGCAATAGCTCAGCCAGTCCGCCCAGTTCCTCTACAATCCACATCATCTAGTACCAATGGCGGTCAGTTCTAGAATCAATTTGATGCTTTAATATCTCATCAGGAGCAGGAAAGTTCAACAGATGTTGTCACTAGTATGTTTCGTGCCTATCACCTTTATGTATATGTAATGTTATTCCCGGGATCAAATCTCTCTTATGCAACTCTATTTGTCGCCATAATTTTGGATTAGGTACTGAAAATCTCTCTAAGCCCTTCTCAGTTTCTACCCAAGTGGGTAAGTTAATTGTTTCTAGATAAGTCTATAGGGAGTGTCCTATTACCTTCCTCCATAAGATTATACTAGCAGATCTAATAAAGTTAGATATAGTGGATTTTTATATTATTCTGGGCATGTATTAGCTCCATTCATGCTATGAATCCATAGATTATCACACCCGCATGGTAAAGTTTCAATTTCCTAATGAAGCAGTTTTCAAATGGAAGGGCAATTCTGGGTCTCCAAAGGTCATTTCATCTCTTATCTTAAGCTTAGAAAATTAATATCAAAAGGGTGTATCTATCATTTAGTTTGAGTCTAAGACTAAGTTTGAAACCCCAATAGTTTAATCAATCCGTGTAGACAATTAATTTTTGGAGGTTTTCCCCTAAGATCATCCAGGGGTACCTCCAGATAGAGAAATAGAATTCGGTATTGATCTTCTTCTTGATACTCAGCATATCTCTATCCCTCCATATTGTATGGATCTGGCTGAATTTAAAGAGTTAAAGGAGCATCTTAAAGACCTTTTAGATAAAGGTTTCATCAAACCTAGCATTTCTCCATGGGGTGCTCCATTCCTTTTCATGTGCAAGAAAGATGGCATGTTAAAAATGTGTATAGATTACAAATAGCTAAATAAGGTTACCATCAAGAAAATTTTTTCCATTCCTTGAATCGATGATTTTTTCAATCAACTTCAGGGTTCCCAGTGGTTCTCAAAGATTTACCTAAGGTCAGGATACCACCGATTGAAAGTTAGAGAGCAAGACATTCAAAAAATAGCTTTCTGATCAAGGTATGCCTATTTTGAGTTTGTGGTTATATCATTTGAACTAATGAATGCTCCTACATCCTTTATTGATTTGATGAACAGTGTCTTCAAGCAGTATTTGGATATGTTTGTCATTGTCTTTTTAAATGACATACTGTTATATTCCAAGAGTGAGGAGGAACATACATACCATTTGAGAATAGTACTATAGAACCTCAAGGACCATCAATTATATGCAAAGTTTGGAAAATATTAATTTTGGTTGGAATCTGTTACCTTATTGGGGAATGTTATTTCAGGAGTCGGTGTTCATGTAGATCCTCAGAAGACTAATGCAGTGAAGCACTGTCCTAGACCTATTACTCCATATGATATTAGGAACTTTTTATGTTTGGCTGGATATTATAGAAGATTTGCTGAAGGGTTCTCCTCTAAAGTTGTGCTATTGACTAAGCTGACCCAAAAGAAAGTGAAGTTTATATGGTCGGATATGTGTGAGAAGAGTTTCCACGAGTTGAAGGACAGATTTACTTTGGCCCTAGTTTTTGCTTTCCATAGGGGTTAGATGAACTTGTGGTGTATTGTGATACTTCTAGAGTTGGGTTAGGTTATGTGTTGATGTAAAATAGGAGAGTGATATCTTATGCCTCAAGGAAAGTTAAGGATAACTAAAAAAACTACCCAACTCACTATTTGGAGTTAGCTGCTGTGGTATTCGCCTTAAAAATTTGGAGACATTACCTCTATGGTATGCATGTTGATGTTTTCGTTGACCATAAAAGTCTTCATTATCTGCTTTCTTAAAGGGAGATGAATCTTCGTTAGTGAAGATGGTTTGAATTGTTGAAATATTATAAAATGAATGTGCATTATCATCCGGGTAAGGCCAACGTGGTGAAGAAGCTTTGATTGGGTTGGACTCTATTCTTCAAGCTATGGAAAAGGTTCAGTTGATTCACGAGAAATTAAAAAGTGCTTAGAGTCGTCAGAAATCATATGCTAGTGAAAGGAGAGAGCTCAAATTTGAAGTGGGTGATTGGGTATTCTTTAAAGTGTTACCTATGAAGGGTATAGTGAGATTTGGAAAGAAATGGAATTTTAGTCCCCGATTTGTTAGTCCGTATGAGGTAGTGAAACGTGTAGAAGAGGTTGCTTACAAATTGAATCTTCCGCCAGAGTTAGGTGTAGTTTACCAAATGTTTCTGTCTCGATACTTAAAAAGTGCATTGAAAATACATACTTAATAGTTCCCCTAGAGAGTATTGTGGTCAAAGATAACTTGTCGTATGAGGAGATTCCTGTGGATATACTTCATAAGCAGGTTTGAAGGGTAAGGAATAAGAAAGTAGCATCATTAAAAGTTCTTTGGAGAAAACAACTAGTTAAAGGGGCCACTTAGGAAGATGAAAAAGACATGATGACCAAGTATCCTCATCTCTTTTCCTCCAATTCAGTTCCTACCTAAGGTAAAGTATTATTTACGACATATTCTTTCTCTTAGAGTCTGTTTAAGTACTCCTATATCATATCTTATGTTATGATAAATTAAGTCCTTGTGGTTGTAGTAATCTTGTTGTAAATTTAGTGTGCAGAGGTTGATTCTTTTCTAAAATCCAAATCCTAGGTGAACCACATTCAAGGACGAATGTTTCCAAGGGGGAGATATTGTAATACCCCATGTCTGGAAGTCACCATGCATCATATGACTCAATTTCTTGAATAGTACATACATCATATGAGTCGTGCATAGTAAATAATATCTAGGGAAATGTGGAGTTAATGAAGTCTATTGTAGATACGAGAATTCATCAAGCATGGTACGAGTCGTATGAAGGAAAGTCATGAGTTCATTAGTGTAGGATCCCTAAGGTTCTTTCCATGATAGAATTGGTTGTTTCCAAGTCGTATAGACAAGTAACGAGTTGTATGTTACCACTCATATGTTGAGCAGTATATACCATCTTTGATTTTGACAAGTAAGAGAATGCATTATGAACCCAATTCGATGAAAGTATGTATTTGGCATGGGGTTTTTCCATAAGTTTGATCTATAATCTCGTGCATATGTTATTTGAGTTTGAAAAGCAATTTATGAATGTGACTTGTGAAATTCCTTTCCCCATGATGAAATTTATGGTCAATACATGTCATGCATTGTTAATTGTTTTGAGAGCATGAGTTAGAAGCCTTTTTTTATCATGAGGTTTATGTATAATTAGTGTTGGGGCTGGTCTATGAATGATGATAATTCATGAGTTTTAAATTCCTCTTTAACCATTATCCATTATTGTTTTGCACGATTTCAAAAGGGGTATTTCTTATACTAAAGGCTCCTGTGTATAAACTAAAAGAAATATGCATTGAATAAAAGTGTTGGCCACCATGTGTTTAAGACTTGAAATAAGAGTATGTTACATATGTTTTCATATGCTTTTAAAATAAAAACTCTCACATGATTTGACGAATCTTTTGGTGGTCATTTGCATGTTTATGAAAGAGAAAGGCTATGGATTTGATGAGATATGAATGACTTGAAAGTCTGGGTATGAAGATACCTGGTGATGGTATTGCCTTAACAGAATAAGCATTGAATGTTTTATAAGCATGAAGCATGATCCTTAAAGGACTAAAAATGGTCTTAAAAAGAGTTAGATGGCTACCCAAAGAAGGCATGAGTTCAAATAACTCACTGCCCAAACCTGTGTTTTGCCAACATTGGTTTTATTTTTCCATGTAATAGGGGGTTGTACGCTTGTGACGTCCTTATGTCATAGTATAAAATTGAGACTCCAATCCTTTCAGCAAACTTGGGTTAGGGGCTTGGCAGCCGAGTCAAGGTCAGATTCTATATAGCCCGTGGGATCGTAGAATTATAGGGTATACCATCTAGCTCAGAAGTAATACAAAGATTTGAGTCATGATTACCAGAAAATGTTTGAAAGTTCTTCAACTTTTGCCCATGTGTTTTCATCTACCTAATGCTAAATTGTTTTTATGAAATGCTCTCACTTATGTTGTATAAATATATATATATATATATATATATATATATATGGTTTTTCTATGTATTAGTACCTTCAAGTATTGACCCTTATATTTTAGGTTTTGAGGCCCTCTCTCATGATCCCTCTAATCAGTAGATTTTTCCAAGAGTTCAGAGTTGGTGAGCATCCCTTACTTCGAAAGGCGTACTATACATTTTTTAACTTTTAGGTATTCTATGGTCTGGCCGGTGGACTTGTCCCGATTTATACAGATTGTTGTTTCAATTCAGTAGAGACTTCGTAGACAATTTTTAAGTTGGATCTATATTTTCTTTTCTTTGATACAATGTTATGAAGTTATATTTTATTTATGGGACTACCGTAATTTCAGTTTATCTTTTGTGTTGTTATGTTATATGAGTTATGCTTATGATCACATGTTAAGGGGTATCTCGGGCCTTAATAGTTTGGGATGCCCATCGCTACTAGGGTGTAACGCCCCGAATCTGGTACTCGAAATGCTACACAGTGCTCATGACCCCGAAGGACCACAACCTAACCCATGACTGATAGCTGTACCTAAAAACTCCATAATATACTATATAAATGCAGAAATAAAGGCTGAAAGGCCATAAGGTTCAAAACTATAACATAAAATCTGAATTGAAATATAAAATCTGGGTGGGGGTATAAAATACCCAAAACAACTTAAATAAACTGACTGAACATGATAATCTGAAAAGTCTCTAATTGACTGAACTATCTGAATAAGGAGTTGATGGGACATGTCCCCAACTAACTCTAGCTACTAAAATAAATTAATTAATGAGATAATAAAGTAATGATCATATCCTCGAAGGATGAGGAATCACTGATAACTCTGACTGTGGAGATTGGAATGCTACAGATGCTTTGGAGCTCGTGTCTCTGAACCTATGGTATAAAACACCATTGCGTAAATACATCAGTACTATTAAATATACTGGTATACATGTATGGTAGGCTGAATGCAAAGGGTTGACATGCATGAACTATACTAATTGGCTGGATAACATGAACGTGAGAATACAAGCATGAATACATAATAACTGTAACTGAGTTCATGATAACATGATTTCTGAGTCTAAGTACTGATAATATGAGATACTAATAACTATATAACTAAAATAACTGATACTGAGCGACTATATCTGACAGTCTAGGTTCTGATGGAACTAGCTAAGTTTCGTACGGTTCTGAGTTGACTGTATCTAACAGTCCTGAATTCTGTAGAGCTATCTAATTTCTATTATTGAGATTAATGACTGTATCTTACAGTCCTGATTCTGTAACTGAAACTATAGAAAGTAGTTATCTTACCGACATGACTCTAATACGCCATTATGGATGAGTTGGGGTCTATTCTGTATCCCCAATTAGAAGGGTATCAATATCACGCCACTGGTAAGGACAAGCTGTCGATGACCCTAATATGACAGTGTCCCCAAAAGAGAATGGTAGGGCCCTCATCTGACAGTGCTTATCAACCTCATCTGACAGTGTTGATGTCTCAACCTATGCTGGCTACATAGTTCTGAAATGCAAGGACTTCTCCTAAGAATCACACCCTCATATGACAGTGTGTGTTCCCATCCTTGGATTCACTCGGTGCTAATTCCTACTCCCATCTGAATAGACACTGAACATGGATTACTGAACTGAACTGGACTGAATTAACTGAGTTCCATTGACTAACGAAATAGTAATGAGATTACTGTATTATTGAGCTTTCCGAAGTCACATGACTGACTGAGTTCTATGGATCATGGCTTGACAGAGGATATTGTGAAATTATGACACTAGATCGAGGTACATAACTATATTTTTTGGGTACAAGTACCCCCAGGACTCGATGGAAAGAAACTGAAAAAGTATGACTTTCTTGAATACATGACCAACATAACAATCCATAGTACAACAAGTTAGAGATTTCATGAAGTACTAGTTCTAAAGCACCACAATGGATACACATATATCCATAATTCATTGACTAATACATTTCATCAAACACTTGACATGCATAAACTTGTACATGAATGGGGATTTCATATTATTCTACTAGTATGGCTCTTTTTCCTTCACATAGGTATTTAATCATACATATGGGGAGCATGCTTGATTATACAATCATCAATGCATCTAATAATCATGGATACATCAATCAACTTGTAATTTGAAAGGGGGTTTATCATGGTTATTATGCAAATCTTCATATACTAGGGTCAATCATTAAAATATGTAATGTAAAACATGAATTAAAACCCCACAACATCATGAACATGAATTTCAATTCAATTTAAATCATGAACATTTATCAATACAAAAATCTTGGATTTCAAAAAGCGATTCTTGAGCTTCATGACATACCTGGATTGCAAGTTTCTTGAAGTTCCTGGACTTGAAGAACTTGAATCTCTTAGTTTCTTGAAGAAGGATTTGGATCTTGTTCTTGGGCATTATCTTTTATAGAAAACCCTTATTAGATGTTGTGAATGAATAATGAACTTATGAGCATTGGCCTAATATAATTAGGGATTAAAACGGATGGAAAAAGACCCAAATACCCTTTTAAAATTGGGTTTAAGTTGCTGAATGGGACCTGCAACGGTCAGTCATTTTGACCGTCGTACATAGACCTAAAAAGACTCACTGCCTATGTAGCGATGGTTTGGGCGACGGCCCATCACTAGATCGATGGTCCATCAACCAGTCCATCGCACCTTATGCAATGGTATTTAATACCAAGCTTATAATAGAATTCTAAATATGAGATGGATACCAAGCTTGTATCTGAAACCTGAACATGAAACTGGGTAAGCTTAAGGAAAACTATTACTGTTAGCTAGATCTGAGTTAGCGGAGAAGAGGTGAGGATAATTTGTATGCATGTCTCCTTCTGCTTCCCAAGTAGCTCCCTCAATGGACTGATTCCGCCAAAGAACTTTGACTAGAGGAACTTCTTTGTTCCTCAGTCTACGAGTCTGATAGTCTAGGATTTTGACTGGAATCTCTTCATAAGAGAGGTTGTTCTAAATATCTATGCTCTGAATAGGGACTACAACTGTCGGGTTACCTATGCACTTCTTGATTAAAGAGACATGGTAGAATGGATGAACTAAGGCTAGTTCTGAAGGCAACTCGAGCTCATAAGCTACCTTGCCGAATCTATTGAGAATCTTGAAGGGACCAACATATCGGGGACTGAGCTTTCCCTTCTTTCTGAACTGCTTCACTCCCTTCATGGGAGAGATCTTTAGATAGACATAGTCACTAATCTGAAACTCTAGATCCTTTCTACACACATCATCATAAGACTTCTATTGGCTTTGAGCAGCCCGGAGTCTTTCTCTGATCAACTGAACTTTATCCAAGGCATTGAATATTAAGTCAGGCCCTATAATTGAGGCCTCACTAACTTCAAACCAACCAACTGGAGATTTGCATCTCCTACTATAGAGAGCTTTGAATGGAGCCATCCAAATACTGGAATGAATGTTGTTATTGTATGAAAACTCAATCAAAGGCAAGTGGTCCTCCCAACTACCCTTGAAATCAATTGCACACGCCCTTAGAATATCTTCTAAAGTATGAATGGTACTTTCTTCTTAACCATATGTATGAGGATGAAAGGTTGTACTAAGATAAACTTGGGTACCAAGACCATTTTGGAATGCTTTCCAGAAATGAGAGGTGAACTAGGTACCTCTGTCTGAGATAATAGATAAAGGAATACCGTGCAATCTGACCAACTCCCTGATGTAGAGTTTGGCATAATCCTCAACTGAATTAGAGGTATGGACCGGAAGGAAATAAGCTGATTTGGTCATCTTGTCTATAATGACCCAAACTGAATCATACTGGTGATGAGTACGAGGCAAACCCATCACAAAGTCCATGTTCACTTCTTCCCACTTCCAAGTAGGAATAATTAACTCCTGTATGTACCCGCTATACTTCTAATGCTCTATCTTAACCCATTGATATGTAGAGCATTTAGCCACGAACTCTGCAATATCTCTCTTCATCGCACTCCACCAATAGATCTCCCGTAAGTTGCGGCACATCTTTATGGCCCCTGGATGAATAGAGTAGCGTGCACCATGCGCTTTTGCAAGAATTTTCTACCTTAAGTCATGTATACCTATAACACACAAACAACCCTAACAACACAATACATTATCTCCCCCTTGGGAGAAAACCCCTACTTTCTGATCCTTAACTGACTCGTTCAACTTGAATAGACTGGGATCTCTATCTTGATTTTCTTTAACCTCGAAAACTAGAGATTATTCTAAAATACTCTGAACCCATATGTCACCCTCCTCTATATCGACTAAGAGAATGCCTAGTCTGTTAAGATGATGGATTTCCCGAGCTAACTTCTTCTTACTGTCCTCAATATGAGCATCACTACCCATAGACAGTCTATTGAGAGCGTCGGCCACAACATTGGCCTTTCCCAGATGATAAAGGACACTCATTTCGTAATATTTCAATATCTCTAACCACCTTCTGTGATAAGGATTGAGATCATTGTGAGAAAAGACATATTGAAGGCTCTTGTGACCTGTGAACACATCTGTATGAACACCGTATAAATAATGCCTTCAAATTTTTCAGGCAAATACTATGGCTACTAACTCAAGATCATAAGTAGAATAATTCTTCTCATGGGGTTTAATTTGCTTGGAGGCATAGGCTATGACCTTACCATGATGCATGAGTACATAACCCAAACCTATTATGGATGCATCACAATACACCACGAATCTATTTGGACTATCTGGAAGAGCAAAGACTGGAGCTGAGGTGAGTCAAGTCTTCAACTCCTGAAAACTCTTCTCACAAGGATCTAACCACTGAAACTTGACTTTTTTTTTAGTCAATCTTGACATAGGAGATGCAATAGAAGAAAATCCCTCAACAAACCATCTGTAATAACCATCCAAACCCAACAAACTCCTGATATCTGAGGAGAGACAGGTCTGGGCCAGTTTCTTACTGCTTTAGACTTTTGAGGATATATTCTAATGCCATCACCAGAAATAATATGTCCAAGGGATGCTGCTAACCTTTGCCAAAACTCGCACTAACTGAATTTGGTGAACAACTGATGATCTCTGAGAGTCTGAAGTACGATTCTGAAATGGTTTGCGTGATCATACTCACTACGAGAATAGACCAGAATATCATCTATGAAGACTATGATGAAAATGTCCAAGTACTGCTTGAACACCTATTTCATCAAGTCCATGAAAGCGGCTGGGGCATTAGTAAGACCAAAGGACATATCCAAAAACTCAAAGTGACCATACTGAGTACGAAAAGATATTTTCCGAATGTCACATTCTCTAAATATGAGCTGATGATAGCCGATCTAAGGTCTATCTTAGAGAAATAACTGGCACCCTAAAGTTTGTCAAACAAGTCTTCTATTCTAGGAAGAGAATACTTGTTTTTGGTAGTTACTTTATTGAGTTGACGGTAATCAATGCACATTCTAAGAAAACCATATTTCTTTTGCACGAATAAGACTGGTTCACCCCACGAGGAAACACTAGGTCTGATGAATCCCTTATCTAAGAGATCCTTCAATTTCTCTTTCAATTCTCTAAGTTCTTCTGGTGCCATTCTGTATGGCGGAATAGATATAGGCTGAGTATGTGGAAGAAGATCAATATCGAAGTCTATTTCCTTTTAGGCAGGAAATCTTGGAAGATCTTCAGGAAAGACAACTGAATATTCATTCACGACTGGGACTGATTCAAGACTGGGAGTTTCGGAGCTAGAGTCCTTAACATGAACAAGATGATAAACACATCTTTTTGATATCATCTTCCTTGCCCGAAGGTAGGAAACAAGATGACCCCTTAAAGCTGAAGTACTACCCCTCTACTCTAGTATGGTTTTATTTGAAAATTGGAACTGGACTATTCTATTTTGGTAGTTGACTATGGCATAGAAGGAATAAAGCCAATCCATGCCGAGAATGACATCAAAATCAGTCATCTCTAATTTGACAAAGTCTGCTAAAGTAACTTTCTGAAATATCATAACTGGGCAGTCATTGTATACCCACCGGGCTATGATGGTTTTACCTACTGGGGTTGAGACTGAAAAGGGCTCTGCTAGAATTTCGGGACTAACTCCAAAATTAATGGCTATATAAGGAGTAAAAAAGACAAGAAAGCTCCTGGATCTAGCAAAGCGTAAACATGCATATGAAATATCAATAACGTACCAGTAACCATATCAGGAGAATTTTCCTGATCTTGTCAGGACTGGAGAGCATAAAGTCTATTTGGGCGTTGCCCACTAGTAGCACTAGAGGTAGCACTCTGCTGATTTGGGCAATCGAACTGATCTGAGGAATGGTTCTGCTAACCTTGATAACCTGACTAGGGACAATCTCTGACTTTGTGGCCTGGCTTTCCACATCCAAAATAGACATCTCTACCAGCTCTGCAAGCACCCTTGTGGTTCTTACTATAAGTCTGACAAAGAGGATTAGTTCCAGCATTGCTAACAGTTCCCTGAGACTTAGAACCTGGCACCTTATCACTATTACCATCCCTGAACTTAGGAACTGGAGCACTGGCTAAAAAAAGAGTTGGAACTGATGACATTGGATAAAACTGAGAACGGTTTTCTCCTTCTCACTTAGGTTACACAAAGTTGAAACTACCTGTCCTTACTTTCTTATTCTGCTTCTCCCTCATCTTAATATTTTGCTCCGCTATCTACTGAGCATGTGTCATAAACCTGGTTAAAGTCACATCACTATTCAACATCGCATACCTACACTCATTTAGTACACTATTATTCACCCTAAAAACAAACTTACTAATCTTCGCCCTGCTGTCTGCAACCAAATAAGGAGCATATCTAGATAATTGAGTAAACTTAAGAGAATACTCTTTCACCGTTATGTTTCCCTACCTGAGGTTGGTAAATTGTAACACCTTAGCTCCTCTCAGCTCTAGCGGAAGAATCTCGCTAAGAATGCAGTGAAAAACTCCTCCCACTCTATAGGGCCTGCATCATCTGGCCTTTCTGACTTCCACTGCTTATACCAAGTGTGAGCAATATCCTATAACTGATATGCAGCTAGCTCAGCAATCTCACTAGGAATAACCCCCATGATGTCAGTAACCTACTGAACCTGATCGATGAATTCCTGAGGATCCTCATCTGAATTAGACCCGAGAAAGGTTGGATATTTATTCGGGTGAAATCCCAAATCCTGGATGTAGTTGAATTGGACACTAGTTGGTTAGAATGATCTGAGCAATAACTGACTGAGCAAGAGTAGTGAACACAGCTCTAAACTCTAAATGAGAGACATATTTGCCCAAAGGATCTTCGAGCTGAGGGTCTGGCTGATTCTCATTTCTTCTTTTAGGAGGCATGTTCTATAGAAGAAAGGGAGAAATGGATTAGACTGAGAGATTGACTTGAGATTATGTTCACTAGTATAACATGAATATTTAAAGAAGGGAAACTGTTCCTAAAACATCTTATAGCCTCCAGCACATAAATGTGGCACGCAATACACCCATGTACAAGACTCTACTAGATGCAGATTTCAGACTTCCTAAGATACTATTGAACCTTAGGCTCTAATACCAAGTTTTTAACGCCCCGAATCTGGTACCTAGAATGCGACACAGTTCTCATGACCCCGAAGGACCACAAGCTAACCCATGACTGATATCTGTACTTGAACACTGCATAATATACTGTATAAATATAGAAATAAAGGTTGAAAGGCCATAAGGTTCAAAACTATAACATAAAATCTAAATAGAAATATAACATCTGGGTGGGGTATGAAATACCCAAAACAACGAAAATAAACTGACTGAACATGATAATATGAAAAGCCTCTAATTGACTGAACTGTCTGAATAAGGACTTGATGGGAGATGTCCCCAACTAACTCCAACTACATAAATAAATTAATTAATTACTGAGATAATAAAGTAATGATCATGTCCTCGAAGGATGAGGACTCACTTATAACTCTGACTGTGGAGAATGGAATGCTCTTGATGCTCTGGAGCTCATGTCTCTGAACATATGGTATAAAATACCAAAGTGCAAATGCGTCAGTATAATTGAATATACAGTATGCATGTGAGGTAGGTTGGCTGCAAAGGGTTCACATGCATGAACTATACTAACTGACTGGATAACATGAACATGAGAATACATGCATAAATACTTAATAACTGTAACTGAGTTCATAATAACATAATTTTTGAGTCTGATTACTGATAACATGAGATACTGATAGCTGTATTAGTGAAATAACTGATACTGAGCGAATATATTGATAGTCTAGGTTTTGATGGAACTAGCTGAGTTCCATACTATTTTGAGTTGACTGTATCTGACACTTCTGAATTCTGTAGAACTATCTGATTTCTATTACTGAGACTGAATGACTGTATATGATAGTCCTAATTCTTTAACTGAAACTGTAGGAAGTAGTTATCTAACTGATATGCCCCTAATATGCATTTATGGCTGAGTTGGCGTCCAATCTGTAACCCTAATTGGAAGGGTGTAAATACCACACCACTAGTAAGGACAAGTTGTGGGTGACCCTCATCTGACAGTGTCCCCAAAAGAGAATGGTGGGCCCCTCATCTGACAGTGTTTATCCATCTCATCAACCCTCATCTGATAGTGGTGATGTCTGAACCTATGCTGGCTACATAGTTCTGGAACGCAAGGACTGCTCCTAAGAATCATACCCTCATCTGACTGTGTATGTTCCCATCCTTGGTTTTACGCGATTCTAATTCCTACTCCCATCTAAATAGAACATGGATTACTGAACTGAACTGGACTGAATTAACTGAGTTCTGTTGACTGAAGGAATAGTACTGAGATTACTGTATTACTGAGCTTTCCTGAGTCACATGACTCGACTGAGGATATCATGAAATCATGACGCTAACTCTAGGCACACAGTAATATTTTTTGGGTACAAGTACCCCTAAGACTCGATAGAAAAAAAATGACAAAGCATGACTTTGTTGAATACATGACCAACATCACAATCCATAATACAATAAGTTGGTGATTTCATGATGTACAAGTTCTAAATCACCACAATGGCTACACATATATCTAAAATTCATTGACTAAGACATTTCATCAAACACTTGACATGTATAAACTTGTACATGAATGTGGATTTCATATTATTATACTGTATGGTGCTTTTTGCTTCACAGGGGTATTTAATCAAACACATGTGAAGCATTCTTTGGTTATACAATCATCAACGCATCTAATAATCATGGATACATCAATCAACTTATAATTTGAAATGGGTTTTATCATGGTTATTACGCAAATCTTTATATACTAGGGTCAATCATTGAAATATGTAATTTAAAGCATGAATTAAAACCCCACAACATCATGAACATGAATTTCAATTAAATTTAAATCATGAACATTCATCAATACACAAATCTTGGATTTCGAAAAGAGATTCTTGAGCTTCATGTGTGAAAGGGACCCATGAATCAACACATGACATGCCTGGGTTGCGAGTTTCTTGAAGTTCTTAGACTTGAAGAACTTGAATCTCTTAGTTTCTTGAAGAAGGATTTGGATCTTATTCTTGGGGATTATCTTTGAGAGAAAACCCTATTTTGCTGTTGTGGATGAATAATAAACTTATGAGCCTTGGTCTGATATAAGTAGGTGTTAAAACGGGTGGGAAAAGACCTAAATACCCTTTTAAAAATGGCTTTAATTTGCTGAATGGGACCTACAATTGGTCCATCGCTGGCTTGATGATCAGTCGTTTGGTACATGGACCAAAAAAAGACTCACTGCCTAAGTAGCGATGGCTTGGGAGATGGTCCATCGCTGACTCAACGGTCCGTCAACCTGTCCGTTGAACCTTATTTAGAAGGTTGACTTAATTCCTTGGATGCGATGGTTTAGGCAAAGATCCATCCTAGATCTACGCTCCTGGGTGATTCTGATAGCTCTGAGTAAATTGTCCATAACATTTTACTCCGATGCCGGATTATGAAGAAATTGGTATCATTGAAAGCTAATTCAATTTCCCACATGATACAAAATGAAAATCTTAAAAATTTCACATGTACAAAAATGGATTCATATTTCAAAATAAGTTTCTAAAATTCTTGAGATGATTTCAAGCTAGGTAGAAGTACGGGGTATTATAGTATCTCCCCTTGAGAACATTCATCCTCGAATGAAACTCGGTGATAAGGGAAAGATAAACTGACGTACATACTGAACATGAATGACTGGAACATGATTTCATGATTTACATGTCTGATAATTGATTATATCATACTAAATACGCATATCTGATGCATGTGTAACAGATTCATGAATGCATGATTGAGCGTTCTGATGAACTAATGTTCACCCTATGAGAATGCATGTCTGATGCATGATTATACAACTGAACTGATATATGAATGAATGACTAAATATGCAATGGTATTTAATACCAAGTTTGTAATGGAATTCTGAACATGAGATGGATACCAAGGTTGTATCTGAAACCTGAACATAAAACTGGGTAAGATTAAATAAAATAGTTACCTTGAGCTAGTCTGAGTTAGTAGAGAAGAGGTAAGGATACTTGGTATGCATGTCTCCTTCTGATTCCTGAGTATCTCCCTCAATGGACTGATTCCGACAAAGAACTTTGACTAGAGGGACTTCTTTGTTCATCAGTCTACAAGTCTGATAGTCTAGGATTTCGACTGGAATATCTTTATAAGAGAGGTTGTTCTGAACATCTATGCTCTGAATAGGGACTTCAACTGTTGGGTCACCTATGAACTTCTTGAGAAAAGATACATGGAAGACTGGATGAACTTAGGCTAGATCTAAAGGAAACTCGAGCTCATAAGCTACCTTGCTGAATCGACTGAGAATCTTAAAGGGACCAACATTTCGGGGACTGAGTTTTCCCTTCTTGCCGAACCTCTTCACTCTCTTAATGGGAGAGATCTTTAGATAGACATAGTCACCAATACAAAAATCAAGAACCTTTTTGCGCACATCTGGATAAGACTTCTATCCGCTCTAAGTAGCCTAGAGTCTTTCTTTGATCGATTGGACTTTTTCCAAGGCATCAATACTAAGTCAGGCCCTATAATTAAGGTCTCACTAACTTCGAACAAACCGAATAGAGATCAACATCTCCTACCATAGAGAGATTAGAATGGATCCATCCGAATACTGGATTGATAGTTGTTGTTCTATGCAAACTCAATCAAAGGCAAGTGGTTATCCCAACTACCCTTGAAATCAATTGCACACGCCCTTAAAATATCTTATAAAGTCTGAATGGTCCTTTCTTCTTGACCATCTGTCTGGGGATGGAAGGTTGTACTAAGATGAACTTAGGTACCAAGACCTTTTTGGAACGCTTTCCAGAAATGAGAGGTGAACTGGGTACCTCTATCTGAGATAATATTTAATGGAACACCGTGCAATATGACCAACTCCCTGATGTAGAGTTTGGCATAATCCTCGAATGAATAAGAGGTATGGACTGGAAGGAAATGAGATAATTTGATCATCCTATCTACAATGACCCAAACTGGATTATGTTGGTGACGAGTACGAGGAAGGCCCGTCACAAAGTTCATGTTCACTTCTTCCCACTTCCAGTTAGGAATACTGAACTCCTGCATGGACCTGCTAGTCTTATGATGATCTATCTTAACCTGCTGACATGTAGAGCATTTAGCCACGAACTCTGCAATATCTCTCTTCAACCCACACCACCAAAATATCCCCCACAAGTCGCGGTACATCTTTGTGGCCCCTGGATGAATAGAGTAGCGTGCTCCATGTGCTTTTACAAAGTTTTATTACCTTAAGTCTTCTATACCTGGAACACACAGATGACCCTGACAATGCAACACAACATCTCCCCCTTGGGAGAAAACCTCTACTTTCTGATCCTTAACTGACTCTTTAAACTTGACTAGACTGGGATCTCTATCTTGATTTTCTTTCACCTCGGAAACTAGAGATAATTCTGAACTACTCTGAACCCATATGTCACCTTCCTCTATATTGACTAAGTGAACGCCTAGTTTGGGAAGCTAATGGATTTCTTGACCTAATTTCTTCTTACTGTCCTCAACATGAGCAATACTACCCATAGAAAGTCTATTAAGAGCGTCGGCCACAATGTTGGCCTTGTCCAGATGATAAAAGATACTAATGTCGTAATATTTCAAGAGCTCTAACCACCTTATCTAATAAATATTGAGATCTTTCTGAGAAAAGACATATTGAAGGCTCTTATGATCTATGAACACATCTACACCAACACCATATAAATAATGCCTCCAAATCTTTAAGGCAAATACTATGGCTACTAACTCAAGATCACGAGTAGTATAATTCTTCTAATGAGATTTAAGTTTCCTGGAGGCGTAGGCTATGACCTTACCATTCTGCATGAGTACATAACCCAAACCTATTCTAGATGCATCACAATACACCACGAACCCATCTGGACCATCTGGATGAGCTACGATAGGAGCTTAGGTGAGTCAAGTCTTCAACTCCTAAAAACTCTTCTCGTAAGGATCTGACCACTAAAACTCGACTTTTTTCTGAGTCAATTTGGACATAAGGAATGCAATACCAGAAAATCCCTCAAAAAACCATCTGTAATAGCCAGCCAAACATAAGAAACTCCTAATATCTAATAAAGAGAGAGGTTTTGTCTAATTTCTTACTGCTTGGAATGAAGCCAATCCATGCTTAGAATTACATCAAAATCAGTCATCTCTAATTTGACTTAGTCAAACCCAAGAAACTCCTAATAGCTGGAATGAAGCCAATCCATGCCTGGAATGACAACAAAATCAGTCATGTCTAATTTGACTAAGTCTGTTGAAGTAACTTTCTGAAATATCATAACTGGGCAGTTCCTGTATATCCACTGGGCTGTGATAGTTTTTCCCACTTGGGTAGATACTAAAGAGGTCTCTTCTAGAATTTTAGGATTGACTCCAAAATTAGCTGCTATATAGGGAATAACGAAAGACAATGAATCTCCTAGATCTAGCAAAGCGTAAACATACACATGAAATATCTGTAACGTACCAGTAACCACATACAAAAAATTTTCTTGATCTTGTCGGGACTGGAGAGCATAAAGTCTATTTGGGCATTGCCAACTATTAGCACCAGAGGTGGCACCCTATTGATTTTGGCGACCAGACTGAGCTGAGGAATGGTTCTACTGACTTTGATAACCTGACTGGAGATAATCTCTAAATCTGTGGTCTGGCTTGCCATATCCAAAATAAACATCACTACCAGCTCTGCAAGCACCCTTGTGGTTCTTACCACAAGTCTGACAAAGAGGATTAGTTCGGGCAATTCTAACACTGCCCTGAGACATAGAGCCTGGCGCCCTATCTCTATTACCATCCCTGAACTTAGGAGCTGGAGCATTGGCTAAAGAAGAAGTTGGAACTAATCACGTAGGATAAAACTGAGAACGGTTTCCTCCTTCTGACTTAGGCTGTGCAAAGTTGAAACTACCCGTCCTTGCTCTTTTACTCTGCTTCTCCCTCATCTTAATCTTTTGCTTCTCTATATTCTAAGCATGCATCAAAAGCCTGGCTAAAGTCATGTAACTATTTAACATCGCAGACCTACACTTATTAACCACACTATTTTTCACACCAGAAACAAACTTACTCATCTTGGCCCTGCTGTCTGCAACCACATGAGGGAGCATATCTGGCTAATTGAGTAAACTTAAGAAAATACTCTTTCAGATTCATGTTGCCTTTCTTGAGGTTGAGAAAATCTAACACCTTTGCTTCTCTCAGCTCAAGGGGAAATAACTTCGCTAAGAATGCAGTGACAAACTCCTCCCACTCTATAGGCCCTGCATCATCTGGCCTTTCTGACTTCCACTTCTTGTACCAAGTGTTAGCAACATCCTGTAACTGATATGCAGCTAGATCAACACTCTAACTTGGAGTAACCCCCATGATATCATGAACCTTATGAACCTGATCACTGAATTCTTGAGGGTCCTCATCTGAATTAGACCCGAGAAAGGATGAAGGATTCATTCGGGTGAAGTTCCGAATCCTGGCTGCAGCTGAATTGGCCACTAGGTTGGCCAAAACGACAACTGGTCATTCATTTTGAGAAGCAACTGACTAAGAAAGAGTAGTGAACGCATCTCTAAACTCTGCATAAAAGATATGTTCGCCCAAAGGATCTTCGGGCTGAGAGGCTGGCTGATTCCAGTTTCTTTTTTTAGGAGGCATATTCTATAGAAGAAAGGGAGAAACAGATTAGGCGGAGAGATTGACATGAGATTATGCTCACTGGCATGACATAAATACTGAAAGAAGGGAAACTATTCCAAAAACATCTTATAGCCTCCTGTACATAAATGTGGTGCGCAACACACCCATTTACAAAACTCTACTAGATGCGGCTTTCAGATTTCCTAGGAAAATATTGAACCTTAGATCTGATACCAAGTTTGTAACGCCCCAAATCTGATACTCAAAATGCTACACAATGCTCATGACCACGAAGGACCACAAGCTAACCCATGAATGATATCTGTACCTGAACACTGCATAATATACTGTATAAATGCAAAAATAAAGACTGAAAGTCCATAAGGTTCAAAATAATAACATAAAATCTTAAAAGAAATATAACATCTGGGTGGGGTATGAAATACCTAAAACAACTTAAATAAACTAACTGAACATGATAATCTGAAAAGCCTCTAATTGACTGAACTATCTGAATAAGGAGTTGATGGGACATAACCCCAACTAACTCTAACTACTAAAATAAATTAATTAATGAGATAATAAAGTAATGATCACATCCTCAAAGGATGAGGAATCACTAATAACTCTGATTATGGAGACTGGAATGGTACTGATGCTTTGGAGCTCGTGTCTCTAAACCTATGGTATAAAACACCATTACGTAAATACGTCAGTACTATTGAATATATTGGTATACATGTATGGTAGGATGAACGCAAAGGGTTGACATACATGAACTATACTAACTAACTGGATAACATGAATGTGAGAATACAATCATGAATACATAATAACTGTAACTGAGTTCGTGATAACATGATTACTGAGTCTGAGTACTGATAACTGTATAACTTAAATAACTGATACTGAGCGACTTATCTAACAGTTTAGGTTTGGATAGAACTAGCTAAGTTTTGTATTTTTCTAAGTTGACTGTATCTGACAGTCTTGAATTTTGTAGAGCTATCTAATTTCTATTACTGAGACTGAATGACTGTTTATGATAGTCCTAATTCTGTAACTGAAACTATGGGAAGTATTCATCTAACTGACATGCCCCTAATATGCCATTATGTCTCAACCTATGTTGTCTATATATTTCTGGAACACAAGGACTGCTCCTAAGAATCACACCCTTATCTGACAGTGTGTGCTCCCATCCTTGGGTTCACTCGGTGCTAATTCCTACTCCCATCTGAATAGACACTGAACATGGATTACTAAACTGAACTGGACAGAATTAACTGAGTTCCATTGACTGACAGAATAGTACTGAGATTACTATATTACTGAGCTTTCCTGAGTCACATGACTGACTGAGTTCTATGGATCATGGCTTGACTGAGGATATTGTGAAATCATGACACTAACTCTAGGCACACATCTATATTTTTCAGGTACAAGTACCCTTACGACTCCATGGAAAGAAACAGACAAAGCATGACTTTCTTGAATACATGACCATCACAATTCATAATATAATAAGTTGGAGATTTCATGAAGTACAAGTTCTAAAGCACCACAATGGCTACACATATATCCATAATTCATTGACGAAGACATTCCATCAAACACTTGATATCCATACACTTGTACATGAATGGGGATTTCATATTATTATACTAGTTTGGTGTTTTTTCCTTCACATAGGTATTTAATCAAACACATAGGGAGCATGCTTTGGTTATACAATCATCAACACATCTAATAATCATGGATACATCAATCTACTTGTAATTTGAAAGGGGGTTTATCATGGTTAATATGCAAATCTTTATATACTAGGGTCAATCATTGAAATATGTAATTTAAAATATGAATTAAAACCCCACAACATCATGAACATGAATTTGAATTCAATTTAAATCATGAAAATTTATCAATACACAAATCTTGGATTTTGAAAAGAGATTCTTGAGATTCACGGGTGAAAGGGACCCTTGAATCAACACATGACATACCTGGGTTGCGAATTTCTTAAAGTTCTTGGACTTGAAGAACTTGAATCTCTTAGTTCCTTGAAGAAGGATTAGGATCTTCTTCTTGGGGATTATCTTTGAGAGAAAACGCTAATTTGATGTTGTGAATGAATAATGAACTTATGAGCCTTGGTCTGATATAATTAGGGGTTAAAACGGGTGTAAAAAGACCCAAATACCCATTAAAAATGGCTTTAATCAACTGAACGGGACCTGCAATGGTACATCGATGGCTCGATAGTCCGTCGTTTCGACCGTAGTACGTGGACTAAAAAAAGACTCACTGCCTAAGTAGTGACAGCTTGGGTGACGGTCCGTCGCAGGCTAGATGGTCCGTCAACCTGTCCATCGCACCTTATATAGAAGGTTGACTCACTACCTTGGCTGTGATGGTCTAGGAGACTGTCCAACCTAGTTCGACGGTCCATCAAATTGGCCATCGCACCTAGGCAATTCTGACAGCTCTGAGTAAAACGTCCATAACTTTTTACTCCGATACCGGATTTGGACGAAATTGGTATCGTTGGAATGCTAATTTAATTTCCCACATGATAAAAATTGAAAATCTTAAAATTTCCACATGTACAAAAATGGATTCATATTTCAAAGTAAGTTTCTAACATTCTTAGGATGATTTCAAGCTAGGTAGAAGTATGGGGTATTATAATATCTCCCTCTTGAGAACATTCAATCTCGACTGAGACTAGGTGAGAGGGGAGAAGATAAACTAACATACATACTAAACATGAATGACTGGAAAAAGATTTCATGACTGACATGTCTGATAACTGATTCTATCATACTGAACAAGCATATCTGATGCATGTGTCACTAATTCATGAATGCATGACTGAGCGTTCTGATAAACTAGGGTTCTCAGAATGAGAATACATGTCTGATGCATGATTATACAAATGAACTGATACATGAATGAATGGATGAATATGCAATGATATTTAATACCTTATTTATAGTGGAATTCTGAACATAAGATGGATACCAAGCTTGTATCTGAAACTTGAACATGAAACTAGGTAATGTTAATGAAAACTGTTACCTTGAGCTAGATCTAATTTAGCAGAGAAGAGGTGAGGCTACTTGGTATGCATGTATCCTTCATCTTCCCAAGTAGCTCCCTCAACAGACTGATTCCGCCAAAGAACTTTGACTAAAGAGACTTCTCTGTTCCTCAGTCTACGAGTCTGATAGTCTAGGATTTTGATTGGAATATCTTCCTAAGATAGGCTATTCTGAACATCTATGCTATGAATAGGGACTACAACTACTGGGTCACCTATGCACTTCTTGAGCAAAGAGACATTGAAGACTGGATGAACTGAGGCTAGATCTGAAGGCAACTCGAGCTCATAATCTACCTTGCCGAATCGATTGAGAATCTTGAAGGGACCGACATATCGGGGACTGAGCTTTCCCTTTTTTCCAAACCGCTTCACTCCCTTAATGAGAGAGATATTTAGATAGACATAGTCACCAATATTGAACTCAAGATACTTTATGCTCACATCTGCAAAAGACTTCTGTTAGCTCTAAGAAGCTCGGAGTCTTTCTCTTATCAACTCAACTCTTTCAAGGCATCGGATACTAAGTTAGGCCTTATAATTGAGGCCTCACTAACTTTGAACCAACCAATTGGAGATCTATATCTCCTACCATAGCGATCTTTGAATAGAGCCATCTGAATACTGGAATGATAGCTGTTGTTTTATTCAAACTCAATCAAAGGCAAGTGGTCATCCAAACTACCCTTGAAATCAATTGCGCATGCCCTTAGCATATCTTCTAAAGTCTGAATGGTCCTTTATGCTTAACAATCTGTCTGAGGATGGAAGGATGTACTAAGATGAACTTGGGTACCAAGACCCTTTTGGGATGCTTTCCAGAAATGAGAGATGAACTAGGTACCTATGTCCGAGATAATAGATAACGGAACACGGTGTAATCTGACCAACTCCCTGATGTAGAGTTTGGCATAATCCTCGGCTGAATAAGAGGTATGGACTGGAAGGAAATGAGCTAATTTAGTCATCTTGTCTATAATAACCCAAACTGAATCATGTTGGTGACTAGTACGAGGCAAGCCCATCACAAAGTCTATGTTCACTTCTTCCCACTTACAAGTAGGAATACTGATCTCCTACATAGACCCGCTAGGCTTCTGATGCTCTATCTTAACCTGCTTACATATGGAATATTTAGTCACAAACTCTGTAACATATCTATTCATCCCACTCCATTAATAGATCTCCCTCAAGTCATGGTACATCTTTGTAGCCCCTGGATGAATAGAGTAGCGGGCACCATGCACTTCTACAAGAATTTTCTGCCTTAAGTCGTCTATACCTGGAACACATAGACGACCCTGACAACATAATACACCTTCTTCCCCTTGGAAGAAAACCTCTACTTTCTGATCCTTGACTGATTCTTTCAACTTGACTAGACTTGGATCTCTATCTTGATTTTCTTTCACCTCGGAAACTAGAGATAATTCTAAACTACTCTAAACCCATATGTCATCCTCCACTGTATCGACTAGGCGAATGCCTAGTCTAGAAAGATAATGGATTTCTTGACCTAACTTCTTCTTACTGTCCTCAACATGAGCAACACTAACCATAGACAGTCTATTGAGAGCGTCGGCTACAATGTTAGCCTTTCCTAGTTGATAAAGGACACTCATGTCATAATCTTTCAAGAGCTCTAACTACCTTCTCTGATGAAGATTGAGATCCTTATGAGAAAAGACATATTGAAGGCTCCTATGATTTGTGAACACATCTACATGAACACTATATAAATAATGCCTTAATATTTTTAAGGCAAATACTACGGCTGCTAACTCAAGATCATGAGTAGGATAATTCATCTCATGGGGTTTAAGTTACTTGGAGGTGTAGGCTCTGACCTTACCATGTTGCATGAGGACACAACCCTAACCTATTATGGATGCATCACAATACACCACAAACCCATCTGGACCATCTGGAAGAGCTAAGACTGAAGTTGAGGTAAGTCAATTCTTCAACTCCTAAAACTCTACTCGCAAGAATCTGACCACTAAAACTTGACTTTCTTTTGAGTCAATCTGGACATAGAGGATGAAATAGAAGAAAATTCCTCAACAAATCTTCTATAATAGCCATCCAAACTAAAGAAAATCATGATATCTGATGGAGAGACAGGTCTAGTCTAGTTTCTTACTGCTTCGGTCTTTTGAGAATCTACTCTAATGCCATTACTGGAAATGATATTGCCAAGAAATACTACTGACCTTATCTAAAACTCGCACTTACTGAATTTGGTGAACAGTTGATGATCTCTGAGAGTCTGAAGTATGATTCTGAGATTGTCTGTATAATCATGCTCACTGCGAAAATAGACCATAATTTTATCTATTAACACTATGACGAACATGTCCAAGTACTTCTTGAACACTTGGTTTATCAAGTCCACAAAAGAGGCTAGGGCATTAGTAAGACCAAAATACATAACCACAAACTCGAAGTGACCATACCGAGTATGAAAGGCTATTTTCAGAATGTCACATTCTCCAACTCTGAGTTGATGATAGCCGGATCTGAGGTCTATCTTAGAGAAATAACTGGCACCCTGAAGTTGGTCAAACAAGTCTTCCGTTCTGGGAAGAGAATACTTGTTCTTGACAGTGATTTTATTGAGCTGACGGTAGTTAATGCACATTCTAAGAGAACCATCTTTCTTTTGCTCGAATATGACTGGTGCACACCACGGGGAAACACTGGTTCTGATGAATCCCTTATCTAAGAGATCCTTCAATTGCTCTTTCAATTCTCTGAGTTCTTCTGGTGATATTCTGCATGGAGAAATAGATATTGGCTGAGTATCTGGAAGAAGATCAATACCGAATTCTATTTCCCTTTAGGGAGGAAATCCTGGAATATCTTCAAGAAAAACAACTAAATATTCATTCATGAATGGGACTGATTCAACACTGGGAGTTTCGGAGCTAGAGTCCTTAACATGAAAAAGATGATAAACACATCCTTTTGATATCATCGTCCTTGCCCGAAGGTAGGAAACAAGCTAACCCCTGAAAGATGAAGTACTACCCCTCCCCTCTAGGATGGGTTTATTCGGAAAATAAAACTGGACTATTCTATTTCTGCAGTCGACTATGGCATAGAAGGAATGAAGCCAATCCATGCCAAGAATGACATCAAAATTAGTCATCTCTAATTTGACTAAGTCTGCTGATGTAACTTTATGAAATATCATAATCGGGCAGTTCCTGTATACCTTCCGGGCTATAATGGTTTTACCCACTGGGGTAGAGACTGAAAAGGGCTCTACTAGAATTTCAGGACTGACTCTGAAATCAACTGTTATATAAGGAGTAACGAAAGACAAGGAAGCTCCTGTATCTAGCAAAGCGTAAACATGGACATGAAAGATCTACAACATAACATTAACCACATAAAGAAAATTTTCTTGATCTTACCGAGACTGGAGAGCATAAAGTCTGTTTGGGCATTACTCACTAGTAGCACTGAAGGTGGCACTCTGCTGATTTAGGCGACCGGACTGAGCTAAGGAACGGTTCTACTGATCCAAATAACCTGACTAGGGACAATCTTTGACTCTGTGGCCTGGCTTTCCACATCTAAAACAAACATTGCTACCAGCTCTGCAAGCACCCTTGTGGTTCTTACCACAAATCTGACAAAGGGGATTAATTCGGGCATTGCTTACACTGCCCTGAGACTTAAATCCTGGCGCCCTATCTCTATTACCATCCCTGAACTTAGGAGCTTGAGCATTGGTTGAAGAAGGAGTTGGAACTGATGACTTAGGAGGAAACTGAGAACGGTTTCCTCCTTCAAACTTAGGCTATGCAAAGTTGAAACTACCTATCCTTGCTCTCTTATTCTACTTCTCCCTCATCTTAATCTTTTGCTCATCTATCTGCTGAGCATGTGTCATAAGCCTGGCTAAACTCATGTCACTCTTCAACATCACATACTTATACTTATTTACCACACTATCATTCACCCCATAAACAAACTTACTCATCTTGGCCCTATTGTTTGCAACCACATGAGGAGCATATCTGGCTAATTGAGTAAACTTAAGAAAATACTCTTTCACCATCATGTTTCCCTGCCTGAGGTTGTTAAATTATAACTCCTTAGCTTTTCTCATCTCTAGGGGAAAGAACCTTGTCTATGTGGTAACAAACTCATCCCACTTTATAAGCCCTGCATTATCTGGCCTTTCTGACTTCCACTACTTGTACCAAGTGTGAACAACATCTTGCGACTGATATGCATCTAGCTCAGCTCTTTCATTATGAGTAACCCCCATGATGTCAGTAACCTATTGACTTTTATCGATGAATTCCTGAGAGTCCTCATCTGATTTAGAATCGAGAAAGGATGGAGGATTCATTTGGGTGACGTCCCGAATCCTCGTTGTAGCTGTATTGGCCACTGGGTTAGTAGAAACGACAGCTGGTCGTTTATTCTGAGTAGTAACTGATTGATCAAGAGTAGTGAAAACATCTCTAAACTCTACATGAGAGACATGTTTGCCCAAAGGATCTTCAGGCTGAGGGGCTGGCTGATTCCCATTTTTTCTTTTAGGAGGCATATTCTGTAGAAGAGAGGGAGAAACTGATTATACTGAGAGATTGACTTTAGATTAGGCTCACTAGCATGACATGAATATTGAAAAAAAGGAAACTATTCCTAAAACATCTTATAGTCTCCTTCACATAAATGTGGCGTGCAACACACCCATGTACAAGACTCTACTAGATGTAGCTTTTAGACTTCCAAGGATACTATTGAACCTTAAGCTCTGATACCAAGTTTGTAACTCCCTGAATCTAGTACCCGGAATGCTACAAAGTGCTCATGACTCCGAAGGACCACAAGCTAACCCATGACTGATATTTGTACCTGAACACTGCATAATATATTGTATAAATACTAAAATAAAGGCTGAAAGACCACAAGGTTCAAAATTATAACATAAAATTTGAGTAGAAATATAACATCTGGGTGGGGTATGAACTACCCAAAACAACTGAAATAAACTGACTGAACATGATAATCTGAAAAACCTCTAATTAACTAAACTGTCTGAATAAGGTGTTGATGGGACATGTCCCTAACTAACTCCAACTACTAAAATAAATTAATTAATGAGATAATAAAGTAATGATCATTTTCTCGAAGAATGAGGACTCACTACCAACTCTGACTGCGAAGACTGGAATGCTACTGATGCTCTGGAGCTCGTGTCTCTGAACCTATGGTATAAACACCATAGCACAAATGTGTCAGTACGATTGAATGTACTGGTATGCATGTCAGGTAGGATGAATGCAAATGGTTCACATACATGAACTATACTAAGTGACTGGATAACATGAACGTGAGAATACATGCATGAATACATAATAACTGTAACTGAGTTCATGATAACATGATTACTAAGTCTAAGTACTGATAACATGAGATACTGATAACTGTATAATTGAAATAACTGATACTGAGTGACTGTATTTGAAAGTCTAGGTTCTGATGGAAATAGCTGATTCTATATTGTTCTGAGTTAATTGTATCTGACAATTCTAATTTTGTAGAACTATCTGAGTTCTATTACTGAGACTGAATGACTATATCTGACAGTCCTGATTCTGTAACTGAAACTGTGGGAAGTAGTCATCTAATCGACATGCCCCTAATACGCCATTATGATTGAGTTGGGGTCCAATCTGTAACTCTAATTGGGAGGGTGTCAATACCATGCCACTGGTAAGGACAAGCTATGGGTGACCCTCATCTAAAAATATCCCAAAAAGAGAATGGTTGGGCCGTCATCAGACAATGCTTATCCACCTCATTAACCCTCATCTGATAGTGTTGATTTCTCAACCTATGCTGGCTACATAGTTCTGGAACACAAGGACTGCGCCTAAGAATCACACCCTCATCTGACAGTGTGTTTTTCCATCCTTAGGTTCACTCGGTGCTAATTCCTACTCCCATATGAATAAACACTGAACATGGATTACTAAACTAAACTGGACTAAATTAACTGAGTTCTGTTGACTGATGGAATATTACTGAGATTACTGTATTAGTGAGCTTTCCTGAGTCACATGACTGACTGAGTTGTATGAATCATGGCTTGACTTAGGATATCATGAAATCATGACACTATCTCTAGGTACACAGTTATATTTTTCAGGTACAAGTACCCCCAGGATTCGATGGAAAGAAACTGACAAAGCATGACTTTCTTGATTACATGACCAATATCACAATCCATAATACAATAAGTTGGAGATTTGATGAAGTACAAGTTCTAACGCACCACAATGGCTACGCATATATCCAAGCTTCGTTGACTAAAACATTTAATCAAACACTTGACATGCATAAACTTGTACATGAATGGTGATTTCATATTATTATACTAGTATTGTGCTTTTTCCTTCACATAGGTATTTAATAAAACACATAGGGAGCATTCTTTGGTTATTCATTCATCAACGCATCTAATAATCATGGACATATCAATTAACTTGTAATTTGAAAGGGGATTTATCATGGTTATTATTCAAATCTTTATATACTAGGGTCAATCATTGTAATATATAATTTAACACATGAATTAAAACCCCACAACATCATGAACATGAATTTCAATTCAATTTAAATCATGAACATTCATCAATACACAAATCTTTGATTTTGAAAAGAGATTCTTGAGCTTCATGGGTGAAAGGGACCCATGAATCAACACATGACATACCTGGATTGCGAGTTTCTTGAACTTCCTGGACTTGAAGAAATTGAATCTCTTAGTTTCTTGAAGAAGGATTTGGATCTTGTTCTAGGGGATTATCTTTGAGAGAAAACCCTAATTTGATGTTGTGAATGAATAATGAACTTAAGAGCTTTGGTATGATATAATTAGGTGTTAAAACGGGTGGAAAAAGACCCAAATACCCTTTTAAAACTAGCTTTAATTTTCCAAATAGGACCTACGACGGCTCGTGCAACGGTCCGTTGCTGGCTCGACGGTCCGTCGTTTCGACCATCATACATGGACCAAAAAAGACTCACTGCCTAAGTAGCGATGATCCGTTGCTGGCTCAATGATCCATCAACCTATCTGTCGCACCTTATCTAGAAGGTTGACTCACTGCCTTGGCTGCGATGGTCCGTCGCTAGATCGACGGTCCGTCAACCTGGCCATCCCACCTGGGCGATTCTGATTGCTCTGAGTAAAATGTCCATAACTTTTTTCTTTGATATTGGATTTGGATGAAATTGGTAGCGTTGGAAATCTAATTCAATTTCCCACATGATAAAAAAGGGAAAATATTAAAAATTTTCACGTGTACAATAATGAATTCATATTTCAAAGTAAGTTTCTAACATTCTTGGGACGATTTTATGCTAGGTAGAAATATGGGGTATTACACAGGGCCTTGATTTAGGTCGTAACACGACCTTTAAATTGTGATAGTTTTTTTGAATATTTTCCTTAAGGTGCCTGATGCAATAACCATAGTGAGATAAAGTGTGGACTATTGAAATAATCTTTCGTATACCTAGATACCTTTTGGAAATTATACATAACGCATTTGTAATATCTACATAGCTTCTCATTTGTTCAACAAAATATTGATATGAGGCTACACATTCCTTGTCCACTACACAAAAATCCACTAGAAAGCTGTGATACTCTGCATCATGTGCCACCGTCGATAATAAGACTCCTTCAAACTTTCTATTTAAGCATGTTCCATCGATGACTATGACCTTTTGCATTTCTTTAAAACTAAGAATCGATGCTTCATATTATACCAAAAAAAGTACTTGAACCTTTCATTTTCATCAACCTACAATACCATCTTGCTTCCTGGATTTATAGGCTCAAGCATATAATGGAACTCATTAACCACTGCATACCAATACTCATGTGTTCCCCTAAGCAAAGACTTTGCAATCTCTATGCCCTTATAAATCTTCTAATAACTCATGTTAAAACCCAATTCTGTACGGATTTGACTGGCCATATCTCTTGTAGATGGGCCTTTTCCATTGGTAAATATATTTTTAAAGTATTTACCAAGGACCGTTGTCGTGGAATGTGAATTATGGCTAGTAATATACTCCACTTTACATTTGTGATACTTTTTATAAGTTCTAATATAGAATTTATCTGAACTTATGATTTTCACTGCCCTTAACCACCACTTGCACTCCAAATGTGCACTCCTAAAATAATATATACTACATGAATTAATCACATTCTTGAGTCTGAAATCTCAAGCCAGTAATATGCAATGAAGTGACTAGTTCTTCCTTATTCTTGAATGTCATTCCCTTGTAAGAATCTATTCCATCACCTTGAAGATTAGTTGATTGTGTTAATTAAGAACTACCTACTGTATTTCTTGAAACAACAAGCATAGGTTTTTTTTTCTCCTTTACCTATACTTTATCTCCATTCTTATCATCTTCTGAAATATTTATGTCCACGTTATCCAGTTTATTATTAAACATATCTTATTGTTGTTGTTGTTGTTGTTCTATATTCTAATTCTTTATTGGTTTTTCAACCATGTACACCCTTAAAATAGGCCTAGATGCATTACTTAGATAAGCATTCAAATGAACCTGATCGTTTATCTTAAAAGGTAGAACCCATTGATTTTCAAAAAAGTTATGCATATAACTGAAAAAAGATTTTCCGATTAACAATTTAGTCCCCAATAGCTAATGATTAAGCTTACAAAATCATCATACAAAATATATATTTAGACAGTCATCGTATCATCTCTAACATTTCACTACCTTCCAACACTAAATTTATCGAATGTTCTTGTCAATCCATTTACCACTACAGTCTACCCCTATTCTTATTAATTCCTCCATTAATCGCACCTAATGAAATCTATTAAAAATAGTTAATAACGATATATAGTAAAATTGATAATGATATTATCGTATATAAAACTAAAAAATTATATGCACCATCATTATCAAAGTCCCAAGACATGAGAATTTGTTACAACAGATGTCTCATTGGTTTGATTCATCTTTAATACCCCGTGTCTAAAATATGGTGTACATTATATGACTCATCACCTTAAGTCATATAAACAACATATGAGTCATATGTTGGAGTCGTTCCTAGGTTAGTGTGGAATAGTTAAAGTCTAATATAGATATAAGTTAACCCTAGAAGTTGTCAAGACATGGTGCGAGTAATATGAAGTTGAGTCATAAGGGTAACAACCTAGGTTATCTAAGCTTCTGTCTAAGTTACGAGTATGGAGATACAAGTCATATTGTGATGTTACTAGTCATAGGTTTAGAATCTTATGTTGATGAGTGTATACTATCTTGATTCTTCCAAGCATATGAGTTATGAGGCTAACTCGTACCTTCACCATACAAGTCATATGGTTGACTCATGAAGACTGGCGACCAATTTTTGTAATGTTCAGTTAAAGGTCCTTTTGTTCTTTTCCCCTCTATTAACTCTCAACCCACGACTTATAACTTAAAAAGAAGCATTATATTCCTCCACTTTTAGTCAATTAAAAACACTTTCCTCCTCTCATCTTTAAGATCAGCAAGATTAGGGTTTCTCTCACCAAGTCATCTCTCAAGACTCAAGGTTCAAGTTCTCTTCATAGGTCAAGCAATTCCAGGTATGTGGGTTTTATGAACAAAGTTATTATTTCATCCTTGTGCCTAAAAATTATGATTTTAAGAGTGAATTTACTTGTTTTAAATTAGGTTTCATACTCAAATAACCATATTCTTGAAATATGGCATTACTATGTGATAGAAAGCTTTAAGTATATCAAGGTTTACATATACACATTTTTCACTTGTAAAATCTATATTGTTATTTGAAATTCATTATCTTGATTGGGATGTTGTTGAAAGATATCAAGGAGATTATTGAGCATATTTTTTTGCTATGAATTTTTATGAAATAAAAAATAAATTCTAAGTCCTAAGTACAAGTAATGAGTTTACAAGAAATTTATGCTCTTAATCTCCATTAATATATTCTATAACATGAGTTAAAGAAAAGCTTGATCTTCAAATCTAAAGACAAGATATGAAATCCACAACCGTTCATCTTCATTATGATTTAAGGTATAGAGAAGCATAACTGAATGTTAATCTATAAACCCTGTTTCTATTTTAAGGTGAATTTGTTAAGTATGAGCATATATGTGTTCTGGGAGTAGTATTTAGCATCAAGAAGGAAATATGGATATATGTATCCTAAATTCCAAAAAACTATGATCCACCATAGGTTAAGATTTTTCCTTATATGGATGAAGTATAGTGACCACTTAAGTTAAGGTCTATTCCAAGGAATGGGTATAATAACTCTCTCTAACGTGGGTAAGACGTTGGACTCCATGGTAGCTCGCATGATTTATGTCGGTTAGAAGAATCTCCCATAAGAAAAAATAAAATAAAAGATTCTAGAAACTAAGTGTTATGGCTTACTAAGCTTATTCATATGATTCATTATCCGTGTTTTATGATCTTATAGTCTTCAGTTTACCTTAAGTCCAAGGTGAGTAATTTACGCTTAGCATGCATCATTTGAAAGTTTATATATATATATATATTCAGTTTATTTTTTAATTATGCATTCACCACCACATACTCAGTACATTCCAGAGGTACTAACACATAAATATGTCTATGTTCTACAGTGTCTTATAATATAGGTTCTGGTCATCCTGACTTTTGGTAAGTCCTCATAGTCTAAGGACCTAGCTTATCCGACTTTTGTTCATTGATGTAAGTATTTTAGTATTTGATTTCTGATTAAGTTTGGGTCAGCTGGGTTTGTAGTAGAGTCTTGTTAGACTGTTTATGTTTCAAGTTCAAGGAGCTTGTTCAAGGTTTCCAAAGTGAAATAGTTATATTAAGCCAAGAAATTGTTTACCTTCATATTCTATATATGTTAGTTCACTTTTTATGCGAGTTTCAATCTGAATAGATATTATGGGTTAGCTTAGAAATATTCATAGTCTTAAACACCGTGTGATGTCCAAGGGGTACTTCCAGGGAGTTACAAACTTGGTAATAGAGACTAAGGTTTAAAGAGTCCTAGGGAGTCAGACAAGACATGTTACATAGAGTCTTTATCATGAATGTGAAGCGCACCATATTTATGAGCGAGAGGAATGAGTTTGGAATCATCATTTTTGTCATGACCTATTTTGCTTACAATTTTTCTTATCTTCCTTAACTCGTGCTTTTATGTGATAGAATATGCCTTCTCGTGGAGCTGATTCACATAAAAATGGTGATCAACAACCCCTGTATGCTGACCCTCTGAATGAGAATGTATCTTATGTTGAATTTCAGGATGCCTTTTATGCGTTTGCACAAGCGGTGAATGCCAATGTTTAGGGAAACCAACAAGCATCTGTACCACTTTAGAAAATGGTAACTTAGCTGTATCCAAAATTTGAGGCTTTATGAGGATGAATCCTTCTGATTTCCATGAGTCAAAGGTGGATGAGGATCCACAACTCTTTATTGATGAGGTGAGAAAGATTACTCAAATTATACATGTTACTAAAGAAGAGAGTGTAGAGTTGGAATCCTATAGGCTAAAGAATATTACTTATGATTGGGTTATTATGTGGGAGGTAGGTAGGGGTGAGAATACAGCTCCTATGAGTTAGCAGGTAATTCACAATGCTTTTTTGGATAGGTTCTTTATATGTGAGATAAAAGGGGCTAAGGTAGAAGAGTTCATGAACATGATGCAGGGCTCTATGACAGTGAAGGATATTGCCTAAAGTTCACTCAAGTAGCTAAATATGACCTAAGGTTGTTATCTATCTCTAGAGGTTGTAGGAGTAAGTTTGCTACTGGGTGTCTGATTTAGTGGTCAAGGTGATACGGTTAGGACAGCCACACGGCCTTTCACACGAAGCCAAGCTCGGGAATTACAAAAACTCCAAGCTTTGTTCATGCAAATGGCCGTGTGTGAGTTGGTGATTGAACCAACCAAGGACTTAAACGTTATTATGTGTGAAGAGGGGTCCTAATGTGTAATAAACTACTCTCCAAGGTTGGCACAAGAAGCAAGGGCGGATGAGTCATTTTACCCCTTTCCTTTTGTAGTATAAATAGAAGATGTGAGAGAGTTATTAGATAGTTTTTGAAATCTGATTTTTGTAACCTAAAATATCACAACATTTCCTCTCTCTTCCACTCTTGGAGCCGCCTCCAACATCTCACAAGTAGAGGAATACTTGTGTTGTATCTTTGGCTAGAAACAAGGGTTTTGAGGTCTTTGAGTGCCTCTTGGTCCTTGTAAGAACTTGGTGTTTACATTCTCTAGACTTAGGGTCCTCTCTTGATGTTAGGGTTCTTAGTATCTTGAATGTTATATGTCAAGTTATCTATCTTTTCTTTATCTTGTTGTTGTTGTTGTTGTTAATTTTGTTATCTTTAAAGACTAGTGAAGCCGTGTGGGGCTACTTTCGATTCACTAGCATTCTTGTTCATCTATGTGCTCTCTTGTTGTGTGCTGAAAACTGAAAATTGAACTTGTTATTCTTGTGTTGTTGGACTGAAATCCGAACCTACTTGTATCTCTTGGTGTTGTTGGTTTGATCTTGTATCATTTGGTATCAAAGCAAGACCGGTTGTGTTCCAACATAACCCATCTTGGGCTAGTTCACGGTCTAAACAAGCAATACCAAAGGGAAGTTCTGAAAAATCTGTCCATTAAAAGTTGAAAACCGAGAATGATGTTGCATGTCTAGACCTAGGCGTTATTTTTCTTGTTTAGTGAGTTTCTAGTGTTGGTTTCTTTCTCACCAACACTAAGGTGTCTAGATTCGAAAGTTGAGCTTGAAAACTTGAACATTGAGTAGTGACTTGAAGTGGCCGAAGGTTGTATGTTGTTGATGAGCAAAAGAAAAATCGGTGGTTATGTGTTATGTGCTAAAGAAGTTGATGAAGTTTGTTGAGGTGTTCATCTTTTGAACTTGTTCATCTTGTTCATCTTGTTGTGTGCTCAAGTTGTAAGACAAGTTATAAAGTTGTTGTGAAAGACTTGCACCCCTCACCCTCTAGTCTTGTCAATCACTTTTCCCTAATTCAAGGAGCCTTGTTTTGTGGGATTGGTCAACCAAACACCACTTTCTTGAGTTTGAAAAGGTTGAAAGACTACAAGATTTTATTTTTCCCACCAAAACATTTTGCAAACTATAACAAGTTGTGTGAATATTAACACAAAACAAAAAAAAAAAAAAAGATAAGAGGAACGGGTGGAACCATTGCATGCTGCCACGTCACTATAAGCTCAACTTAGGATATTCTTTGGTTGCAAATTGTTGATCCTTGGTTTCCCTTAATTGGTCCTAGAACTAATTAACAAACTAGTACATTCCTACTAGGTTGTCAACTAGTTCCTTGAACCGTTTGTTCGTGTCAACGATTATTTGAGTGCTTTTATTCGTTTGAATGAGTTGCTGATTTTTGATTCTAGTCCGGCAAGAATTCTTTGAGTCTTCAAACAAGAATCCATTCCGGATAAGAGCTCACTCATACCTTGAAAATTTCACGGTTACTAGCCAATTATACAACACTTGTGGAACACAAACTTGTGGTGAACTAAAGCGGATAATATCTTGACAATGGAAGGAGCTACGTCTCATAATGCGGATACTAATGCCCTTGATTCTATGAGGGTCACTCTTGAGGCCGTTACCCGGACACTTGAAAGGTTGAATTCTGAATTTGGGGCCGTGAGAGGGGACTTGGCAGCCATAAAGGGGGAAGTGTCGACTATTAGTGGGAGATTAGAACAAGTGGAGAGTCAAAGGAACTCTCGTCCTTCTACTCCTCTACACGTATCTACCAATGGTCATGATAGGACCTCCTCCGCAACCATCACCCCCGAAACAGTCCACCAAATGCTAAATGCACCCCAAGCTCCACTAAATACCGCAAGTCAAACTACCTATTTTCCTCCAAACCGAGACTCCACTAGACCACTACATTTCCAAGCCCCTCCAATTCCACAAGAGGGATTTGGACGACAAGTACCTCCACTAAATCCGAACCTTCCATTCCAAGCTCCATTAACCCAAAGACCGCAAATTCCAAATCCTCCGACTCAAAACGGCCAAGGCCGACCAGCCCACTTTGAAGGATACGGTAGAGGGGAGTATGAAGGAGATGGAGCCTTTGATGATGCTTATATGAGGGAGGAGGAGTTAAGAGGGGGTCGAGGAGAACCTAGGAGATACCGGGGGTATGGAGATAGGGGAAACCGACACCAAGAGAGAGACGTAGGCATCAACACCATCAAGTTGAGCCTACCCATCTTTAAGGGTGAAAGTGATCCCGAGGCCTACTTAACTTGGGAATCGGCTTGTGACAAAGTTTTCCAAGTTAATGACATCTCGGACGAAAAGAAGAGTTGCTACGCTATAGCTCACCTCGAGGGCTATGCTAACACTTGGTGGGAGTATGTTAAACGATTTGGTAATGAATTAGTCGATGGGCAGCCACCACCTTGGTTTCGGTTGAGGTATTTGATGAGACAACGATACCTTCCCGAGAGATATCGTCATGAGTTGCTTGCTAGGTTATATGGCTTGCGGCAAGGGGGCAAGAGTGTGATGGCCTATTTTGACGAGTTCCAACAACTCATGTTGAAACTTGATCACCGTGGGGAGCAAATCAGTCATGACATCATCCGGTTCAAGTGTGGGTTGAACAAAGAGATCTCCACTCATTTGACCCTTCATCGGTTTGAAACCATCGACGGTATATTCCAAGCGGCCCTAGAGATTGAAAGGGAACTTAAGGAGAGATCATCCTTCAAGGCAAGGGTACAAGCTCCCTCGGGTTGGACCAAAAACAAGGACCAACCCGCCCCTACGAAGCTGCCCGAGTCCAAAACAGTCCACTACGAGTCCAAAACAGTCCCTAAATTCCCTCCGAAACCGGAGGCTCACAAATATCCCAACCCAAAGGGATTCCAATGCTTCAAGTGCCAAGGTTGGGGGCATAAGGCCAATGAATGTCCGAACCGGCGCAATGTGATCCTACGAGAAGGGAAAGTGTACTACCTTGGTGAGGAGGTGGTTTCCGAAAGGGGGGAGGATGAGGCCGAGCCTCAAGATGGAGAGGAAGCTGAAAATGGGCCGAATGATGATGAATTAGATGGTAGTGAAGATTCCTATCCACAAGAAGGGGAGTGTGTGGTTCCTAACTTTGTGGTTAGACGTGTCATGATTAGTAAGGCGATAGATGACCCGAGTCAAAGGGAAAATCTATTCCATACTAAGTGTCTTGTAAAGGGGAGTGTGTGCACCTTGGTGATTGATAGTGGTAGTTGTACGAATGTTGCGAGCCAAGCTATGGTAAATTTCTTGAAGCTGCCAACTACACCACACACTAGTCCTTACAAGCTACAATGGTTGAACGATTGTGGTGAATTAAGGGTCGCAAGGCAATGTGTGATTCGGTTTAAGGTAGGAAACTACCACGATGAAGTGCTTTGTGACGTGATCCCAATGCAAGCATGTCACTTGTTGTTAGGTAGACCATGGCAATATGATAGGTCTACTAAACACGATGGGAGGTCCAACCGGTATACGCTTGAGAAGGATGGCCGAAAGGTCACACTTCACCCTCTTTCACCCTCCCAAGTACATGAGTGGCATCAAAAGATGAGACAGTTAAAAGGAAAGGGAAAGGAAACCGGGAAAGGAGAAAAGGGGGGGGATGCCGTAGGTGAGGAAGTAGGGCCATCCGAATCTGTCCCAACCACAAAGGAGATGGAAAACGTAGTGATGTTGGCTAGGAGGAAAGAACTCTTCGTGGACCATGATGAAAACAAGCCGATGTTACTGTTGGCCCATTGTTTTAATACTAACCCCACTAATTCTTCCATTTCCCCTTTGATTTCTTGTGCGTTGCAGGAGTATGAAGATGTATTTCCTCAAGAACTTCCGCAAGGATTGCCCCCACTTCGGGGAATTGAGCACCAAATTGATTTGGTGCCGGGTTCACAACTTCCAAACAAACCGGCCTATAGGAGCAATCCCAT
Source organism: Capsicum pubescens (assembly GCA_030864215.1). NCBI lineage: Eukaryota > Viridiplantae > Streptophyta > Magnoliopsida > Solanales > Solanaceae > Capsicum > Capsicum pubescens. The sequence goes on along the minus strand of CM061547.1, from coordinate 190,596,559 downwards.
GGACACTAAGGAGCTTGAGAGGCAAGTTGAGGAGCTTCTCAACAAGGGATACATCAAGGAAAGCATGAGTCCGTGTGCTGTTCCGGTGCTTTTGGTACCAAAGAAGGACGGAACTTGGCGCATGTGCGTCGATTGTAGAGCCATCAACAAAATCACTATAAGGTATCGTCATCCAATTCCTAGACTAGATGATATGTTAGATGAGCTCCACGGATCTTGTTTGTTTTCTAAAGTGGACCTTAGGAGCGGCTATCACCAAATTCGCATGCAACCCGGTGATGAGTGGAAGACCGCATTCAAGACCAAATTCGGTCTATATGAGTGGCTGGTCATGCCCTTCGGCCTTACCAATGCTCCTAGCACATTTATGAGGCTAATGAATCATGTAATGAAGCCTTATATTGGAAAGTTTGTGGTGGTTTACTTTGATGATGTGTTGGTGTATAGTAAATCTATTAATGATCATGTAATGCATTTGAGATGTGTGTTTGATGTGCTCCGAAAGGAGAAGCTGTATGCCAACATGGAGAAGTGTTCTTTTGGTGTTGATAAAGTTATATTCTTGGGTTTTGTCGTGAGCTCACGGGGTGTGGAAGTGGACGATTCCAAGATAGACTCTATCCGAAGTTGGCCGACCCCTAAAACTATTGGAGAAATCCGAAGTTTCCACGGGTTGGCAAGCTTTTATAGGAGGTTTGTCAAAGGATTTAGTTCCATAGCAGCCCCCTTGACCGAGGTAATTAGAAAGGACGGACCCTTTAAATGGGGTGATGAGCAAGCTAGGGCTTTTGAGGCCTTGAAAGCTACGCTCATCTCGGCGCCTTTATTGCAATTGCCCGATTTTGATAAGATGTTTGAAATAGAGTGTGATGCTAGTAAAGTTGGTATCGGGGCTGTTTTGATGCAAGAAGGTAAGCCCGTTGCTTATTTCAGTGAAAAGCTCAAAGGGGCAACTCTTAATTACTCAACTTATGATTTGGAGTTGTACGCCCTTGTTAGAGCTTTGGGAAATTGGCAACATTATTTGTGGCCTAAGGAGTTTGTGATACGAACGGATCATGAGTCGTTGAAACACCTTAAGAGCCAAGACAAGTTGAATAGGCGTCATGCTAAGTGGATTGAGTTCATCGAGACTTTCCCTTATGTAATTCATTACAAAAGGGGAAAGGAAAATGTTGTTGCCGATGCCTTGTCTAGGAAGCATGTGCTTGTTGCTACCTTGTCTTCGAAATTGATGGGTTTTGAGAGCTTGCGGTTGTTGTATCCCGAGGATCCTACCTTTGCTCCTATTTTTAGGGAATGCGAAGAGTGGGGAAGGGACCGTTGGCTCAAGGAGAATAACCATTCCTCCTACTCTCGGTTCGATGGGTATTTGTTCAAAGGGAGGAGGTTGTGTGTTCCTTCTAGTTCTTGGAGGGAATTATTTGTAAGGGAGTCCCATGACGGAGGCCTCATGGGTCACTTTGGGGTAGACAAGACCCTCGGAATCTTAGAGGAGAACTTCTATTGGCCCAAAATGCGCAAAGACGTCACTAAAATTTGTAGTCAATGCGTGGCCTGCCGGAGTGCGAAATCTCGTCTCTTACCCCAAGGATTATACACCCCACTCCCTACTCCCCTTAGGCCTTGGTTGGACATCTCGATGGATTTTGTTTTGGGGCTGCCAAGGACTAGAAAGGGCCGAGATAGCATTTTTGTTATTGTTGATAGATTCTCTAAAATGGCTCATTTTATTCCATGTACTAAAACCGAGGATGCTAGTAGTGTAGCTTCATTATTTGTTGAACATGTTGTCAAGCTTCACGGGGTACCGAGGACTATTGTGAGCGATAGGGACTCCAAGTTCCTAAGTCTCTTTTGGAAGTCCATGTGGGGTAGGCTTGGAACGAAGTTACTTTTCTCCACGTCTTGCCACCCACAAACCGATGGCCAAACGGAGGTAGTAAATAGAACCTTAGGGTCTATGCTACGTTCTATGGTTAAAGGTAAACTGACTTCATGGGAAGATCACCTACCCTTAGTGGAATTTGCCTACAACCGGGTAATACATTCGAGCACGGGAATGACTCCATTTGAATGTGTTTGCGGCCTGAATCCCCTTACCCCTTTAGATCTCACTCCTTTGTCTAGTGATCTCATGACCAGCTTAGATGGAAACAAAAGAGCCGAGGCAATGAAGAAAATGCATGAGACGGTGCGGATCAAGCTTGAAAAGAACAATCAAGAGATTGCCAAAAGGGCAAACAAAGGGAGAAGAAGGCTTGTGCTTGAACCCGGAGATTGGGTGTGGGTGCATCTTCGAAAAGACCGGTTTCCAGCTCATAGGAAGTCCAAATTGCTGCCAAGGGGTGATTGTCCTTTCCAAGTACTTGAGAGGATCAATGACAACGCCTACAAGATTGACCTTCCACCGGAATATCAAGTGCACAACACTTTCAACGTTGGTGATCTCTCCCTCGTGGATGCGGTTGAAGATGACCAAATGCTGAATTTGAGGCCAAATTCCTCTCAAGATGGAGAGGATGATACGGTTAGGACAGCCACACGGCCTTTCACACGAAGCCAAGCTCGGGAATTACAAAAACTCCAAGCTTTGTTCATGCAAATGGCCGTGTGTGAGTTGGTGATTGAACCAACCAAGGACTTAAACGTTTTTATGTGTGAAGAGGGGTCCTAATGTGTAATAAACTACTCTCCAAGGTTGGCACAAGAAGCAAGGGCGGATGAGTCATTTTACCCCTTTCCTTTTGTAGTATAAATAGAAGATGTGAGAGAGTTATTAGATAGTTTTTGAAATCTGATTTTTGTAACCTAAAATATCACAACATTTCCTCTCTCTTCCACTCTTGGAGCCGCCTCCAACATCTCACAAGTAGAGGAATACTTGTGTTGTATCTTTGGCTAGAAACAAGGGTTTTGAGGTCTTTGAGTGCCTCTTGGTCCTTGTAAGAACTTGGTGTTTACATTCTCTAGACTTAGGGTCCTCTCTTGATGTTAGGGTTCTTAGTATCTTGAATGTTATATGTCAAGTTATCTATCTTTTCTTTATCTTGTTGTTGTTGTTGTTGTTAATTTTGTTATCTTTAAAGACTAGTGAAGCCGTGTGGGGCTACTTTCGATTCACTAGCATTCTTGTTCATCTATTTGCTCTCTTGTTGTGTGCTGAAAACTGAAAATTGAACTTGTTATTCTTGTGTTGTTGGACTGAAATCCGAACCTACTTGTAGCTCTTGGTGTTGTTGGTTTGATCTTGTATCACAAGGGGTGTAGGACTACTATATTGATTCGGGATATGGATATTTCTTGGTTGATAACTTATGCTCAACAAATTGAGGTAGAAAAGTTGAAGGGAAGATGAAGAGAAACAAGAGAGCTAGGACTAGGCAGTTTGAGTATAGTAAGTCAAGGTCTGGAGTGGGGAACTATCCACAGTTTTAGGGTTATTTATTAGTGTCTACACTATCTTCAACCAGTTCCCTTGCACCTAGGACCCAACAGGAGCAGTGTGGTAGGACTTTGAATTTTAGGACTTAGTACATGTAATCGGGAGTCCCAGTTACCCGACATGTGCAAAGTGTGGCAGGACCCATTGAAATACCCTGGGTTTGGTACCCTTAGAAAATTTTCCAATTTTTTGGGTTCTAAAAAATATAAAATTGGTGGGTACAAGTCATATATTGGGGTACGAGTTGTATACCTTTGTCATATGCTGACCAGTATTGGTTGGTGGGTTGGATTGGTTTCTAGAATGGGTATGACTTATTTTGGTACAAGTCATATGGTTGGATATGGGTTATTTGGTTTGGGTTTTTCATTCACTTGATCTATGACTTAGTAAAATAACTAGGATCTGAGTATGATTGGCTCACCATAAGTCGTAATCTAGGGTATTAGTCATACTATGTAATCATATAGTGGATAGTATTCAAACCTCTTGTGACTCTATTTTTATAGGGGTATGGGTCAAGGGTATTAGTCGTATGCTTGGGTATGACTTGGTTTGGGTAATAGTATGCTGGACAGTATTGGGTCCAAGGAGAAGTCCTAGGGTACAAGTGAAGGGTACCACTTTTATTGGAGGCTACGACTGGTCTGGTATAGTCGTACCCTATGATCGTATTTTTATGTAGTTTAAGTAGGGGCAATCTGGATATTTCCCCACTTAACCTATTGAGGCCCCACAACTCGTAAACTACTTGGGAGGTTATTTACCTTTTTATTCTATCATTAAACACTTACAAAACTCTCTTAAGTACTCTATAATTATCTTTAAAGCTCTTGGTTAAAAGAAGGCTAGGGTTTCACTAAGGAGGTCAATTTGGGGCTTGTTTGGGTGATTTCTCTCCATCATGTTTATCAACTAAGTCATGTACTCCTCCCTCATTGTTAGTTCCTACTAAAGACATGATTTATACAATATTTTCATGGCATGATTATTGTATGTTCTTAGGGGTTTCAAATATATGTTGGGGTTTTGGTATTAAATACTTGGTTATTATTTTCCCATGTTTTAGTTGGTGGTTTGGATAATTGCTTGCATGGAATGATTAATTTGTAATTGGTAATTAGAATTGGTTTTGGAAATACTATGACCCCAACATGTTTGATAAAATGCCTATGATAATGCTTTTACTTTATTATTGGACTTTTAATTGAACTATTGCATGGTATGGTTTGGTAATGGAACCCTAAATGGTATAAATAGTTTGAATGGTTCGGAATGGTTAATTGGTAAGGTCTTGGTGGTCATGGTTATGGTTAATTCCTTGTGGGATATAAGGGAATGGAACACTTGTGGGGTACATGGGACTCCACCGAGCAAACTTAATAATGGAACACTTGTAGGGTACATGGTAATCCTCCAAGTTAACTTAATAATGGAATTTATGGGTACATGGTAATCCCTTTACATAAAAAGATTAGCTAAGGACATTGCTTCCAAGCTATAGTCGATATGACTATAGTACTTCATATAGCCTTAGTTAATAATAATGGAATAATGTTTTATTTGGTTGGAAATGCTTTTAATTGGGCAATAATGGCAGGGTGTGATAGCTAACGTGAAGGTACGAGTCCATTGGACGGTATTGGAAACTCATGTTTGTCGGCACGAAGGTTTGGTCAAAGCGACCATATATGATACTATGAGGTACATAGGAATCCTCTAAGTACACTATATATATATCATGGAGAGCGAAGGGTACTAGGGAATCCCATACTCTTATGGTATCTCTATCTCGTATAGATACATACTTCGGGGCCCATTCAGGGGGTTACACTGGACCTATATAGCCCATGGGTGGTTCTTGGATGGTTAAGCTACATATACCCAGGTTAATTGTATTAAAGTCATACTAATCTTGGTTCCCTTTCCTGACATGATTATATATATATGTGTGTGTGTGTATTTATGTATGGTTTGTTTGCATATAGTTGATTTACATGGTTATACTGAATGGAATTATTTTATCCTTATCTTGAGTACTTGCTAGTGTTAACCCACTAACCAGTCCTCAAGTAGTTGTATCCCCAAGCGATGCAGGAACCATCCATTCTACTTTTCTTGCTTAGTGATCAAAATTTAGGATCAGCTCGGTTAGATTAAAGTTGTGAGCTTCTATATTCCAGAAGGATCCATTTCATGTTCATGGATGCTTTTACATACTTTGGATATTTTATAGATATTGGTTTTAGATATGATTTGGGGCATGTCCTAATTGGATATTGATTTTCTTTTAGATAGAGGTTTTTGCTGAACTACTATGGGCTGGTATGGGCAGGATCGGTATTGGTGTCAGCCTTAGTATTAGCATTGGTATTTAGGTTGATACTATTGGACTAAATGTCTCACTATTTCATTATTTTATGTTATGCTAGGGAACTTGATCTGGTTATTATTTAGTTTTGGCTTATGGTTTTTGTTTGGTTATGGTTATTGGTTGGGTTTGGAATGGTTGGGCTCGTTTGGGTCGGTCATGGTCATAGACCTATCCCAGAGTCTGGAATTGTGCAATTATGTGCTATTTTGTTATATGGTCGGAATTTATCCTACTCATGATATATGTTGGATGGTTGGGTTAGGTACTGGGGGTGGTCTTCCTTCATGGTTGCATTTCAGATACCCATTACGACAAGGCCCCTGGTCGGGTCAAGTCAAGTTAGTATCAGAGCCAGGTTCATGGTCAATTGGGAGTCCATAAAACTGTGTAGATTAGTGTCTCTTTTAAGGGTGTGTAGTGTATCACACTCATAAGAGAGAGACTACAAGTTTAGAAATATTTCACTTTCTTGGTATTCTATTTTCAAGCTTGGATTCTAAGTCTAGGAAACTCGTCTAATTTTGGTTTGTTCATTTTTCAGATCATGCCTCGATGATCTGAAATGCAAGTTAACACTTTTGTCCAAACTAGGGATAATTTTTAAGGGGCACGTACTACTCAGGTGATCCATTCTCAGTCTAGGGGTCTAGTCCCTAATATTTCTGGAGTTCCACTGGTTGCAACTAGTCCTCCTCAGGGTGAGGTGATAAATGCAAATTTTTTCCAATTGATTCATGTTATCGCTCAGTTTGTTTCTGCTCAGGCTGAGCGGGATACATCTGGTGTTCCATCTGCTGAGGCCACAAGGGTTGGCCAATTTATGAAGATAAATGCTCCTACTTTTACTGGTGTGAAGGTGGAGGAGGATCCTCAGGATTTGTTAGATAAAATGGATAAAATCTTTAGGGTAATACATGCGACGAATGTGGAAGAGGTAAATTATTCTGTTTACCAGCTTAAGGATATGACGTACCAATGGTACGAGGTGTCGGATTGGGTGAGAGGTGATGTTGAGGAGCCAACTTTATGGGAGACTTTCCCTAATACTTTTTTGGATCATTTTTTTCCTCAGGAGTTGAGGGAAGCAAGGGCAAAGAAATTTATAAATATGAGGCAAGGGAAAATATTTATCAAGAAATATGCCTTGAAGTTTCATTAGTTGTCAAGGTACAATCCGAATATGGTGTCTGATATGTGGGAAAAGATGAGAAAGCTTACTTAACTATTTTGAGAGTTGATCCTCTTAAGCAAGACTGCATTGTTGATCAAGGATATGGATATTTCTAGGTTGATTGTTTATATTCAGCAGGTGGAGGAAGAAAAAAGGCAGTAGGTTGAGTTTAGGGAAAGACAAGGTAAGAAGTTTAGGTCATCTGAACAAGGTGGTGATCAATAGCAAGGTGGGCAAGATGGCGGTAAATGTCCAAAGAAGAATTTAGGGAGTTATAGTTCCTTTTCTACATCTAGTGCTCCTTATTCGAAATAGGTGGGTGATAAGCATTAGTAGGGTGGCAATAATTTTTGGGCACAAGGTTCCCAATCTCAGGAAAGTGGGTCTCAGTCAGCCTCATCATTCCCTCCTTGTTGGTTCTATGGTTGGTTGCACTAGGTTTTCTGTGATAAGTGGAGGGATAGGTGTTTCAAATATATCTAGCCTAGCCATATGCTTAGAAACTGTCTGGTAGGTAAGGGTTCTTTGGGAGCAAGTAAGGCTCCGACTACTTTATTTTCTTCTCTTGCACCAAAGGGTACTTCTTCTACATCTATTTCTGCTACTGGTACTAGTGCAGGTTGTAGGTTATATGCTCTTGCTACATGACAGGAATCTGGTGCATAACCTGATGTCATGACTAGTATATTACAACTCTTCTATCATGACGTGTATTGTTTGCTTGATCTTGGGTCCATTTTTTCTTATGTTACACTATTTGGGGCTTTGTATTTTTGTTTTCATCCCAAGGTTATTTTGGATCCTTTGTATATTTTTAACTCGGTAGGGGACTCTGTGGTTGCTAAAAGGGTTTATATGGGGTGTGTGGTATTAGTTGGTAGTGGATTTGTTTGGACTGTATATGGTGGATTTTGATGTTATTCTGGGAATGGATTGGTTACACTCTTGTTATGCATCCTTAGATTGTCAGACCCATAAGGTTTTCTTTAGGTTCCCTAGTGAACTAATTATTGAGTGGGAGGGTGGTTCCCTAGCTCCTAGGAGGAGGTTTATCTTAGAACTCAATGGTTAATCTCTAGAGGGTATCTCTATCATCTAGCCTAGGTTAAAGATTCTAACTCAAAAGGTCCTTCTTTTCATTCGTTTCGGTGGCGAATAAGTTTTTTGAGGTCTTCTCGGATGATTTTCCTGGTGTTCCTATGGATAGGGAGATTGAGTTTGGTATTGATTTGGTTTCGGAGATTCGTCCAATATCCATTCCTGCTTATAGAATGATTTTAGATAAGTAGAGGGAACTCAAGAAGTAGCTTAAGTATCTTCTGGATAAGGGTTTTATATGTCCTAGTGTGTCCTCTTGGGATGCACCAGTTTTATTTGTGTGCAACAAGTATGGTTCCCTTCGGATATGCATTGACTACAGGTAATTGAATAAGTTAATGGTCAAGAACAAGTATCCTCTTATAAGGATAGATGAATTGTTTGATTAGTTGCAAGGTGTCAAATTCTTTTCTAAGATAGATCTATGATCTGGGTATTATCAGCTTATGATTAGGGAGGAGGATATCTTTAAGAAGGATTTCCAAACTCAATATGGGCACTTTGAGTTCCTGGTTATGTCATTTGTCTTGACAAATGCACCGATGGTATTTATGGATATAATTAATAGGGTTTTCAGGCAGTTTCTGGATCCTTTTATCATTATGTCCATTGATGACATCTTTGTGTATTCTAAGAGTGAGGTGGTTCATGCTAATCAGCTCCGTGTGGTGTTGCAGACATTAAAGAAGAAATAGTTGTATGCCAAGTTCTCCAAGTAAGATTTTTGGTTGAATGCTGTAACTTTTCCTTGTCATAGTATTTCCAGTGAGGGGATCATGGTTCATCTGCAAAAGGTGGTTGTGGTGAAAAGGTGGCCTAGACGCATGACTCCAACTAATATTCTGAGATTTTTAGGTTTGGCTGGGTATTATAGGCGATTCATAGAAGGTTTCTCGATAATAGCTGCCCCATTAACTAAGTTAACTCAAAAAAGGAAAAGTTTTCTTGGTTAGATATTTGTGAGGGGTGTTTTGAGAAACTTAAGGATAAGCTAGATTTGGCTCTAGTTTTGACATTGCCTGAAGGAAATGAGAGGTTTTTGGTTTATTGCTGATGTTCTCAGCAGGTTATCCCTGGAGATTTTGGCTCATGTGGAAAAGAGAAAGTGGGAATTGGTGAATGATATTCACTGCTTGGCTAATATTAGGGTCCATCTTCTAGACTCCAGTGATACTGGTGTGATGGTATAAGAAGTGATTCATACATCTCTTGATGCAGAGATCATGGAGAAGCAAATGCTAAATCCTATATTGATGAAAATCAAGAGTGATGTTGGTGGGCCAAGGGTGATGGTGTTTAAGATCAGTGGTAATAGTACCTTGAGGTACCAAGTGCGGTGATAGTTTCCTGACATCGATGGTTTGCAACAAATCATTTTAGCTGAGGCACATAAATCACTCTATGTTGTTCATCCCGATTCGACAAAAAATTATCATGATCTTTAAGGAGATGTATTTATGGAATAGTATGAAAATAGATGTGGATGATTTTGTGGCCTAATGCATGGTGTGGTAATAAGTCTAAGTTGAGCATATGAGGCCTGGTGGGTTATATTAGGAGATTGATTTGCCTAAATGGAAATGGGAAGTGATCAAAATGGATTTTGTTACATGTCATCCTTAGTGACGGACCCAATTTACTTTGATTTGGGTCATCGTGGATAAGATGACAAAATTTGCTCACTTCTTTCCAGTGCGGACTAACTTTTAGGCTGAGGATTATGCGAGGTTGTATCTTCAGGAGATTGTAAAGCTACATTGGGTACCTGTTTCAATTATCTCTAATCCTAGTATATAGTTTTTATCTCACTTCTAGCGGTTTTTTCAGAAGGGGTTGGGCACTAAGGCTAGTCTGAGTACTGCTTTTCATCTACAGACGGATGAGCAAGCATAGAGGACTATCCAGACATTGGAGGACATACTCTGGCCATGTGTTATTGATTATGGTTGCAATTGGGTTTTGCATCTACCTTTGGTAAGGTTTGCTTACAATAAGAGTAACCATTCTAGTATTGGAATGGCCCCTTTTGAGGCATTGTATAGTAGGAGATGTAGATATTCTATTGGGTGGTTTGATCCTAGTGAGCCATATATGTTCATTTCAAATTTAGTTTATCAAGCTATGGAAAAGGTAAAGGTGATTTGGGATAGTATTAAGTATGCCTAAAGTCGCCAAAAGTCCTATACGGATGTAAGGTATAGAGATTTGGAGTTTGAGGTTAGGGATAAGGAGTTCCTAAAGGTATCACCCATGAAGGGAGTGATGTGGTTCGATTAAAAGGGGAGCTCAGTCCCCATTATATTATCCCTTATGCAATTTTATGAAGGGTTGGTAATGTGGCGTATGAATTGGAGTTGCCTTCTAGTTTGAGCTTCATTCATCCATTATTTCATGTCTCTTTGTTGAGAAAGCGTATCGGTGATCCTTCTTCGGTAGTTTTGTTTGAGGGATTAGGTATCTTGGATTCTCTGTCTTAGGAAGAGGTCTTGGTTCAGATATTGGATTTGTAGGTTCTTCGGTTACAGACCAAGGATGTGGCCTCGGTTAAGGTTCTCTAGCAGAACCATAAGGTGGAAGAGGCTATGTGGGAAGAAAAAGCGGACATGAAGTCCAAATATCCAAATTTGTTTTATGCTTTGGATATTCGTGCAGAAGGTATGTGTTCTTGATTACATCTTTATTTTCTAACTTAGTTAAAGGTTGGATTAATATTTGCTAAAGCAAATAACTCTTCTTGATTTTCTTTTATCTTTGTTAAAGGTAAGAGTAGAGGCATCTATGGGGTGTGAATCGTGCTTGTACCTACCTTGTTTGTCATTCGGGGATGAATGATCCTAGTGGGGGAGACTGAAACTCCCTGGTTTGGGACCCACAAAAATTTTTCAAGATTTTTGGCTTCTGGACAACATACGACTGGTGGGTACTAGTCGTACATTGGGGTACAAGTGGTATGCCTTGGTCATATGCTGACCAGTGTTGGTTGGTGGGTGGATTGGTTTCAGGAATGGGTATGACTTGGGTTGGTACGAGTCGTATGGTTGGATACAGGTCTTTAGTATGGGTGTTTACTTTACTTAATCTGAGACTTAGTAAAATAACGTGGATCTAGGTACAAGTGGCTCACCGTGATCCATAAGCCAGGGTATGAGTCGTACCATGGACTCGTATAGTGGATAGTGTTCAAACCTCCTGTGACTCTATTCTACCAGGGGTAAGCGTCAAGGGTACTATTTATATGCTTGGTACGACTTGGTTTGTGTAAACTATATGTTGGATAGTGTAGGGTGTAAGGAGGAGGACTAGGGTATAAGTGGTGGGTACACTCGTATTGAAGGGTACAACCAATATGGTATCGTCATAACCTATGACAAAATTTTTATGAAGTTTAAGTGGGGGCAATCTGAACATTTTTCCACCTACCCTATTAAGCAACCACGAGTCCTAAACCACTTAGGAGGTTATTTACCCTATTATTCTATCATTAAACACTTAGAAAACTCTCTTAAAAATACTATAATTCTCTCTATAGCTCTTGGGTAATGGAAGGCTAGTGTTTCATTAAGGAGGTCAATTTGGGGCTTGATTGGATGATTTCTCTCCATCATCTTCATCATCTAAGGCATGTACTCCTCCCTTGTTGTTAGTTCCAATTAAAGTCATGATTTATACAATGTTTTCATGGCATGATTATTATATGGTTCTGGGATTTTCAAATATATGTTGTGGTTTTGGAATTAAATGCTTGGTTATGGGTTTCCCATGCTTTAATTATGTTTTTACATGCTTTAATGGTGGTTTTGGTATCAAACATGTCCATTACCAAACATTTGTTTTGGAAACACTATGCACATGTTTGATAAAATGCATATGATAATGTTTTTACTATATTATTGGACTTTTAATTGAACTATTGCAAGGTATGGTTTGGTAATGGAACCCTAAATAGTTTCAATTGTCTGGAATAGTTAATTATTAAGGTTTTGGTGGTAATGGTTATGGTTAATTAATCTTCCTTGTGGGGTACAAGAGAATCCCCCAAGTGAACATGTTAATAAACAACTTATGGGATACATGGGACTTCCCAAAGCAAACTTAATAAAGGAGCACTTGCGGGTTACATGGGAATCCTCCAAGTTCACTTGATAATGTAATTTATGGTTACATGGAAATCTCTTTACATAAAAGGTTTTCTAAGTACATTTCTTGCAGTTTATAGTCGGTATGACGATGTCACTTCTTATAGCCTTGGTTAATAAGAATGGAATAATGGTTTGGTTGGTTGGAAATGGTTTTAATTGGGTAATAATGGTAGGGTGTGATAGCTAACTGTGATGGTGCGAGTCCAATAGACGGACACTGGAAACTCATATTTGCTGACATAAGAAGTTGGTCATATTGACCATATATGATACTATGAGGTACATGGGAATCCTCTAAGTACACTGTACATATGTATCACGGATAGTGAAGGGTACAACAGAATCCCCTAATCTAATGGTATCTCTGATTCATGCGGCGACACACATCAAGGTCCGTTCAGGGGTTACACTGGACCCATATAGCCCGTGGGTAGTTCTAGGACTGTTAAGCTACACATACCCAGGTTAATAGTTTTAAAGGCATGTTAAACCTGGTTCCCTTTCACGACATGGTTATACATATATATATACATATATATATAGTTTTTATGCATATGGTTGGTGTAATTGGTCTTACTGGATAGAATTATTTTATTCTTTTTCTGAGTGCTTGATAGCATTTACCCGTTAACCCCTCCTCGGGCCGCTATGTCCTCACACGATGCAGGAATATGCCATTCTACTCTTCCTATTTAGTGATTGGATTTCAGGATCAACTCGGTTGGATTGTAGTGAGCTTCCATATTCCAAAAGGCTCTATTTCATGTTCATGGATATTTTTACATACTTTGGATATTTTGTAGATACTAGTTTTGGCTATGGTTGGGGGTATGTCCCAACTAGATATTGGTTTTCTTTTGGATAGAGTCTTTTATGGAATTACTATAGGTTGGTATGGGCGAGATCAGTATAGGTGTCAATATTAATATTTGCACTGATATACTATTGGACTAAATTTCTCACTGTTCCATCCTTTTATGCTTTGTTATTGAACTTGGTTTGGTTATGGTTTTGTTTTGGCTTATGGTTTTGGTTTGGTTATGGTTATCAATTGGGTTTGGTACTGTTGGGCTTGTTTGGGTTGGTCACGGTCATAGACCTAACCCATAGTCTGGAATTATGCAATTACACGTTATTTTGTTATATGGAAGGGAATTCATCCAGCTCAAGGTATATGCTGGATGGTTGGGTTGGGTATTAGGGTGGTATCCAGTCCTGGTTAGACTTGTGATGCCCATTACGTCAAGGACCCTGGTCGGGTTTGGTCCCCTATTTTGGTGAGTGTTTGATGGGCAAATGAGGTTGTTTTGGTTGTCGCAAGTTAGGCCACAGGATCAAGGAGTGTCCGTATGCTAAGAAGGGAGGTAGAGATGCTCATACTCAGACTCATTCTGCTAATTCACTAGCTTAGACAAGTCTCCCAGTTCCTTCACAAGGTGCATCATCTAATACCAGTGGCGGTCAGTGCCAGGATCAGCTTTATGATTTACCATCCCGTCAGGATTAGGTGAGTTCTCTAGATGTTGTCACTGGTATGATTTGTGCCTTTCACCTTGATGTATATGTGTTGTTAGACCCAGGATCAAATATCTCTTATGTGACTCCATTGGTTGTTGTAAATTTTAGGGTCAGTCCTGAAAATCTCCCTAAGCCCATCTCAATTTCTACCCCCGTGGGTAAGTCCTTTGTTGCTAGGCGAGTCTATAGGAAGTTTACTATTAACTTCCTTCATAAGATCACACTAGAAAACCTAATAAAGTTAAAGATATTAGACTTCGATGTTATTCTAGGCATGGATTGCCTCCGTTCAAGCTAAGCATCAATAGATTATCGCACCCGCGAGATGAAGTTTCAGTTTCCTGGTGAAGCAGTTTTTGAGTGGGAGAATGGTTCTGTGTCCCCCAAAGGTTATTTCATCTCTTATATTAAGGCTTGAAAGTGAATATAAAAAGGGTGTCTACCATTTAGTTTGAGTTAAAGATATACTAAGTCTGAATTCTCGATAGTTCAATCAGTCTGTGTAGTCAATGAGTTTCCTAAGGTCTTCCCCAAAGATCTGCCAAGGGTACCTCCAGACAGAGAACTAGAGTTTGGTATTGATCTTCTTCCTGATACTCATCCCATCTCCATTCCTCCATATCGTATTTCTCCAGCCAAACATAAAGAGTTAAAGCTTAAAGACCTCTTAGATAAAGGTTTCATCAAACGCAGTGTTTCTCCGTGGGGTGCTCCGATCCTTTTCGTGCACAAAAAGGATGGCACTCTCAAAATGTTTATAGATTATAGATAGTTAAACAAGGTCACCATCAAGAACAAGTATTCCATTCCTAGAATCGATGATTTGTTTGATCAACTTCAGGGTGTCTAGTGGTTTTATAAAATTAACCTTATGTCGGGATACCATCAGTTGAAAGTTAGGGAGCAACACATTCCAAAAACATCTTTTGAACAAGGTATGGCCATTTTAAGTTTATGGTTATGTCGTTTGGACTAACAAATGATCTTGAAGTCTTTATGGATTTGATGAACAGGGTCTTCAAGCAGTACTTGGACATGTTTGCAATTGTCTTTATAGATGACATACTGGTATATTCCAGGAGTGAGGAGGAATATGCAGACCATTTAAGAATAGTACTGCAGACCCTCGAGGACTATCAATTATATGCGAATTTCGGTAAATGTGAATTTTGGTTGGAATCTATTACCTTCTTGGGGAATGTCATTTTAGGAGCTAGTATTCATGTAGATCCTCAAGAGACTAATGCAGTGATGCACTGTCCTAGACCCATCACTATACACTATATCAGGAGCTTTTTGGGTTTGGCTGGGTATTATAGAAATTTTGTGGAAGGGTTCTCCTCTATATCTACATCATTGACTAAGCTGACCCAAAAGTAGTTGAAGTTTATATGGTCGGATAAGTGTGAAAAGAGTTTCAAAGAGTTGAAGGATAGATTGACTTTAGCACTAGAGTTAGCTCTGCCAGAAGGATTAACAGATTTGTAGTGTATTGTGATACTTCTATAGTAGGGTTATGTTTAGTGTTGATGTAAAATAAGAGAGTGATAGGTTATGCCTCTAGGAAACTGAAGGATCACGGAAAAAATTACCCAACTCATGACTTGGAGTTAGCTGCAGTAGTGTTTTCCTTGAAAATTTAGAGACATTACCTCTATGGTGTACATGTTGATGTTTTCACTGACCATAAGTCTTTAATATGTATTTTCTTAGAGGGAGTTGAATCTTCATCAGAGAAGGTAGGTGGAGTTATTGAAAGACTATGACATGAGTGTGCTCTATCATCCGAGTAAGGCCAATGTAGTGGAAGACACACTGAGTAGGTTGTTCATGGGTAGTGTGGCCCATGTGAACAAGGAAGAATGGGAGTTGGCTAAGGAAGTGCATAGATTGGCATGTTTGGGAGGTATGTTTGCTCGACAATGATGATGGGAGAGTAGTAGTTCAGAACGGCTCAGAAATCATCTTTGGTGGTGGAAATGAAGGAGAAACACCGAAATGATCCCATAGTTGGCCAAATATTGGAAGTAGTTTAGCAATTGAAGGTTGAGATTTTCTCTCAAGGGGGAGATGGTGTACTTTGCTGCCAAGGTAGGCTTTGTATTCCGAATGTAGACAGGTTGAGGGAAAGGATACTATTCGAGATATTTTATTTATTTTGGTACTACTAAGATGTATCGAGACTTATGAGAAATTTATTGGTGGAATGGTATTAAAAGAGACATAGCGGAGTTTGTGGCCAAGTGTCCAAATTTTCAGCAAGTTAAAGTTGAACACCAAAGGCCAGGTGGTACATTGAAAGATATTAGTTTCCCTACTTGAAAGTGGGAAGTAGTGAATATAGATTTCATCATAAGGTTACCTCATACAAGATGTCAGCATGACTCAATTTGGGTCATAGTAGATCGAATGACTAAATTAGCCAATTTCCTACCTGTCAAAACTTTTAATACAATGAAAGATTATGCCAAAATATATATTTGCAAGTTATTAAGGCTTCATGGGATACCCTTTTCCATTATTTCTGACAGAGGCATGTAGTTTACTTTGCAGTTTTGGCAGTCTTTTCATAAAGGCCTTGGTACAATGGTTAAGCTTAGTACTGTCTTTCATACACAGATCGATGGTCAGGCTAAACGTACAATTCAGACATTAGAAGACATGATGAGGACATGTGTTTTAGACTTTAAAAGAAGTTGTCATGACCATCTACCTTTTATTGAGTTCACCTATAATAATAGTTAGCATGATAGCATTCAGATGGCACCATTGGAAGCATTGTATGGGCGTAAATGCAGGTCACCAATAGGGTGGTTTGAGGTGGGTTAAGTGGATTTAATTGGGTTGTACTCTATTCTTGAAGCTATGGTAAAAGTTCAGCTGATTCATGAGAGATTAAAAGATGCTTAGAGTTGATATACCGATGTTAGAAGGAGAGAGCTCAAGTTTGAAGTGGGAGATTAGGTATTCTTAATGGTGTCACCTATGAAGGGAATAATGAGATTTGGAAAGAAATCAAAGTTGAGTCCCCGATTTATTAGCCCATATGAAGTAGTGAAGTGTGTAGGAGAGGTTGGACTTTGAGTCCCCGATTTATTGGCCCATATGAAGAAGTGAAGTATGTAGGAGAGGTTGCTTATGAATTGAACCTTTCATCAGAGTTAGTTGCAATTCACCCAGTGTTCCATATTTCAATACTTAAGAAGTCCATTGAAGATCCACCCTTAGTAATTCCCCTAAAGAGTATTGAGGTCAAGGATAACTTGACTTTTGAGGAGATTCTAGTGGAGATACATTATAGAAAGGTCCGAAGGCTAAGGAATAAGGAAGTAGTGTCAGTAAAAGTTCTTTGGCGAAACCATTTGGTCGAAGGGGCCACTTGGGAAGCTGAAGCAGATATAATGACCAAGTATCCTCATCTCTTTTCTTCCAACTCAATTCCAATTGAAGGTAAATAGTTATTTTCATCCAAAACTCTTCCTGTTTAAGTCTGTTTAAGTATTCATAAATCATGTCCTATGTTGTGAGTAGTTCTATCCTTGTGGTGGCAATAATCTTTGTTATAGATTTTGTGTAAGGTGTTTATTCTTTTCCAAATCCTAGATGACTCACATTTGAGGACAAATATATCCAAGCGGGAGATATTGTAATACCCCATGTCTAAAAGCTACTGTACAACATACAAATTATTTTCTTAAGTCGTATAAACAACATATGAGTCGTATGTTGGATTCGTACCTATGGATTTGTGGTATAGTAGAAGTTTGTTATAGATACGAGTTAATCCTAGAAGTCATCAAGACATGGTACGAGTCGTATGAAGTTGATTCGTAAGGATCCAATTGCTCCTGCCGGGTTATGATGTTACTAGTCATAGGTTTAGAATCGTATGTTGACCAGTGCATACCATATTGATCCTGCCAAGCTTACGAGTTATGAGGCTAACACGTACCTTCACCATACGAGTCATATGGTTAACTCGTGAAGACTGGCGATCAATTTCTGTAATGTTTAGTTAAAGGGCCTTTTGGTTTTTTCCTCTCTATTAACTCCCAACCCAAAGACTTATAACCTAAAAAGAAGAATTATTTTCCTCGATTTTCAGTTAATTAACAACACTTTCCTCCTCTCATCTTCAAGATCATCAAGATTAGGGTTTCTCTCACCAAGTCATCTCTCAAGTCTCAAGGTTCAAGTTCTCTTCACAAGTCAAGCAATTCCAGGTATGTGGGGTTTATGAACAAGGTTATTCTTTCATCTTTGTACCAAAAAACATGATTTTAAGAGTGAATTTACTTTTATGAATTAGGGTTCATACTCAAATAACCGTATTCTTGAAATATTACATTACAATGTGATAGAAAGAGTTAAGTATATCAAGGTTTACATATACTCATGTTTTGACTTGTAAAATCTATATTGTGATTTGAAATTCATTATCTTGATTGGGATGTTATTGAAAGATTTCAAGGTGATTATTCAGTATAATGTTTTGCTATGAATTTGTATGAAATAAATCATGAATTCCAAGTCCTAAGTACAAGTACTGAGTTTAAAAGAAGTTTACGCTCTTAAGCTCCATTGATATGTTCTATAACATGATTCAAAGAAAAGCTTGATCTTCTAATTTAAGGACAGGACATGAAATCTACAATTGTTCATCTTGATTATGATTTAAGGTAAGAGAGGCATAACTGGTTTTCATTCTATAAATCCTTATGCTATTTTAAGGTAGATTTATTAAGTATGATCATATATGTATTCTGGGAGTAGTATTTAGCACCAAGATGGGCATGTGGATGAGCATATCCTAAATTCCTGGAAACTACGAGCCACCGTAGGTTAAACTTTTTCCCAATATAGATGAAGTATAGTGATCACTTAAGTCAAGGTTCTATTCCGATGGCAAGGGTAAAACAACTCTCACCAACGTGGCTAAGACGTTGGACTCCATGGTAGCTAACATGGTTTATCTTGGTTCGAAGAATCTCCCATAAGAAAGAATAAAAGTAAATATTTTAGAAACTAAGTGTTATGGCTCACTAAGCTTATTCATATGATTCATTATCTATGTTTTATGATCTTGAAGTCTTCAGTTTTGTTCAAGTCCAAGGTGAGTCTTTTATGCTAGCATGCATCATTTGAAAGTATATATATATATATTCAGTTTTTGCTTTATTGATGAAATGGAGGTTGGATCCTGTCCCATCCCCATATCTTTGTGAAAATATATATAATATCCTTATAGTATGAAATAAGTAGCTTGCCATGGTCGGAGAAATACAAACCAGTTATTCCCATATCCTTGTTACCAACTAAATGTTAGGGGGCAAAAATAGTCGAGAGGCTAACCAAAATTAGAAGATCTATCCCACCTACATTTTTGGATATCAAAGATTCTTGCAAATTTATCTACTCCAAATGCAGCAAAGAAGTGGGGATTTCTTGGATCCACTGCAATTTCACTTATACATAAAGGCGTATAATTTCTTGGCCAAAAAGGTTGGCAAGTGAAAAACGTTGTAGCTGTTTCTATTCTAAGATCTATCTTTAAGAACACACTGAATCAGAGAATCATCCATAAAAAAAGAAAATATAAAAGGGAGAAGTCATTGGAAATCTCAAAATGCCTTTAGATAATTTGTGTTTCAAGTTTCCAATTCCCCTATAACCGATATAATTTAATCAATTACTTACAACTTATAGAAGGCAACAAAAAAAGGATGATAGAGATTAGGGGGGATGGTTAAGGAAGCTAATTACTCACTAACATACAACATACCATACATCAATGTAAAAATTCAACCTAGATTAATTAGGGAAAATGCGATAAATAAATTTAAAGGTTGATAAAATAGGCAAAAGAGGTCATTTTTTCTTCTGCCTGTGATTTTTTTTTGGGCCTATGATTTTTCATCACTTCATAAATACTATCAAATGGATTCCATATTAATTCAGCATCTTTGTTAAAAAAACATATCATATGCTTCTATTGCCACGTACACCACACATACCAGTAGGATTAAGGCAAATAATTACTCACTAACGATATAAAATCCCATATCACTGTATAAATTCAACATAGATTAATTGGGAAAAGAGGTGATAAATAACTTCAAAGGTTGATAAAATAGGAAAAAGAGATCATGTTTCCTTTTACCTGTGAATTTTTTTTTATGCCTGTGATTTTTCATCATTTCATAAATACTATCAAATGGTTTCCATATTAATTGATCCTCTCTGATAGAAACCATATCATACGCTTCTATTACCATGTACACTGAATATACCAGCAGGATTACTAAAAATTTGTCATTTCAAAGAGGTATGATCTACTAGGATCGTCAAAATTGTTATTTACCATCCATTGCATAACATAAAACTGGAACCAAGTTTATGAATTAAACTTAACTCACATTCTGAACTAATCCATCATCCCCTCATGTATCGGTTCAATTTCCAATTTGAGAGTTAGTCCCTGATGCTTTGCTAGCAACTTGGTTGCCACATAGCTACATTCTAGAGTTTGTGCATGTCTCACCTACAATGAGTATTATCATTTGAAACTTCTAAGAATGGAATTGCATTTTTTAGTGGTTGTTGTAACAGACTATACTTAATTTGCTATTTAATCTATTCACAACTTTGTAAAAAAATCTAAGACTAAAGAGGAAAAATATATCCCTTCTTTTAGGAAGATGGAGGAGAGACAATGATATATAAGAGGAAGAATCAAACAGTTTATAGGAAGGAGATTATCAACATGGAACATAGTCAAGAAGGAAAAGCACAACTCTCAAGTAGTTACCTGTCCATCAGCAGCACAAGTAGCAATGCTTCGACTGTCAGTGTGAGGCATGATCTTTTCTTGAAAAAACATAGTCGTGATGACCTGAATAAAATTGAAGTAGAGTTTTCCCAGTTTCTTAGTCCCAGAGAATGACCTTCATCTCATTAGAGTTTGATATAAGAATGTCACCATTAGCGCTAAAACTAACTGCATTCACCCAGCCTCTGTGTTTCTTCAGTTTCCTGAAGACATTAAGACGCAGCATCAAGTCCTGATAGAAGAACACTGTAATTATATGGAGACTCCAAGATTAAAATTTTTAACTTTGAAGTATAAGCTTGATCAACAAATTAACATGTATAACTTGGACAGCATAATCAATTGTTTCTATATGTTCATTATCTTTAAAGAATATAAATAAGTGCCATCAACTGACAACACTATGGTATTTTTTTCACTAAGATTATGCATTTTATTCACTCTTCTTTAAAATTCCATATCTAATATAGACATCACAAAACAAAAAGAACAATGTAAATTGTGAGAAATATATAATAAAATTATTATTGAATTAGAACTAGTGTGACACGACCCAAACCCTGGGCCATGTCGTATGGGCACCTCAAGCTCACATGAAGTGGAGGTCGCCCTGATAATCAATTCCAAACATATCATCATACCATAGGAGTCAATGGAACTCCACCTCACATAGAGGAATTAATATCATAAGTCAACATTAGATTCATTATAATAATAATAATAACTACGCATAAGTTCACAGTTGTTCACAATATCTCTATACAAACTAATGACAAAAAATGTATATGTCGGGACAAGCCCCCAACTATAGACAAACCAAGTCTTAAAGAGACTAAGCCTAAAGATAAGGGCTAAGAGGTGAAGGTCTTTCAGATGTAAGGAAGCTCACCCCTTCAAGTCAATGCATGAACCGCTTGATCGTCTGATCACTGCACAAGAAAAGAAGAAGATGCTACGCCGCCTACATCGCGTGTGGACGTAGCATTCGGAGACGGTTAGCGATTGGAACGCTAGCATGTAACTCAAGGATAAATGATAAGATAACATCATCAATCAACAACAAATCAATATATCACATTCATATGCTTATCCATACATATACATATACCATATATCAATCAAGATATCAAGGTTCATCAACATTCTCAAACATTCATTTATTAGACGTAAGGTAGAGGTATACCACCTCCCAAGCTTATAGGTCCAACATGCTTAATACACTAAGGACTTTGGCCACATTCATATTATCATTAGACCAGGTACTTCACCCATGTATACATATTCAATATACTAAGGACTTTATCCACACACGCCATCACTCAACAAGGGACCTTACCCAAATACTTAGGCCATTCAAACAAGGGACTTTACCCACACACATAGGTGAACTTTACCACAATCCATATGTGGAATTTACCATAAGCAATAAGTGGACTTTACCACAAGCCTTAGGTAGACTTTACCACAAGCCTCTTCATGAGGTGAGGTTCTTTGACCTCAAGAGCTCTTTGTAAGAAACGAAATTTACCTTGCATTCTCATTAGGAAAGGGACTTTACCCTCACACCATTACATAAGGCAAGGAAATTTAACCTCAAGCCACCACTACTATCATTTGTTTACATTTGGGACTTTAGCCTTTTTCCATGCATCAACACACATTCAATACAATATTTAGGGACTTTAGCCATTTAGCCAATTTCAACACTATACAAGACCTCATGGTCATTATGGGAGCCTTCATTGCTCGATAACTTAATAGGACAATGCCTTCACTTAGTTCTATTATACAATTACATTCATGGTTACCAATCTATTACCACATTCTTACCACACTTGGGGTCTAGCACAATTCAAGTTTATCCCTATATTTAGGGACTTTACCCTCACATTAGCTATCAACTAACAAGGTTACCAATTTCATAATACCTGGTTCATAATACCTCCACAAGGTAATTTAACTATCATTCATAGTCATTTGGGACATTTCCCTAGCTCAACACATTGATCAACATGTAACTAGTCATTTTACTTAGACATTTTAACAAACACCTTTTGTGCATAATTATAACAAGGTCATTTTCATGGTAGAAATCATGAAGCCTGGGGTTACTCAAGACCCTCAAGTTAAAAAACACATAACAAGAATCTACATATGCAATCTACCATCAATAACATGTATCAACACAAGTACAAGGAAGAATCATCATTATCCAATGTTAGTGTCAAAACCCTTTTTATTTGATTCAAAACCACCATGTACACTTACTAATTCAAGTGTGAAATACATGGGTTTAGAGTTATTTAAAGAGGGGAATAGATACATACCTTAAAAAACTTGAATCACCAACAATCTTCACTCTTCTTTCTTGCCACAAGATGAACACCTTCAAACCCTAGCCTCCAATCTTATTTCCAAGAGCCTTTAGAGTATTTAGGATATTTATGTCTTGAAAATGTAGACTTGGGAGGTTAACAAGACTTATATAGGTCAAGGACTTAGGGTTTTAGTCAAGGGAAATGACCAAAAGGTCCTTGGTTAAAATTTGGAAAACACACACGTGCAGGGTTATGACCCCCATCACGGTTCACTTAACAAGCGTAACCTAGGGTACGAGTGGTACCCTAACTCATACCATAGCCTTCTCCTAGATCAACCACACTATTGTGGGTACGAAAATGGGCCTTTGAGTCATAATTCAGGGGTACGAATCACCCCGTAATTCATAAGCTCAACTCGTAACCAAAACAGTCCACTTCTAGGTTAGGTTTCCCTCTATACGGTTGGATAGTATACGACTCGTAAACTTGGTTACAACCAAGGAATGACCTTGTCATATGCAGGAAAGTATATTAACCTAACTTAATGTCTATTATACGAAAGGTGAGGTCATGGTGGGTATGATTTGTGACCTAGGGTGTGACTCAAGTACCCCCAACCGTATCCACTCCAGAGACATCAAAGAGGTTGTTGTCTTCTTCAAGGGTTCAAGTCTAAGTGTTTCAATTATTTACCACATAGATAGGTGAGTATAGATACAAGTTTAACACCTTAATAAGCACCTAAAAAATCTTTAAACATGTTAGAAACAATACACAACAAGGATACGACACAACACACATGTCATGATCATTGCTATTCAATCAAAGATTTTGCAAGGTCACTTTCTTGGGTGATTCATTCTCCCTATCTTAGGATCATTCATCCGTGAATGATGGGTAAGGTAAGCATAAAAACAAGTTAACACATCAACATGCATTAAACCAACCCTTACACGAGTTAGAACAAGAACAAAACAGTGATCCAACACAACACATATCATGATCATCATCAATCAACTATTTTGCTTCATTGGTCATGGGACTCCAACCCATTTCTTTCCAATAGGTACTCATTTTATGACTTAGGGACTTCAACCTATTATATAATAAGGATGCAAGGCAACTTAAAGAAGTGGAGACTTTACTTCATCGTCTATCAAAGATATGAATCAATTCAAAGTAGTAGGGACTTAAACCCATCATAACAATTCACACACTATTTCATTAAATTAGGAACTTTAATCCATGGTCTAACAAGATACCAATAAATTCACACATTGGGAACTTTAATTCACTGTCTAACAAAGAAATAAACTAATCTCAATCATTGGATACTTTACTCCATTATCTATCAAAGACATACGTCAAAGTAAGGAGATCAACACATACCTCTATCATAAGCTTCCGTAATAGGGAATAAATTTGGGTACTTGGACTTTATGTCCTCTTCCGCCTCCCAAGTAGCTTCTTCAGACTTTTGGTTCCTCCATAGAACCTTCACCGAAGAAACGTTTTTTGTTCGCAACCGGTGAACTTGCCAATCCAACATCCTCAATAGAACCTCCTCATAAGACAAGGGGTCCAAAATACAAACATCTTCCCAAGGAACAACCAAGGAAGGATCACCCACATATTTTCTTAACCTAGACACATGGAAAATCGAGTGAATGGATTTCATACTAGAAGGCAACTCAAACTCATAGGCGACATTGCCAACTCTTTTCACAATCAAGTAAGGGCTAACATAGCAGGAACTAAGCTTCCTTTTTTTTTGCCAAACTTCCTTACTCCCTTCATGGGAGATACTTTTAAGAATACCCTATCACCACATTAAACTCTAAGTCCTTACGCCTCTCATCCACATAGGACTTTAGGAGAATTTGAGCAGTTCTCAACCTATCAAGAATCACCTTCACCTTTTCTAAGGCTTGGTGGACTAAATTGGGACCAAGCAACTTACCCTCGCCAACTTTGTACCACCCAATAGGAGATCAACATATCCTACCATACAATGCTTCAAAAGGCGCTTTGCTAATACAAGAGTGGTAACTATTATTCTAGGTGAATTCAATCAAAGGAAAGTGGTCATACCTAATACCCCCATAATTTATTATACACACTCGCAATATATCCTCCAATGTTTGGATAGTTCTCTTTTTTTGACTATCTATTTGTAGGTGGAATACGGTGCTAAGGCACACATTAGTTACCAAATATCTTTGGAACGACTTCCAAAAGTGAGATGAAAATGGAGTACCATGATCTGAGATAATAGACACCGGAGCACTGTACAACTTTACAATATCTACAAGAAATAACTTAGCATAATCTACCACCGAGAAATTAGTTCTCACAGGAAAGAAATGGGTGGACTTGGTCATTCTATCAATGATGACCCAAATAGAATCACATTGAGTTCAAGATCTAGGAAGACTGGTAATGAAGTCCATATTAATATACTCCCACCTATACTCGGGCAACACAATCTCTTGGTTTAGGCCACCGACCTTAAGTGCTCAATCTTTTCTTGTTGTCACACCATATATTTAGCCACATGGATAGAAACATTACGCTTTATATTATTACACCAATAGAATTCTCTAAGGTCATGATATATCTTAGTGGAACTGGGATGAATATCATAACGGGCTCCATGAGCCTCGGCCATGACCCTTTCTATTAATACATCAACGTCGGGAACAAATAGCTTACCTTGGTACCTCAAGATACCATCACCACCAATCATAAAGTCTGTGGCTTTGTGTTGACCGACATTGCTCTTGACCTTCATCAAGTTGGGGTCTAATACTTGTTTCTCCTTTATGTCAACAGCAAGAGACGATTGAGATACCAAATGCACAAACACACCACCATCCTTGGAATCCGCAAGTCAAACTCTAAGATTCACCTAACGGTGAATATCTTTTACCAATTACAACTTATATTCATCAACATGGTCCAAACTCCTCATAGACAATCTTCTAAGAGCATCAGCGATAACATATGCCTTACCAGGATGGTAATGAAGACTCATATCATAGTCCTTCAATAGCTCAAGCCACCTTATTTGACAAATATTTAACCACATATTGGAGGCTTTTATGATCTGAAAACATATCAACATACACACCATAGACATAATGCGGACAAATTTTCTAAGCAAAGACCACGACTAATAATTCTAGATCATGAGTGGGGTAGTTCTTTTCATGAACTTTCAATTGCCTAGAAGCATAGGAATCCACCCTACCATGTTGCAACAATACGCAACCAAGACCAATACGAGATGCATCACAATAAACCACAAAACTATCACTACCCTCGAGCTGGGTCAGAACTAGAGCTGAGGTTAATTTATCTTTTAACTTCTTAAAACTACCCTGACACACATCAGACCATAAGAACTTGACCTTCTTTTGGGTCAATTTGGTCAATTGGGCAACTATAGTGGAAAAACTCTCCACAAACCTTCTATAAAAATAGGCCAGACCCTAGAAGATCTGAATATCAATTGGAGTCATAGGTCTAGGCCACTTCTTAACTATCACAATCTTTTGGGGATCCACCATGATCCCTTCACTAGAGGCGACATGACCAAGAAAAGCTATGATTTTCAAATAAAACTCACACTTAGAGAACTTGACATACAAACATTGATCCCTCAAAGTTTGCAACATGACACAGAGGTGATCTACATGATCCTCCTCACTCTTAGAATAGACTAAGATATAATCAATAAAGACAATGACAAACATATCCAAGAATGGGCGGAAGACCTTATTCATCAAATCCATGAATGTCACCGGTTCATCTGTCAACCCAAAGGACATGACAAGAAACTCATAGTGACCATACCTAGTTCTAAAGGCAGTCTTAGGGATATTCACATCCCTAATTTTAAGTTAATGATAACCGATCTAAGATCAATCTTAGAGAAACACTTCTCAACCTTATGTTGATCAAACAAATAATTGATTCTTGGAAGAGGATACTTATTCCTTACGATCACTTTTTTCAACTGGCAATAGTCAATGGACATGAAAAGAGAACCATCTTTCTTGCACATGAACAACATGGGAGCACCCCAAGGAGACACACTAGGCCAATTGAAACCTTTATCTAAGAGATCTTTCAATTTCCCATAAGTTCTTTCAACTCCGCTGGAGCTATTCTATAAGGAGGAATAGAGATTGGACGAGCGTTCGTAACATGATGATACGGGATTGACAAGGGAAGCACGAAACAAACACCAAATTAGTCCACTAATCTTAAGGATTCGAGGACCAAGATGGAGACCTCACTCGGATTCGCTACCAACAACAAGAATACAAGATACAAGAGTATATTTTAACACCAAAATAGTTACAAAACGTGATGAACAAGATGAACAACAATAATACAAGTTTCGGATTCAACGAAGACCCCAAAACAGTCCACTACACAACACATACACGATTTGCAAGAAAAATAAAGATAGATAGTGAGACCAAGATTATTACAAGATTAAGAACCAAGTGTATTTCAACACTAACCCCTAATGAATGTCAAAATCAAAACCACACTCTTACGGTGACCACCAAGGGATTGAACTAGCCTCAAGATCTACCGTTTCCAAGCAAAGATCAATATTGGCTTTTCCAAGCCCTATGCTAAAGATGACTTTTCCAAGTCCTACAACTAAGGGTGTTACACTCTCAAAGAGAGAAGTTATGTCTTTCAATTCTTCATCCTTCAAAATCTAGTGAAAATAAGACTAAGGGGGCCTATTTATAATATATTACAAATGAAGATAACAAGACCACTTTGCCCTTAATGAGAGGGGCGGCCATGGTGTGTAAATACACCATGTGTAATGTCCAAAATACCCTTAATTAAGGTCCAAAACCGTGAGTCCTCAACCTTAAATTCTCCAAGCAATCTTCCACACGCGAGATTGCTTTAAGTTATGCTCAAAACGGGTCCTCCATGCATGTTCTTGTTTTCTCGAGGTGACCAAGTCTTGAGTCTCTATGTGTTGGCCTCCAAAAATGTCATCAAAAGATAAGATGGCCATTTGTCCCGTATCATCCTCCCCTTCTTGAAAAGGATTCGACCTCGAATCCAAACCTTGCAAAACCGAAAAGAGGACCAACAAATGCAAACTCCTCATGGCATGAGGGTTAGGGTTAGCATAACAAATCATCTCAACATGCCAAGGTTGCACATATTTGCAATATAACCAAGAATCCTTTGAAAGGAATATTAAAAACTCAATAAAAGATGTACAAAGGATTTGGTTATAGGATACATCAAGAGTGACACTTTGCTTGTCATGTAGACCAAGCAGCAAGTTTGGTGCACCAACATCACCATTTCTAAATTTGGCACCGGGGTCAAATGGGAAAAGTGGCCATAGACACGGTTCTCGACAACACTTCCCTTTCCCGTGGTCTACACCCAAACTAAATGACATACTTTCTACAATAACATATATATCATCCAAAGCAAATAGAGAGTAGAGAAAGGTATCACTCAAATCGGCTTCTACTAAGGTGCTCTCATGTGTGTACTCACTATTAGTTTCCCAATAATCACCATGAGTACTCTCAATAATGAAATCACACAAAGTAGAAGAAGAAGTAGCTTCCGCAACTACACATTCCTTACCCTTAAGAGTTCTCTCATCTTCCAAGAAGAGATTTCCCTCTCTAGGAGGAATGTTGTCACACCATAGTGGGTTAGCATATAGGCTATAGCTTCCAAGGCAAGCTATATCATCATTTTCACCACTAGGTTCATTAGGAGTGTTTAAATCATCTTCAAACAAGACATTATACATAAAAAGAGTGTGATCTACCTCACGGACAGATTTGGAACAAGCAAGTTCCTCACTCTCTAAATGATCAACATCAAGTTTCAAGGATGTTTCAAACACAACATTACCCCAAGAAGAGCTCTCGGGTTCATTCTCACTTTGATCAACATTTTCAACATCATCACATACTTGAGGTTCATTAATTACATCATACACATCCTCAAGTGGTGGGTAATTTTCACACATAAGTTGATCAACACAAATTTCAGAAGATAACGTACTTTCATTCAACATAATGGTTTCAACACTAGGTGGACATAAATCGATCTTACAAGAAGAGTCTATTCGGTCATCAATAGGATCAACTAGTGTATCCACACTCACAACATGTACATCATCATCAAGTGGCAAAGAAACAATACACTCACATATAGGCAAGCTACAACTCACACTCAATGGGCTACTAGCCACACAATTATCATTCACATGTACAAAAGTGTAAGAGTTTGCCATTTTACCTTGAAGTCCTTGAGTAGATTCTTCTTTGTCATGGTGTGAAGGTCCTCCAAAAGTTTGGGCAGCAACTTCCTTTTGGCATTGTTCTTCTTCGCTTGCCATGTTGGTACCTACACAAATGTCCTTAGAAATAGAAGGACAACCAATGTTAGCATAGTTTGGTGGTAATCCTCTTACTTTGCTCCACACAACCTCTCCTTTTTCCACTCTCGGATTACCACCCTGCACTCCCTTACTCCTCTCAATCTTTTGTCTCTCATAATAATTCGGATTGGAGTAGGTAGGCATTTCTCTTCGTGGCTTAGGCAGCAAGTAAGTAATGAGGCGATTCCCCCACTGGTCTCTTATAATATTTGGCCAATTTTGCACGTTTGGAACTCTATGTTGTGCAAACCAATTGGCACCTAAGCATACATGACCGTATGTCAATGAAAGAATATCGCACCACACCTCCTCATGGTATTCAAATTGGGAGAAGACAACCTTGACCCTCTCGGTAACCTTAAACCCGTCCAAGAAGTATGGAACAAGTAAAGGCTCACGAAACAACCCCAAGTAGTCAACCATGGATGGAACGATGTAGTTTCTATGGTACCTATCATTTAGCTCAATGAGGCAGCCCGGTATCCCACACATGGTCACCTTTCCGGAGTGTACACTCCTTCTTGGATCTACATTGTAAGGCATACGAGTACCCCTTAGTTTTGGAGATGCATACCCTCTTTTTCTCATTGGACAACCTCCACTAGAGCTAGTATAACCATTCACACTATATCGACTTTGATAAGAAGTACTACAAGGTGGAGAATATGGATCTTCATACTCCTCACGTGTACCCTCATCATAGCTCTCATAAGCTTTGCAAACAAAAGGGTTATACCTAACACCAAATCTAGGTTCGGAGTAAGAAGTGTAAGACTCCTCACATGCCCCAACATTATCATAAGATCCATCACGAGGTCCTACATCATCTCCAAAGTTACCATAAGCACTAGGCACTTCATTCACCTCATTTTCTCCCTTAAAACAGTAACTTTCAAATCTGCCCAAGTCTCGATCATGGCTATTTTCATAGCCTCCGCAATCTCCCTCAACTTCGTAGCCATAAAACCCTTCACTACAATCATAGTCTCTCATGTTGTAGTCACAATAATCCCCGGCTATCGAAGACATATTCCCCTTATATCACCTTTTAAACCTACAAAATGAACAAACAAGATTAGTAGTAAAAACTTCTCACTAACACTCGTATTCACTCACCTTTGTGATTCTCACAATTGGAGCGGCAAATATTGAAAGGTTGTTTATACTCCGGTAGTCAATAGGATGTCAATTCTACTTGGTGGCCGGAATAGATTCTTGTTTGATCGACTCAAGACACAAAAATAAAATTCACTTACGAACTTGAAACAAAGAAGTTACTACGAGTTAAAAATGAGAAAAGCACACAAACAACGAAGACACGAAGAAACGGATTCAATAATTAATCTACAACTAAGTAGGTGATTACTAGTTGTTAATTAATTCTAGAATCAAGACATGAAACTAATGAAACAATAAGATGAAACTAAGAATCTAAAATTTTGAGCTCGGAAATATTGCGTGAACAGTAGCAGTGATGACATGGCAGTCACGTATTGGTTTCGGTCCCACACAACTTTTGTTGTCCAATTTCAAGTCTTGGTCAATTTTTTTCAATTTGGACTTTGGTGGAATTTGTTTAAGGAGGGAAATTCAAACAAGTCTTGGAGCCCTTTTCAATTTCAAGTTTTCAAGACTTGACTTTATTGTACTTCTCCTTAAAACATGGATCCTTAAATCATGGAAAAGTGTTGGAAAGGGGTTGAGACTTGATTGATAGGTCTTTGTTGGTTGTAGTGTCTTTCAAGACTAACAAATAATACACCCTTTTCCTTCAACTTTTTAGATTTAACATTCACTTTATCTTCAACAATATATGAAGGTGGTGATGAACATCAAGAACAACAACAACAACACCAAGAACTACAACAATAATCTCCAAGAACACCAACAATTTTCACACGGCCACTCCCAAATTCCACAATAACAATATCTCCAACACTTGGCCAAGACAACTACACCTTCAACAAAATGGTTCTCAATCCACCAATTAACAACAATATCACGTGGCCAAGCTTATAACAACAACAAGATGAAAGCCACAAGGCCAAAACAGCCCACCACAATAATGTTCAACAACAAATCGGCCAAGTCCAAGTTCACGTAAACAACACCAACAATGTAAGCTCAAACTTAGATTTAGACTAAAGAGTGTTAGAGATGAAGAAAACTAACACTAGAAACAACAAAACAAGTAAAAATCTCGGCCAAGACACAACAATAACACAATTTCGGCCAAGAACACAAAATGGACAGATTTGCTTCTTTTTGATTTTTTTTTTTTTTGAATTTTCTAACAAGCAAGCCCAAGATTGATCTTGTAGGAACAATATCAAGCCATGCTTTGATACCAAATGATACGGGATTGACAAGGGAAGCACGAAACAAACACCAAATCAGTCCACTAATCTTAAGGATTCGAGGACCAAGATGGTGACCTCACTCGGATTCGCTACCAACAACAAGAATACAAGATACAAGAGTATATTTTAACACCAAAACAGTTACAAAACGTGATGAACAAGATGAACAACAATAATACAAGTTTCGGATTCAACGAAGACCCCAAAACAGTCCACTACACAACACATACACGATTTGCAAGAAAAATAAAGATAGATAGTGAGACCAAGATTATTACAAGATTAAGAACCAAGTGTATTTCAACACTAACCCCTAATGAATGTAACAATCAAAACCACACTCTTACGGTGACCACCAAGGGATTGAACTCGCCTCAAGATCTACCGTTTCCAAGCAAAGATCAATATTGGCTTTTCCAAGCCCTATGCTAAAGATGACTTTTCCAAGTCCTACAACTAAGGGTGTTACACTCTCAAAGAGAGAATTTATGTCTTTCAATTCTTCATCCTTCAAAATCTAGTGAAAATAAGACTAAGGGGGCCTATTTATAATATATTACAAATGAAGATAACAAGACCACTTTGCCCTTAATGAGAGGGGCGGCCATGGTGTGTAAATACACCATGTGTAATGTCCAAAATACCCTTAATTAAGGTCCAAAACCGTGAGTCCTCAACCTTAAATTCTCCAAGGAATCTTCCACACGCGAGATTGCTTTAAGTTATGCTCAAAACGGGTCCTCCATGCATGTTCTTGTTTTCTCGAGGTGACCAAGTCTTGAGTCTCTATGTGTTGGCCTCCAAAAATGTCATCAAAAGATAAGATGGCCATTTGTCCCGTATCACATGATCAATTCCAA
The DNA here is from genome assembly GCA_030864215.1 of Capsicum pubescens. Lineage (NCBI taxonomy): Eukaryota > Viridiplantae > Streptophyta > Magnoliopsida > Solanales > Solanaceae > Capsicum > Capsicum pubescens. The sequence continues at coordinate 190,563,990 of CM061547.1, read as the reverse complement.
ATCAATTTATCTATTGGGAGAAACATTGGGAAACTTATTTACCATGTGAATAGATTCTGGAAAAGGCTCTTCCAAGTTAGAATCTTTAACTTGAACCAAATGATACAAACACCCCTTTGTAATCAATCTTCGGGCCTTAAGATGAGAAATGAACCTTTCCTTAGGCACTAAGGAACCACCTTCCCACAAAATCACCAGTTCATTAGTGAATTTAAGTATTACCTTATGGGTTCAACAATCTAAGGAAGCATACCAAGAGTGAAACCAATCTATTCCTAAGATGACATCAAAATCAACCATGTTTAACTCTATCAAGTCAATAAGAGTATCTCTACCAAAAATAGATATCACACAAACCCTATAGATTCTTTTAACAACCATAGAGTCTCCAATCTAGATAGAAATAGAAAAAGTAATGCGGGTGTGATGGGCTAGAGACCATTTACTAGAAGCCAAGCTCAGGAACTACAAAGACTTCAAGGCGTGTTTATGAAAATAGACACAGTTGATCTTCTTGTAAACTCTCACAAGGGAGTGTACATATTAACATATGAGGGATAACCTTAGGTTCTCAAGGACACCCCAAGGCTGCACCAAATAGTATACACCCTTCACCCCTTCATTAAGTGCAAAGGGGTCCTTTTGCCATTTTTTTTGTAATAGACTATTTAAGGTGTTTCTTTAGACTTATTCCTTAGTTAGTCTTTTTTTTTTTAAAATACTTGTAATATTTCAACATCATATTTTCTCTCAATAAGAGAGTAGACAACCAAACATTTGATCTTCTTAAGTGAAAGGTTACACTTGTGTTGTGAAACGACTAGAAATAAGAGTTCTTGAGTGAACCGAGTTCCTCTTGTGTTCCCATAAGAACTCGGTGCTTGTTAACTTATTTTGTAGAGGTTTTAGAGTTTGAAAAACTCTTTAGTTTCTACCTAATGGGCTTTCTTTGTGTCAAGTTAGCTATATTTTACTCTTTTTAAGTTGATATTTGCTTTATGTACTGTGTTGTTGACTTGTTGTTGCGGGTAATGGCTTGTGATTGTGGGTTTTTGTAGATTGTTTTGGTGTTGTAGATAAAATTTTGTATCATTTGGTATCAAATCAAAGGCTGGTTATGTTCTTACACCACCAATCTTTTGCTCTTCTAGTTGAAAATCAAAAATAAAAAAAGGGTGTTATCTGGCGACTTGTGTTTGGCCGAGAAGTTTCTAGATTTAGGTGTTAATTTTGATTTTCTTAGTAGTTTCGTGTGTTAGCTTGTTATTTACCTAGAACACTTAAATCTAAGGTCCAATATTTGAGCTTTGTTTAGTTTTGTTGAAGGGTTGGATGGCTTGAATGTTGTTGTTGTTCATAAGTGTTCTTATAAGCAGGCTACTGTCCGAGTACCCTTTTTTTCTTGAGGGGAATGTTCAACAAAAGGTGTGTTTGATTTTAAAAAGAAAGATAGAGGTGAAAGTCTTATTATTGTCTTGGAATTAGTTTCAATACAACACCAAAGAGGTAAATATATAAAGGACCTTCCAAAAAGCTTAATTACCAAAAAGGTGTCAAACCTTCATCAAAAGGAACCAAAACCAGAAAGGGACAAACCAAGGCCAAAAAAGGTGTTTTGCCATTTTGGTGCAAGTTGGTGAAAAGTTGATTGACACCTTGACCTTTGGAAAAAGATATCCAAGTCTTTCCTTTTCACTCCAAAAACCAAAAAAGTCTCACCAAACAAATAAGATTGGGTCATTCAAGTTGGACAACATAAAACTTAAACAAAACAACAACACCAAATGGCGAAAATAAAAATTGTGGGCAACATCAATAGCAAAACTCAAGTCATAAGACCTTCCAAGTTTCTTTCCTTGTCTCTACTAGTTTTCTTTCTATTGACTCCTACACTAGTTGGCCACTAAGTAACAACCTACTAAGTTGTGAACTAGTTTTTGAGTACATCTTTGTGTCAATGTTCTTTATGGTGCTTTGCCCATTTACAATTTGTAGTTGTTCTTAGTTCAAGTGCGTACAAAACTTCCTTGAGTCTTCAAAATCGAAATCCATTCAAACTAAAGAGTAGACTTATTCCTAAACACTCAAGGATTTATTGTCGTCTTACAATACTTAAAGGGCCAAATGAGGGAGCCGAGTGTGAAAATCTTTTAAACTAACGTTTGTTCATTTTGTAGGTACATTTAAAAATGGAACCACAACAAATGGAAACCGAAACTTCCAATGCTCAAACCGTGGATCATAATGTTATGAATGCCCTTGTAGATAGTCTTAAGTCCTTGTCTGGAGACGTGGCTAGAGTGAATGCTACGATTGAGAAGTTGGGTATGGAAGTAGCCTCTATTAGTGGTCGGGTGGAAAGGGTAGAAAGTCAATGGATTTCTCGACCCTTACCTCCTCAAAACACATCCCCAACCATTACCCCCGAAGCCATGCACCAAAGAATGTACCCAAAAAATATCATACCTCAAGCCAACTATTACTCACAAGGCCAAGGCCTTGATGGACCTAGCCATTCCCTACATCACCAAGTCCCGCATGAAGGACTTGGAACCCAAATGCCACCCTTAAGTCCGAATCCTCCAAACTAAAATCCTCCAATCCAAAAACCTCCACAACTAAATGTCAATCCACCATACTAAATTCCAAATATACAAAACCCGCCCATGCAAGAATAGGGATTTGTGAGGGAGAACCGAGGGGGAGGGTATGGAATGTATGTTGATCCTTATTTGATGAAAGATGGGATGAGAGGTAGAACGGTAGAAACAAGGGCTTGAGGGAAGGGGCGACCAAGGTGTTTGGGAAAGGGATGTTGGCCTCAACACAATCAAAATGGGGCTTCCGATCTTTAAGGGACAAAGTGATCTCGAAGAGTTTCTTGCGTGAGAATCCACATATGAGAGAGTCTTTCAAGTGAGTGATCTCATAAAGGAGAAAAAGAGTTGATACTTCATTGCTCATTTTGAGAGATATGCTACCACATGGTAGGAGTATGTCAAATGTTTTGGCAACATATTGATTAAGTGGAAACCCCCTCCTTGGTTTTGGTTAAGGTATCTTATGAGGCAAAGGTACCTTCCTGAAAGCTATCAACATGAAATCCTTGCAAAATTGTACGACTTGAAGCAAGGAAACAAAAGTGTGGCAGCCTACTATGAAAAGTTTCAATCATCTTCGGTGTGGAACAAATTCAAGAAACAACCAGTCAAGACCCCACTACTCATGAGCAAAAGTGCTCAACTACGTCCTCCATGGTTTGAGGGAAAGCCGAATGTCTCTTCCAACGTCAAGGGATTCCAATGCTTCAAATGCCATAGATGGGGACACAAGGCTAGTGAGTGTCCTAATCGAAGAAATGTGATATTCAGAGAAGGGAAATTGTATTTCTTGGGGAAAGAATTGGGGCTTGAAATAGTTAAAAATAAAAAAGTCTCTAAAGATAGAGAGGGAGGGGAGGTTGATAGGCCTAGTGATGTTGATAAAGAAGAGGTTTGGCCTCTAGAAGGTGAACTTTAATTACCTAACTATGTGGTTGGAGAGCTATGATTATCAAAGAATTGGATGATCCTAGCCAATAGAAAAACCTCTTTCACACCAAGTGTCTCATTAAGGGGAGTGTGTGGTCCTTGATTATTGATAGCGGAAGTTCTGCTAATATATCTAGTTCCTCAATGGTGTATCACTTGAAATTGCCGACTACTCCATATGTGAGTCCGTATAGACTCCAACGGTTGAATGATTGTGGAGATTTTAAGGTGACTCGACAAGTGGTGATTCGGTTCAAAGTTGGAAATTATGAAGATGAGGTACTTTGTGACATCATTCCTATGTTAGATTGTAATGTTTTGTTGGGTTGTCCATGTTAATATGATAGATCGACCAATCATGATGGCCTAACCAACTACTATTCCATTGAGTTTAAGGGTCAGAAGTAAAACCTCCAACCACTATCACCATCACAAGTATATGAGGCACATCGATAAATGAAGAGTTTGCATGGAAAAGGAAAAAAAATAAAGAACCCATGGGTAGGGGGAGGAACCCGAGAGTAGGAAGGTTGAGGGTGAAGAGGGAGTTTCGATGTTGAGTTGTAGGGATTTGATGGTAATGTTGGCTCGCAAGGGTGGCATCTCCAAAGAGTATGATGATACTACTCCCATAATACTTTTGGCTCATGTTTTGAATGTTAACCCATCCACTTCCCCTATCCTGTCTTCTATTTCTAATTTTTTATAGGAATTTGATGATGTATTTCCAAGTGAGTTGCCGTAAGTCTTTCTCCACTTTAAGGAATTGAGCACCAAATCAACTTTGTTCCGAGGTCGCAATTACCAAATAGGCCATCTTATAGGAGCAACCCCACGCATACAAATGAACTCCAACAACAAGTTGAGGACATCCTCAATAAAGGATAAATCAAGGAAATCATGAGTCCATGCGTGGTCCTGGTTTTGCTTATACCAAAGAAGGATGGGGCGTGGCAAATGTGCAGGGACTGTTGAGCCATAAATAAAATTATGGCAAAGTATCGTCATCCTATTCCTAGGCTAGATGATATGTGTGATGAACTAAATGGCTCTTTTGTGTTTTATAAGGTTGATCTTAGGAGACAATATCACCAAATCCGTATGCAACCGGGTGATGAATGGAAGACCACATTCAAGACCAAGTTTGGTCTATATGAGTAGATGGTTATGCCATTTGGTCTTACCAACGCTCCTAGTACCTTTATGCAGCTAATGAATCATGTGATGAAGCCATTTATTGGAAAGTTTGTGGTTGTGTACTTTGATGATGTTTTAGTTTATAGTAAGTCCCTTAATTAACATGTCTTGCATCTAAGGAGTGTGTTTGATGTTCTTAGGAAAGAAAAGTTGTATGCTAATATTGAAAAATGCTCCTTTGGTGTTGATAAAGTTGTGTTATTAGGATTTTTTGTAAGATCGAGGGGAGTGGAGGTAGACGAATCCAAGGTAACTACCATTAAAGATTGGCCAACCCTAAAAATTATGGGTGAAGTTTGGAGCTTCCATGTTTTGGCAAGTATTTATAGGAGGTTCTTCAAAGGATTTAGTAGCATTACCACCCCTTTGAGTGAAATCATCCAAAAGGACCAACATTTCCAGTGGGGTGAAGAGTAATCTAAGGCCTTTAAGACCTTGAAAGATATGCTCATTTCGTCACCGTTGTTGCAATTTCCTAACTTTGATTAGATGTTCGAAGTTAAATGCAAAGCTATTAAAGTAGGCATAGGGGATGTTTTGATGCAAAATTTAAAGCCCATTGCTTATTTTAGTGAAAATCTCAAAGGAGCAACTCTAAACTACTCTACGTATGATTTTGAGTTGTATGCCTTGATTAGAGAGTTAGGCAATTGGTAACACTATCTTTTGCCCAAGGAATTAATAATCCAAATGGATCATGAATCCTTGAAGTACCTTCATGCACAAGATAAACTTAACAAACAGCATGCCAAATGGATTGAATTTTTTGAAAACTTCCCCTATGTGATTCAATACAAAAAAGGGAAAAGATAATGTGGTAGCCGATGCATTATCTAGAAAGCATGTTATTGTGTCCACTTTGTAATCCAAGATAATGAGGTTTGAGAGCCTTAATTATTTGTATCCCGAGGACCCTTACTTCGCTCCTATCTTTAGGGAAAGTGAAGTCGCGGGTTGGGAAATAAGGCCCTCGGATTCTAGTCCTTATGCCGTGTTTGATGGGTTCTTATTTTGGGGAAGATGGTTGTGTGTACCTTCTAGCTCTTGGATAGAGTTGTTTGTGAGGAAGGCACATGACAGAGGTCTCATGGGTCACTTTGGAATTTTTAAGACCCTTGGAATATTGGAGGAGCAATTCTATAGGCCAAGGATGCACAAAGATGTTGTCAAAATTTGTGGCCAATGCATGGATTGTATGAGTTCTAAGTCTAGGCTCCTTCCTCACGGTTATGCTTCCCACTCCATCACTCCTATGGTTTGATATGTCTATGGATTTTGTGTTGGGGCTACCACGAACTCAAAGGGGTCGGGATAGCATCTTTGTTGTCGTTGATCATTTCTCCAAAATGGCACACTTTATTCCTTGTAAAAATAGTGAAGATGTGGCTAGTGTATCTTGTTTGTTTATTGAAAAGGTTGTTTAATTACACTACATCCCAAGGATCATTGTAAGTTATAGTGACTTCAAGTTCCTTAGTCACTTTTGGAAGTCAATGTGGGGTAGGCTCGGAACCAAATTGTTATTTTCTACGTCTTGCCACCCATAAACTGATGGCCAAACGGAAGTGGTGAATCAAACCTTGGGTTCCATGATACGTTACATGGTTAAAGGTAAGTTGACGTCTTGGGAAGATCACCTACTTCTCATTGAATTTTCTTACAATTGGGTGATCCATTCAAGGATGGGCATCACGCCCTTTGAATGTGTCTACGACTTCAATCCTCTAACCCCCTTGGATCTAAATCCTTTGACAAGTGATGTTGTTGTTATATTAGATGGAAATAAGAGGTCCAAATCCATGAAAATCTTGTATGATAAGGTGAGGTTGTGGATCGGGAAGAAGAAGCAAGAGGTGGTCAAACTAGTCAATAAAGGGAGAACGCGTCTTGTGCTTGAGCTGAGAGATTGGGTGTGGGTACACCTACGGAAAGACCGGTTTCCCAACTTTGAAAGGGAAAGTTTCTGCTAATAGGTGACTGTCCATTCCAAGTTCTTGAATGAATCAATGATAATGCTTACAAGATTGACTTGCCACCGGAATACCAAGTGCATAACACGTTCAATGTGTGTGATCTCTCATGGAATGATAACATTGAAAATGAAGAACCCATGAGTCTTAGGTCAAACTCCTCTTAATATGGAGAGCGTGATGTCACGAGATCGATACCATTTACTAGAGGCCAAGCTCGAGGACTACAAAGACTTCAAGGCATGTTTATGAAAATGGACGCGGTTGAGCTTGTTGCGAACTCGCCCAAGGGAGTGCAAATTTTGACATGTGGGGGAAGACCTTAGGTTCTCAAATACACCCCAAGGCTTCCCTAAACACTCCGCACCCTCCATCCCTTTATTAAGGGAAAAGGGGTCCTTTTGCCATCCTTTTTGTAATAGACTATTTAAGGTGTTTCTTTAGACTTGTTCCTTAGTTAGTCATCTTCTTGAAAACACTTGTAATATTTGAACATCATATTTCCTCTCAAGTAGATAGTAGACCACCAAACATTTGAGTTTCACAAGTGAAATGTTCTACTTGTGTTGTGAAACGGCTAGAAACAAGAGTGCTTGAGTGAACCGAGTTCCTCTTGTGTTCCCGTAAGAAATTGGTGCTTGTTAACTTGTTTGGTAGAGGTTTTAGAGTTTGATACACTCTTTATTTTCTACCTAATGGGTTCTCTTTGTGTCAAGTTAGCTAGCTTTTACTCTTTTTAATTTTATGTTTGCTTCTCGTATTGTGTTGTTAACTTGTTATTGTGGGTAAAGGCTTGTGATTATGGGTTGTTGCAGACTATTTTTGGTGCTTTAGATACCATTTGGTATCAAAAAGGAACCTACAGACTCTTGAGACCATATTAAAGATGCACAGCCACATACAGGTCATATAAAAAAGAGTAGACCCTATGTCAAGCAAGCAATACACATCACGAGAGAAAAGTGTCAACATACCCATAACAACATTAGGAGACGCCTCAAAATCTTGGTGAGTAGCAAGTATATACAAGAGGTTCTGGACAACACCGATGCCAAAAGTAGAAGCAGAAGAAGACATAGCTTCCTTTGGTGTGGGAGTGGATGGAGTTACAACAGAGGCCCTGTTGGCCAAGAAGTTGCTGGAATAAGTGACTCACATTGCAGTGCTCAAGCTAACCAAAATAAAAGCATTTGCCTCTCTCTTTTTTGCACTCACCATGATGACTCTAACCACATAATCGATAAGGAGGGGGGGTGGATCCGAATTGGCACACTTGTTTAAAGTTAGGCACCTTGTGCCCGGGACCTGCCACCTAACTAAGACGAATGACTACCCGAGAAATTTAGGTAAGGAGAGCGAACATTAATCGAGGAGAACAAACCCGAACTCCCCCACATCTTTCATGGACACTTTCCACTACTTTCACCACTACTCTCGGAATGCCTAAACTTCCTTCTTTGCTTCTAACTAAGCTCAACTTGATTTTTACTCTTGTCCTCTACTTGTTTCATATACACAACCAATATAGAAATGTCCATGTTCTCAATAAACAAGATCATCTTGCTTTCAATAGCTAACTCACGGGACAACCCCAAGATAAACTTGTGCATTCTAGCCCTTATGATAGAAACAATCTTGGGAGCATACCTTGGCAATTGATGGAATTTAAAGGCATACTATTGAATGGGCATCTTTCCTTGCTTTAAATTTATGACCTCTTCTACATTTTCCTCCCTTAACTCTTGAGGAAAGTAGCGGTCAAGGCCTCGAAGAAATCTACCCAAGAAGCTGGACTAGAATCAATACCCCTAGACAACTCCCACACTTCATACCACTAGTACGCTACATCTTTAAATTGGTAGAAAGCAAGCTCAACACCCTTAATTTCTGAAGTATGCATGATTCGGAAGATTTTCTCTATTTCATCAATGAAGCCTTAAGGATCTGCCACAACCTTGGTATCGCAGAATATAGGAGGACTCAACCTCATAAATTGGCTAATTTTTATGGCCTCAGAAGAAATGGAAGTTGTGGCGCCACGCTTCACTTGAAAGGCTACCAATCTAGGCAAGAGGTTGATATAGCAACATCCCTTTGAGGAGATCGAGGAGAAATACCACTCTCATAAGCAGAGTTGGTAGGTGGAACCCCACGAGGATGGCTAGATGCCACAGTCGTACCCTAGGTATAAACTCCAAAAGTTAGACGTGCTTCATCCATAGGACCCTCAGTAGTGTCTTCCAGAGTCTCAGATCTTCTTTGAGGTGTGATCTGAAAGATAGCAAATGGAATCAGAGAAAATCCAAGACCTTAGACTTAATAGCTTGAGATTGAATCACAAGATAGGGAAATATTTCCTAAGATGTCTCATAACTTCTATTTTGTAAGTATGGCACACTTCACACCCATAAAAGAGACTCTACTGGACACGATATTATGAACACCCAATTGACAATGAACCTAGGCTCTGAGACCAACCTGACATGACCCAAACCCGGGGCCATGTTGTATGGGCACCACAAGCTCACATGAATCAGAGGTCACCCCGATAATCTATTCCAAACATCTAATCATACTATAGGAATTAAAGGAACTCCACCTCACATAGAAAAATTAATATCATAAGTCAACATAAGATTCATCAAAATAATAATAACTACGCCTAAGTTCAAGTTATTCACAATACCTCTATACAAAATTGAAGTCAATAATTGTATGTGTTGGGACAAGACCCCGACTATAGCCAATCCAATTTCTTAAGAGGCTAAGACTAAAGATATGTCTATGAGATGAAGGTCTTCTGGATGTAAGGAAGCTCACCCCTTTAAGTTAATGCATGAACCACTTGATTGTCTAATCACAGTGCAGGAAAAGAAGAAGATGCTCCTGCACCTACATCACATAGGTACGTAGCATATGAAGACGGTTAGCGAGAGGAATGCGAGCATGTAACTCAATTATAAGTGATAAGATAACATCATCAATCAACAACAAATCAATAGATCACATTTTATCACATTCATATGTTTGTCCGTACATATACATATACCATATATAAATCAAGATATTAAAACTCATCAACATTCTCAAACATTCATTCATTAGACATAAGGTAGAGGTCTACCACCTCCCATGCTTATAGGTTCATCATGCTTAATACACCAAGGACTTTAGCCACATTCACATTATCATTAGACCGAGGACTTCACCTATGTACACATGTTTAATATACTAAGGACTTTATCCATACACGTCATTACTCAACAGGGACCTTACCCAAATACTTAGGCCATTCAAATAAGGGACTTTACCCACACATATAGGTGGACTTTACCAAAAGCCATAGGTGGACTATACCAAAATCCATAAATGGGATTTACCACGAGCCTTAGGTGGATTTTACTATAAGTCTCTTCATGAGATGAGGTTCTTTGACCTCAAGAGCTCTTTGTAAGAAACGGACTTTACCTTGCATTTTCATTGGGCAAGGGAATTTACCCTCAAGCCATCATATAAGGCAAGAGAATTTAACCTCAAGCCATCACAACCATTATTTGTTGACATTTGGGACCTTACCCTCTTATTCATGCATCAACACACACTCAATACAACATTTAGGGACTTTATCCATTTAGCCAATTTCAACACTATACAAGACCTTATGGTCATTATGAGAGCCTTCATTGCTCAATAATGTTAATAGGCCAATGCCTTCACTTAGTTTCATTATACAATTCCATTCATGGTCATCAAGACCCACACAAGCTATTCACATTTTATTAGCAAGCTATTACCATATTATTACCACACTTGGGTTCTATGCATAATTCAAGTTCATTTCCATATCTAGGGACTTTACACTCACATCAGCTATCAACCAACAAGGATACCAATTTAACAATACCGAGTTCATAATACCTTCACAAGGTCATTCAACAAGAATTCATATTCACTTGGTCCATTTCCATAGATCAACATATTGTCAACATAAAACTAGTCATTTCACTTAGACATTTTAACAAACACCTTTAGTGCATACTTATAACAAGGTTATTTTCATGGTAGAAATCATTAAGCCTATGGTTATTCAAGACCCTCATGTTCAAAAACACACAACAAGCATTTACATATGAAATCTACCATTAATAACATGTATCAACACAAGTACAAGCAATCATCATTATCCAATGTAAGTGTCAAAACCCTTTTCATTTGATTCAAAACCACCATGTACTCTTACTAATTCAAGTGTGATATACATGGGTTTAGAGTTATGATACAAGCATGATCATGAAGATGAATGTTTTTGAGTATTTTGGATGTAACCTCAGAGGTGTACGAGTTGAAGTGTGAAAAAGGGCTCCAAACCGCCCCTAAAAACACTCCATGGGTGCCTATTCGCCTACTTGGTCATTAAAGGGCCTTTTTGTCATTTTATCTTTTTATTTGTAAAGTACTATAAATAGAACAATATAGGGTTTTAGTTCATTAGTTTTTATTGGATATTGTTGAAAGAACACATCTCTTGAGAGAGAGGGTCTCTAGGCCTAAACTAGGACATGAACAAGTGTGGATTCACTTGTGATTGTGTATTGCTTGGAAACGTTGGTGCTTGAGTGGTGGAATCCCTCTTGTGTCACGTAAGAGTGTGGTGTTGCTATTGTAAGTCTTAGGAGTCCTTAGATTTAATACATCTTTGGGTTCTTAACCTTGTAATAGTGTATGTCTCACTTCCTATCTTTACATATCATGTACTAGTTGTGTAGTTTAGTGAATCGTTTGGTTCTTGTTGTTCTTGTAATATTGTAACCGTTGGATTGTTGTTATTATAGTGTTGTTCCTCTCGTTATTGTTGTTTATATCTTGTTGTTGTTAGTGCTTTTGGTGTCATTTACACCTTGTTTCTTGATGTTGTTGGAACCGAGATTTGGTGTTTGTTGAGCTCTCGAGTTTCTCTTTGTTTGTGGACTATTTTTGGCTTATTTTTGATACGTACCAAATTTGTATCGTATCATTTGGTATCAAAGCTTGTGGTTGATTTTGTTCCAACAAAATCAATCTTGGGCTTGCTAGAAAAATCAAAAAATAAAAAGAGAAAGAAGTTTTCTTGTTCTTGTTCTTATTTTTGTTCTTGTTCATTGCCGAGAAACTTGTAGTGTTCTTGTTGTAGTCTTGGCCGAAATTTGCGGAGTCTAGATCTAGGATTTCTTTGTTGTTATTGTTGTTTCTTGATTCACTAACACTAAAGGTATCTAGATCTATATTTGAGCTTAAAAACTTGTTAAAGTTGTGTTGTGAACAAAGATCTAGACTGAAATTTGTGGACTTGTTGTGGAGGTTGGAGTGGGCATCGAAGGTGTTGTTATTATTGTTCTTGAAAATTTGTTGTGTTCTTGTTGTTATTCATCACTTCTCTTATCTTGACCAACTTAAAGTAGTTAATAGATCTAGAAAAGGTGAAGACAAAGTTGGAAGATTTGTTGGTGAAAGGACTAGCTCACATCACTCTTGACTTGACAATAACTTTTTCAACCACTTTCCTTGTTTCTAGGAGCCTTGTTTTGTGGAAACTAGTAAAAGTCTAATCTCACCTTTTTGAGTTGAATTTGAAAAGAGTTACAAGACTTCTGTTTTTCCCTCCAAATACTAATTGTCTTCCATTCCAAAAGTATAAGGACTAAAAATTCCAAGAATGGTGATTAAAACTTGTGTGGACCCGTGATCAATTAGGGGGTGACATGTCACCAATTACTATTCACACGATAAATTTTAAGCTCAAATTTGATCTTCTAGTTTCATTTTGTTGTTTCTTTTGTTGATTCCAATACTAACTTACAAGCTAGTAACCACTTACTAGATTGTGAGTTGGTTTGAAACCGTTCTTTGTGTTTACGTCCTTATGTATTTTTTTTATTTTGAAGTCGTTGTAAATATTGGAATTCACCTCTCAACACCTCATGGAGTACAATCAAGCATACAACACTTGTGAGATTAAGTGTGAGGAATCCGAGAACAAAGAAATAAAGAGAGAGTGTGAGGACACCTTTCTTTTACAACTAACCCGTTTGTTGTTTTGTAGTGAAACTTCTTGGCTAAACTAAATTGAGCCGGATGAGATTGAAGGCAAATCTCAAGATGGAGAGGAAGCCAAGGTGCAAAATGAAGACGTTGGCCGAGACTTGAAATTATTGTGTTCTCGATTTCTTCTTATTTTGTGGACTGTTTTGGAGCCATTTTCATTTGGCTAGTGCCATGAATTTGAGGTCAAATTCCTCTCAATATGGAGAGGATGATACAAGCACGATCATGAAGATGAATGTTTTTGAGTATTTTGGATGTAACCTCGGAGGTGTACGAGTTGAAGTGTTAAAAAGGGCTCCAAACAGCCCCTAAAAATACTCTATGGGTGCCTATTTGCCTACTTGGTCATTAAAGGGCCTTTTTATCATTTTATCTTTTTATTTGTAAAGTACTATAAATAGAACAATATAGGGTTTTAGTTCATTAGATTTTATTGGATATTGTTGAAAGAACACATCTCTTGAGAGAGAGGGTCTCTAGGCCTAAACTAGGACATGAACAAGTGTGGATTCACTTGTGATTGTGTATTGCTTGGAAACGTTGGTTCTTGAGCGGTGGAATACCTCTTGTGTCACGTAAGAGTGTGGTGTTGCTATTGTAAGTCTTTGGAGTCCTTAGATTTAATACATCTTTGGGTTCTTAACCTTGTAATAGTGTATGTCTCACTTCCTATCTTTACATATCATGTACTAGTTGTGTAGTTTAGTGAATCATTTGGTTCTTGTTGTTCTTGTAATATTGTAACCGTTGGATTGTTGTTATTATAGTGTTGTTCCTCTCGTTATTGTTGTTTATATCTTGTTGTTGTTAGTGCTTTTGGTGTCATTTACACCTTGTTTCTTGATGTTGTTGGAACCGAGATTTGGTGTTTGTTGAGCTCTCGGGTTTCCCTTTGTTTGTGGACTGTTTTGGCTTGTTTTTGATACGTACCAAATTTTTATCGTATCAAGTTATCTAAAGAGTGGAAGATATACATGTCTTAAACAACTTGAATCACAAGAAATCTTCACTCTTCTTTCTTTCCATAAGATTAACACCTTCAAACCCTAGCCTCCAATCTTGTATCCAAGAGCCTATAGAGTGTTTAGGATGTTTAAGTCTTATAAATGAAGGCTTGTCATGCTACCAAGACTTATATATGTCAAGTAATTATGGTTTTAGGCATGTTAAATGACTAAAAGGTCCTCGGATAAAAGCTAGAAAACACACACGTGCAGGGATACGACTCCCATCACAGTTCACTTAACAATCATAACCTAGGGTATGAGTGGTACCCTAAATCATACCCTAGACTTCTCTAAGGTAAACCACACTATTGTGGTTACTAAAAGGTGCTTTGAGTCATAAAAAAGGGGTACTACTTACCCCCTAAGTCGTAAGATCAACTCGTGACCATAACATTCCGCTTTTAGGTTAGGTTTCCTTCTATACGGTTAGCTAGTATACGACTCGTAAGCTTCATTACGACCAAGGAATGACATTGTGGTATATAGGGCAGTATATTAACCTATCTTACTGTCTAGGATAAAAAAGAGGAGGTAATAGTGGGTACGATTCATGACCTAGGGTACGACTTAAGTACCCCCAACCGTATCTACTTTAGAGACATCAAAGAGGTTGTTGTCTTCTTCAATGGTTCAAGTATAATTGTTTCAATTCTTTTCCACATGGATAGGTAAGTATATATACAATTTTATCAACTTAATAAGAACCTAATAAGTCTTTAAAAAGTTGGTAACAACACACAACAAGGATACAACACAACACATATGTCATGATCATTGCCATTCAACTATAGATTATGCAAGGTCACCTTCTCTGGTGTTTCACAATATTTGTCTGTTGCTAATGTAATTGGCATACCTTGATCCCATTTTGTCACATTGGTGTGCTTCATTTCATACACAGTGGTTTTTAAAGGTAAGATAGGGGGGATATTGTAATTTGATTTTAAAGTGTTGATTGACCGCCTTTAATCGATTAAATTCTCGTAGTTAAACATTATTTTTGTTTTTGATATGTTTTATTTCTTAAGGACATACAAACATTCTAAGTTGAGGGTGTTGATGTTCTATAGAAATATAACACTTTAGATGTTTAAAATGAGGAAAATATGAAAGTTTCTGAGGTTATTTTGTTAGATATGAGGCGTTTTGGGTATGTTTTGCAGCAAATCATATTTTGGATGCTAAGTTCGTGTAAAAAAAGAAAAAGGTATTTTGGCTACTTTTTTGAGAAATTATAGATGTTTGGGATACTTTATGGCTTGTTCGTGATCAAAGCATGTTCTAATTGAAGAAGTGTTGAGAAGATAATTCCTGACACTTCCCAAGTCAACCTATGGACAACAAGTAGGACCTACGAACTATAAGTAGGCAAAGCAAGTGCCAGAAGTCCAAAATTTTGGGAGCTAACTTGCCGGATTTTTTTAATTCGGTACTTGAACCCTATACCTATGCTTACACTTCTGACCACAGGTACTACCTTCACCCAGGGTCAGGGTGCAAGTACAAACCACATATGGCTACCGACTCTGTTTTCTCTTTTTTTTGTTTGGGCTTAGGTTTTAAAGTTTCCTCACGTACTGTAAATATGTGTTGTATGTTTTTTAGTAGGAGTTAAGAACTTTTGATACTCGTAAACATATTTTAATTACAAGATTTGATCTTGATCTTGGGATTCTCTTGTATTGACTTTATTTGATTTATTTAGTTACGGTTGTGGGTTTTTAATCTTCTTATCATTGTGAATTCATCTATTCTTTAAATTATGAATGTTATTGATTTCTTCACAAGCATGAGCGACTAAAAAACCCATAGCTAGGGTTGTGGAAACCCTGGCAGATTGATGAAGTGGGGGAAGTATGATTGTTGAATTAAACCGACACTCATGGCATACATTGCATTATCTTCACTATAATAGATTTCTTAGTGGCAGCCAACATTAAGATCCTACCTAGATTATTAATACTTACTCCAAAATAGGATTAGTGACTATAATAAAATAACAACAACAGTAGTAATTTAGAGTTTAGTTGTTAATCCACGCTACTAGGTATTATCTATGTAATATGGTAATATTTCATCTAATAACTAGAGAACCAAAAGGTAATAGTTAATTATCATCAAGATATGGGTTAGCAATGCGATATCTAGAAACTCAAAAGATAAAGGGTAAAATTTGTCGACTCATCTAAAAGACTATAGATGGTACATAACTTTTTGGTTCTACATATAAGGTATCAGGTTGGTTCAATAAAGCATGATAAAACTACGGTGTTGAGAATCCAAGGTGAACATAATCCTAGTGTTAACCAATACTAATCACAATGAAGTTGATATTTTCTCCTTGTTTGATATTGTCATTTAAATCCCTCTATTTACCTTTCCATCTTTGTCCATTGGTTACAATATTTGAATTCCACGAGTTCAGGTATTCCCTTGGGATTCATCCCCAACCTTCATTGAGTTACTATATTTGACAGTGATCGTATCATCTTTTGAGTAGAGGTGTATCTTAGATATCATAAAGTGCTGAGGTGAAGGAGAAGTTAATGTTAGATCCTATTTTCATGCAAATAAAAAATGATGTAGGTAGGCAAAAACTGATGGTTTTCAAGATTAGAGGTGATGGTAGCTTAAGGTACCAAGGTAGATTATGTATTCCTGCTGTTAATGGGTTATGAGGAAGAATTTTGGTCAAAGATCATGAGTCGCATTATACTATCCATCCTGGTTCGACAAAAATGTATCATGATCTTAAGGAAATTTATTAGTGGAATAACGTGAAGATGGATGCGGCCAATTTTGTGGCTAAGTGCATGGTGTGTCAACAAGTGAAAGTGGAACACTTGAGGCCTAATGGGTTGACTCAAGAGATTGAATTGCTGATATGGAAATGGGAGATAGTTAATATGGATTTTTTACTAGTCTTCTCGGTCTCGCCAGTAGTTTGATTTGATTTTGGTCATCAAAGATAGGATGACTAAGTTTGCTCACTTCTTGCCAATGAGGACTAATTTTTATTCTGAGGACTATGCCAAGTTGTTCATTAAGGATATCGTGAAGTTGCATGGTACTCAAGTCTCATTCATATATGATTGGGGTACATAATTCTCATCTCACTTTTGGAGGTCATTCTAGCGAGGCTTGGGGACTGAGGTGACCCTTAGTACCGCTTTACACCCAAAGATGAATGGGCAAGAGAAAAGGACAATACAGGACTTGGAAGATATATTTTGGGTTTATGTTTTTTTATTTTAGTGGTAGTTGGGTTGACCACTTGCCTCTCATAGAATTTTCCTACAACAACAGTTATTATTCTAGCATTGTTATGGCTCAATTTAAGGCGTTATATGGTAGGAAGTATAGATCTCCTATTGAGTTTTTTGAGGTTGGTGAGAATAAGTTATTTGGCCCTGATTTGGTTCACCAAGACATGGAGAAGGTGATTTAAGATAGACTTAAGGATACCCAAAGTCGCCAAAAGTCCTATGCGGATGTAATGCGAAGAGAGTTGGAGTTCAATGTTGGTATTGGGTGTTCCTAAAGTTTTTCCCTATGAATAGAGTGATGTAATTTTTCAAGAAGGGAAACTCATTCACCATTATGTTGGTCCGTACTTGGTCTTGAAGAGGGTTTGTATGTTGTATATGAATTAGAGTTGCCTTCCACCTTAAGCTCTATTCACCTAGTGTTTCATGTTTTGATGTTGAGAAAGTGCATGGGTGATCCTTTGACGGTTGGTTCTATGGAGAAGGTGGGTATTTTTGATTCCTTGTCTTATGAGGACGTCCCGATTGATAATTTGGATTGACAGGTCCATCGGTTATGGAAAAAGGACATGGCTTTCGTAAAGGTTCTTTGGAGGAACCAAAAGGTTTAGGAAGCTACTTGGGAAGTCGAGGAGGACATGAACTCCAACTATCCATTCTTGTTTCTTGTTTTAGATTATTGGTCTTAAGATATGTGTATTCATTAACATCTTTGTTTTCTTCCTTTAATAAAGAAAATGGTGATTTTCTTGGCATCTTTGTTTTCTATCTTTATTAAAGGTAATATTTGTGGTATCTAGAGTCAAATAGGGCTAATAAATGCCTTGTTCTATAATTCGAGGACTAATGACCCTAAGGGGGGAGTATGTAACACCCCAGATTTGTGATCTTTAAATTTTTATTTGAAATTTTATCCTCACTATCCTGACTACGACTTCTCTGGCGAGTTGTAGGGAGTCATGACGGGTCATAAGGACTAAATTGAAACTTAATCAGAATAAGTGGTTTACTATTCTGCTCTAAGTATGAGTGGATCTTAACTAGACATCAAGACTTCTTACAGGTCGTAAGGACCAAGTTGTAAGGTGTCCAGTAATTTTGGCCCAAGGCACTATAC
Organism: Capsicum pubescens; assembly: GCA_030864215.1. Lineage (NCBI taxonomy): Eukaryota > Viridiplantae > Streptophyta > Magnoliopsida > Solanales > Solanaceae > Capsicum > Capsicum pubescens. Next base: position 190,545,822 of record CM061547.1, on the reverse strand, counting down.
TCATTACAACTTGAGGCCATGAGTCTAAAAGACTTATGATAAGTCGTTATGTCCCAATCATAGGGTGTCCAATGTGTCATCCCAAATTGTTTTTATTTTGAGTACGAGAAGTAGTTATGAGTCTTGAAGTCTGGTTATGAGTCGGTGGTATAAAAAATATCCAGACCAGTATGGGGCCTTGGTGGTTCTGTCTTGACTATGTCTCCTTGTGATGACTCGTAATGTATCCTTACGAGTTGTATAGTAACTCGTAGTCACTAACGACTAAATTTTAGTTTTAAATTAAGGGCACTTTGGATAATTCTCTCCTTACCCAATTAAAACCCAACGTCCATAAAGAACATAAGAGGGTTATTTTTCATCCTTAATGTACTCGAACACTTCTAAGGCTCTCTCAAATTCTCTCAAGCAACCATACTTAAGGTTTCAAAGAAATAGGCCATCCAAGGGCTCCAGGGTTGAATTGCTTTCATGATAATTCATTCTTCAGTCATGTTACTCTTCCTTCATTGTTAATTTTTTAAAAGCATATGTTTTAAAGTGTTGTTAATGAGATATTTATGTAGGTTTTAAATCAAGGTTTGAGGGTTTTGAATGCTTGTTGTTGAACAATGTTTTTTCATGGTTTACATATGATTATTGATGCTTTAATTATTATTTTGAACTTAAAGGGTGTATGGGTAAGGTGAATGATCTAGGGAATTGTGATTTTCCCAAACATGTGACTTTTGAAGCGGTTATGACCCCAACCCATATTGTGAAATTGGATTTTAGTTATGAGAAATGTGGGAATTTAACTATTCTTGAACTATTGCTTTACAATTTTAAATTGAACCTTGTGGGTTCGTGTTTTCATGAGTTATTACTTAATTGAACAAAGAGGCTTGTGAATTACCCAAGTGATGTATTTTCTTGGCATGTTGTTATTACCTTGCAAGTGTAGTTGGTATAACGATACCAATAATATATGCCAAAATATGTATTGAGGTTAAATGAATAGGATTGCATGATAAATATTTTTAATTAGGCTTTAATAAGGGTTTTGTAGCTGAGTCATGAAAGTGGTGATCCCAAGGGACCCACACTAGAAACCTTAATTGCCAATGCGAGGGTCTATATGATGAGGAAGTTTGAGTCCCCTTTATTAGTATCACTTGATTAAGAGGTTTGATTCCCCCACATCTTATTACATGATTTGGTACTTGTGTCATCTTGATATGCAGGGAGGTTCGAGTCCCTTATAGTGCATGTATATATACCCTTTTATTCTTTCGGCCACATGCATTGTGTCCTAACCATCTGGGGGAGAGATGGGCACATATAGCCTGCAGGTTCCTTCATATTTTATGATCGTTGAGCTACACAATCCAGGCTAAAGTTTTAAAAAGCATGACAAGCCTTGTTCCCTATCCCGGCATGTGATATATATGTATGGATATGTATTTGATTTTGTCATTGGTTTTTGAATGATTTTGAACTGTTTATTATGGCATTATGTTATCCTTATCCTGGAGTTACATGCTAGTGTTCAGACCACTAACCATCTTCGGATGATATATCCCCACTGATGCAGGTAACAGAGCTACTTCTACTTTTTCTGCTTAAAGTTACATCTATCAGCTCGGTTCGTTGGTTAGTTGTGTTGTGATGTAATGGTGAGCTTTTATTCCTTGGAAGTCTTAGGCATTTCACCAGCTTTAATTTTTAGATTGAGTTGATAGTTACTTTTATTATCATTAACTTTAGCATTTTCATTCTCATTGTCATCTATCAGAGCCAGGGAATTATCTTAACCAAGACTGGTTTTGGTTCTTTGTTTAAAAGGCTTTGTTTGATTTTTGTGGATATTGGGTGATGTTGATTAGTTTTTTGGCTAGTCACCGGTCGTCTATTATAATCTTGTTTTAAATTTTCTAAAACTTGTTGCATGCTATCTTGTTATATGTTTGGAATTCATCCGACATTGGGGGATGTTGTGTTTGGTTTGGCTAGGTATAGGGGGTGATCTCCGATCCATGTGGGACTTGAGATACCCATCACGGCCAAGCCCTAGTTTGCGTCATGATAGGTTTCTCCTATGTAGTACATGATTTAATGTCATAGCACCACTCAGTTGCCTTGGTTACTCAGACTAACCAAGGCTGAAATCATCTATTACCTTAACTTCCTCTGTGTTACCCATATAGTGCTTGAACCTTTGCCTATTTTCTTTGAATAGGGCTTCACCATCATACTTCAATTCTAAATCACTTTAAGGAAGAACTTTATCAACATAAATGGCCCATACCATCTAGACTTCAGCTTGCTTAGAAATAAGCGAAGTCTCGAATTATATAACAATACCTGGTCACCCAGCTCAAATACTCTTTTATCAATCTTTCGATCATGATGCAGGTTCATCTTTTCCTACTACTATGCAGAGCTTTCAAAAGCTCATAGTTGGAATTCATCCAACTCATTCGCCTTACTCATTCTCTCCTTTGCTGCATCATGCCACTCAAAGTTCAACTTCTTCACTGCCCATAGTGCTTTGCGCTAAACTTCAATTGGCAAGTGACATGCCTTACCATACACCAACTGATATGAAGAACCACCTATGGGAGTCTTGAAAACTATTCGGTAAGCCCATAATGCATCATCTAACTTCCTTGACCAATCAGTCCCATTGGCCTTAACAGTCTTTGACAAAATGGACTTTATCTCTTGTTGGATACTTCAGCCTATCTTCTAGTCTGAGGATGATAAGGTGTTTCCACCTTATTCTTTACCCCATACTTATCAAGTAGATTTCTGAACAAGCAAGTGCAGAAATGTGACCCAATGTCACTAATGATTGCACATGACATGCCAAATCGAGAAAAAATTTATTTCTCCAGGAAGGCGGTGACACTTCTACCTTCATTATTGGGGAATAAAATTGCTTCCACCCATTTAGACACATAGTATACAACTATAAGAATATAATTCATACCAAAAGAGCTCACAAATGGCCCCATGAAGTCCACACCCCATACATCAAACAACTTTAGTTCTAGGAAAGGGGTCATAGGAAGTTCATGCCGCCTTGAGATATTACCTCAACGTTTGCATTGGTCACAAGTTGTGGAAAAGTCAGGAGAATCTTTGTAAATTATCGGATAGTAGTACCCATAATACAATAGGTTCATCCATGGTGACCCCCAACTGGTGAAGCATGACAAGTTTCAAGAATGCTCATCATCTCAACTTTAGGGATACATCTACGAATAACCCCATCCACATAAATTCTAAAGATATATGGTTCATCCCAAAAGAACTTCCTTACCTTATGCATAAATCTCTTTCTCAGTTGGAAGGACAAACTTCTAGAATGAGATGACTTGCTAGGTAATGTGCAAAGTTGGTGAACCAGAGAATTAGGTCTTGCGATGCTACAAAAATCTGCTCGTTTGGAAAAGTATCATCAATTTCAAGACCATTGTAAGACCCCACAAAATCCTAAAGCTTAACTCAGTCCTTTAAAGTTTGTTAAGGGGTCCCCAAACTTGGAAAACTTTAGCTAAGTATTTAGACTTAGTGTTATTTTATACTTTGTAGGTTGGTAACTCTATTTCATGACCCTCATGAACTTAAAGTAATAATTTTTAGGTTGAATCATGATCAAGAATGTCAGTAGATTTTCTCAGATTTTTGGATTTTTCGGACATCATTTGAAACACATTTCAAAGCTCAAACTGGTGGATAAATGGGGTCTCGACGCGTCGCATCGCCTATCGCATCGAGGAGTATTTTCCCCCAGCTCCCATGCAAATTCTAGAGAACTGATGTGGACTCGACGCAGTGTGTTGTCTATCACGTCGATGCCAACGACACGGTGCATTAGTCTGCGCATCGCTAATTCAGTTTTCAGTAATTAAAAGTTGTATTCCTCAAGGGTATTTGGGTCTTTTATCCAAGGTTATATCCCCAAAACATAAAATTAAGCCCCTCTAGAGGCAAAATTCATTCTCTATTTAGAAATTACTCAAGAACGAAAACCCTAGGAGATCAAATTTCAAACTCAAAGCTTAAGATTTCACCATCTTTCTTCAAGAATTTAGAAACTAAGGTATGTCAAGTGTTCATCCAAGGGTCCCTTCCACCCTTGGAGTTCAAGAAACTACTTTTAAAACTTCAAGTGTATTGATTTCATGAATTTAATGTTGGGTTCGATTATATTCATGATTAAAATGATTAAATGGGTTTTTAATCCATGTTTGTTAGAAGTTTCATGTGGAGTTATTTTATATATGTATAGAATCATGTGAATCCATGCGAAACCCTTGAAATTGTAATTGGGGATTTGAATTATGATGCTAATGTGTTGTGTAGTTTCATGTGCATGGATTATGTTCTCCAAGTGTTTGATAAATTTATCATGAGAACAAAGAAAAAGGGAAAACAATCATGGCATGTTAACTTATGTGCAAGTTATATCATGCAAGTGTTTGATGGAATGTCTTTATGAAAGAGTTATGATCAGGTGCATCTGGTTATCCCTTTCAAGTTTATACTATGATTTATTTTCCATGATATCAAGTCCTGGGGGTATTTAATACCCGATAATTTAGCTATCTACCTAGAGCCAGTGTCAGTCATAGAATAATCTCAGTCATGTCATGATTAGTAGTACTCTCAATCAGTTACAAAACTCAGGAAAACTCAATAGACTCAGTATCAGTCCAGTCCAGTTCAGTATTCAGTTCAGACCTCAGTAAACTCAGTCAGTTAATAGAATTCAGTAGTATTCTATCAGTCAATGGAACTCAATGAACTCAAGTCAGTTCAGTTAGATAGTATAATTAGTAACAGTTCAGTCAAGCCTAGTATGAACTAGGAATCAGTTTAGTGTTAATTCAGTTGGGAGTAAAATTCAGCACCGAGCAAACTCAGAGATGGGGGTATTCTTTCTAGTAGAGGGTTTGACCCTTAGTAGCAATCCCTATATTACAGAACTACGTAGCCAGTATAGGTTGAGATATCTTCCTGCCAGACCAGTGTTAATATATTTCATATGAGTTTTTCTGCTATTGAGGGTTAACAAAAGAGCTTCTTGTCAAAGAGGGTTAACTCACAGTTATCTTTACCCGTGGCACGGTACTGACACCCTTCAAACAGGGGTTACAGGTTGGACCTCAATCTATTCAAAAAGGGGCATGTTGGGTTAGATGATCACCTCCCACAATTTTAGTTTCAATCTTCAGAATAGAACTTAGTTCAGTTCTACAGAAATCAGGACTGTAGAGATAGACACTCAATTCAATACAGAACTTAGAATAGTTCCACAAAATTAAGACTGTCGGATACAGTCACCCAGTTAACATTAATATACCATCAGTAAACTAAGATAGCAGTAAATCAGAAATTTAGAACTCAGTATCAAGTGTTATCACGACCTTAGTTATAGTTTACGTATTCATGCATGTACTTTCATTCAGTTATACTTATGTTACTCAGTCGGTATTGTTCATGCATATGAACCCATGCATCTCAGTCTACCTCACTTAGTATACCAGTACATTCAAAGTACTAACACATACCTTTCTTTTGCACTGTGATGTCTTATATCATAGGTTCAGACGCACGAGCTGCCGATCATACTTACCAGCCTGATCCATCAGCAGCAGACTAGTGGTAAGTCCTCATAGTTTGAGGACATGATTACTACTTCAGTATCTCAGTTTATCAATTTTCAGTAGTCGAGGTTAGTTGGGGATTTGTACCATCAGTCCCTTATTCAGACAGTAGAGGTTTATCAGACTAGAGTAATTCAGATATATATATCACTATTCAGTTTTCATTACTCAGTATTTATTTATAGTTTTGAACCTTATGGAAATTTTTTACCTAATTTCCGCATAATACAATATTATTATTTAGTTATTATAGCAGGTACCAGTCATGGGTTAGCTTGTGGTCCCTCGGGCTTATGAGTACCGTATAACATCCAAAGTATAGACTTAGAGCGTTACAAACTTGGTATCAGAGCCTAATGTTCAACAGATTCCTAGGAATTCTATAATTCGCATCTAGTAGAGTCTTGTGCATGGGTGTGTAGAACACCACACTTATGGACCAAAGGCTACGAGATGTTTTAGGAAAAGTTTCCCTTTTTTCAGTATTCATGTAGTGGGAATAAGCATTAGCTTAAGTTAAACTCTCAGTCGAATTAATCTCTTCCTTATGCTTACATAACATGTCTTCTAGAGAAGCTAACGAAAGAAGTAACAAAATCCAGCCAGCCCCTCCGCACGTTTAGGCAGACCCCCTGAATTAGCATGTTTCTCACGTTGAGTGTAGAGTTGTTTTCACTGCCTTACCTCATTTAATAGTTGGTTAGAACAATCAGTTATCTATTATTCTATCTAGGGTTATGGCTTATGCTCTACAGAGTAAGGAGGAGAGGCATAGGAATTAGGAGAGAAAGAATAAGAGGGCCAAAATATCTAGGCCAAAGTGTGGCAAAACCAATCCCCTTTGCATGAAATGTGATAGAAACCACCAGGGTATTTACAGATCTAGCAATGATGTATGTTTTGGGTGTGGCAAGACAGGTCACAGAGTGAGAGATTATCCCCAGTCAGGTTCCCAGGGTCAGCAAAATTGTTCCCCAGCTCAGTCTGGTCGTTCGAATCAGCAGGGTGCCACTTCCAGTTCCACCAGTGGGTAATGACCAAATAGGATTTATGCACTTTAGTCTCAAGAGGATCAGGAAAGTTCTGATATGGTCACTGGTACATTACAAGTTTATCATTTGCATGTTTATGCTTTTCTAGATCTAGGAGCTTCTTTGTCTTTTGTAACTCCTGATATAGTTGTTAACTTTGGAGTCAGTATCAAAATTCTAGTAGAGCCTTTCTGAGTATCTATCTTAGTGGGTAAATCTATCATAGCCCGACGGGTATACAGGAACTGTCCGGTTATGGTACCTCAGAAAATCACTTTAGCAGACTTAGTCAAATTAGAGATGACCGATGTTGATGTCATTATCGGCATGGATTGGCTTTATTCCTACTATGCCTCAGTCGAATGTAGAAATAGAATTGTCCAAATTAAGTACCCAAATGAGCCCATCCTAGAGTAGAGGGGTAGTACTTCAGCACTTAGAGGTCATTTTATTTCCTACCTTAGGCAAGGAAAATGATATCTAAGGGATATGTCTACCATCTCGTTTGAGTCTAGGACTCTAGATCTGAAACCTCCACTCTTGAACAGTAGTATGTTAATTCTCAGACGTGTTTCCCAAAGATCTTCCCAGAATTCCTCCCGAAAGTGAAATCGACTACGGAATACACCTTCTTCCAGATACTCAGCCCATATCTATACCGACCTACAAAATGGCTCCAGCAAAACTCAAAGAATTAAAAGAACAGTTGAAGGATATCCTAGATAAAGGATTCATCAGACCCAGTGTGTCCCCATGGTTTGCACCAGTTCTATTCATGCGTAAGAAAGATGGTTCTCACAGAATGTGTATGGATTACAGTCAACAAAATAAAGTCATGGTCAAGAAACAAGTATCCACTTCCCAGAATCGATGACTTGTTTGACCAGCTTCAGGGTTCTAGTTACTTCTCGTAGATAGACCTGAAATTAGGCTATCATCAGCTCAGAGTCAGGGAATGGGACATTCCAAAAATATCTTTCAGAACTCGATATGGTCACTTCAAATTCTTAGTCATGTCATTTGGTCTTACTAATTCCCCAGCAGCTTTCATGGACTTGATGAACCATGTGGTCAAGCAGTACTTAGATATGTTTATCCTAGTATTCATAGATGCATTCTTGTCTATTCCCGTAGCGAGAATGATCATGCAGATCATCTCTAAATCGTATTCCAAACTCTTGAAACCCATCAGTTACCATGATATCTATTCATGTATGGCATGTCAGCTCTATGATCATATCCCATACTCATGAACGTTAGCAATCATGCACGCTTACAGTTCCTATTATAAGGAGTTCCAGTTCACTTAGTGTTACGAATCATGTTCCATGAATACAGAAACTCCAAACTCAGGTCATACAGCTCATGACTCAGGTACCCATGTCATGCTATATAGTATGCTCAGTTCCCATGACCTATGCTACACTCCTAGCGATCGGCTAAATTCAGATTTTTTTCATGCATTTCCTCAGTTTAGATTTTTTGATAAATCCATGGTGTTGACATTCTATTCATCAGACCTCAGTTAAGTGTCAAGTTTGGTATAGTATTCATGCATACATTAGGTCCTCATGTTTTAATCCTTTAGTGGACTCTCGTTACAAAATAATATAGTGACGATTAGTTGCTTAGAAGGGAGATAGTAAATGTTTCTTGTTAAGAAAAGATTATTGCATGCTAGTTTTACACAAGGCTGTAGTTATGAAGATAGGCTTGAATGTCATGTTGATGTGTAAGTGGCTAAATGCATTTCGGAGATTTGAATAGGCTTGAACATAGTGGGAGAATTCAGTCCAGATCAGACCTTAGTAGGTAATGTTATCAGAACCCAATATTTAATTCCAGTACATTCTTATTTGCAGTCTTAGTTACAGTCCCATTCACAGTACCAATCTATTTATCAGATCAGTAACTTAGTTTAGTTTCAGATCTGCTTGACCATAGCGTACTGTTATCAGTTATCAGTATTCATGACCTCAGTTTACATACTATTTTAGAGTCATGTTATAATCTTGGTCTTGCATTCTCAAATAATATAATTTTCATGAATTCATGCTCAGTTACCTCATGTTACCATTCATTCCTTACCTCATATGGATAATACTTTACAGTTCTAGTCCAGTTATTCAGACTAAGTACAGTTCAATATTACATGACCAAGTATTCAGCTATCATCCATTCAGATAATTAGATAAGTTAGTAAGTTTATGCACTCGTGCTCAACATCCATATGAATATTTTCAATAGTCTCAGGTGATGTACTATACTAAGGTGGAGAGTATAGTTGAGAGACTATTCAAGGGATAAGTCTACGCTTGAAAATTTTTAGTCGTAGTGCATAAGGCTTACTCACTTCATCTTAGATGATATTCTGTAGGCCCCAACTCATATTATAGAATTTTAGTTAGGATGTGGTTTTCTTATTCAGTTATTTTATACAGCCATGCCAAGACTCCTTGCTCCCTAAAGGGACTAGTACTCTATAGAAAGAGTGTCAAAGAAAGGCTCCAGTCGAATATAAGTTTTCAGCATAAGTTAGTCCGCAAACCAGCAATTCAGTTTAGCAATTAGGAAGAAAATGTTCATATGGTTGGGTTTCCCATCCTTCCATCTAGTCGCACTATCCGAAGTCTCATGAATGTAACTATTCCAAGATCGAGCAATAATGCGGTTATGAGTTCAGCTCAGTTAAGGTGTCATGCCTCGGTTTAAGAACCCTGATATGCAGTCACAATTTGATTCGTAGGTTTCCTGTGCATCATCTAAGTTTTTCCTCAGTATCTTAGCCAAGTCAGCATTCTTCAGGGGACATAATGTCCCAAGGGGGAGATGCACTATAATCCCCGATCTTTCATGACCTAAACTTTCCATATTCTCTTCACGTAATGAATCCAGTTTGGAGTAGTGGGTACTTATAGGTAGACCCTCAAGTTCCAATCTCAGCTTAAGCTATGTATTCAGAGGCTCAGTTTCATTCATGATAATCAGTTCCTGTATCACGTTTCAGGCTCAGTTATGTTCTCATGTTCCCGTTCATGCGTATTCAGTAAATGATCTCGAGTTAGAGATCGGTGATTTTGTATTCTTGAAAATCTCTCCTATGAAAGGAGTAAAGAGGTTGGTAAGAAGGGGAAGCTCAGTCACCGATATGTCACTCCTAATCAAATTCTCAGCTATTTTGGAAAGGTAGCTTACGAGCTCAAGTTACCTTCAGACTTAGCTTCAGTACATCAAGTTTTTCACGTCTCCTTGATAAAGAAATGCATAGGTGACCCTAAAATTATAGTCCATATAGAGGGCATAGACATTTATAATAGTCTCTCTCTTACGAAGAGGTCCCAGTCAAAATCCTTGACTATCAGATTTGTATACTGAGGAACAAAAAGGTCCCGCTAGTCAAAGTTCTTTGGCAGAATCAATCCGTTAAGGGAGCTACTTGGGAAGCAGAAGTAGATATGCGAACCAAGTATCCTCACCTCTTCTCCACAAACTTAGACTCAGCCCAAGGTAACAGTTTTTCCTTGAACTTAGTTCTATGCTCAGATTTTCTTTTATAGGCTTGGTACCAGTTACCATTTCATATTCAGTTGTGACTTCATGCATCAGATATGCATGTTCAGCATCAGAAACTAAGATTATTAGCAATCCCAGTCATGCATTCATCAATCATGTTCGGCTATGTGCTCGTGCATCAGATATGCATATTCAGTTCGAAATTTCAGCATATCAGTAGTGTCAGTTATGAAATTATGTTGCAGTTGTGCATATCCAGTATCTAAGTTCAATCTATCAGTATTCCCATCTTAGTCAGCCTCATTCGAGGATGAATATTCCCAAGAGGGATATATTGTAAGACCCCACAAAATTCTAAAGCTTAACTTAGTTCTTTAAAGCTTGTTAAGGGGTCTCCAAACTTGGAAAAATTTAGCTAAGTACTTAGAATTAGTGTTATTTTAGCCTTCGTGGGTTGGCGACTCTATTTCACGACCCTCATGACCTTAAAGTAATGATTTTTAGGTTGAATCATGATCAAGAATGTTAGTAGGTGTTCTCGGACAAGTTTTGGATTTTCAGACTTCGTTTGAAACACATTTGAAAGATCAAACCAATGGATCGACGCAATCTCAACGTGCCGTGCCTCCCTTCGTGTCGATGAGTATTTTTCCCCAGCTCCTAATGCAAATTCCAATGAACCGACGCAGATTAGACACTGCACATTGGCTATGGAATCAATGCCAAATATGTGGTGCATCGGTCTGTGCATCGCTAATTCAGTTTTTAGTAATGAAAAGTCGTATTCCTTAGGAGTATTTGGGTCTTTTATCCATAGTTATCATCCTCAAAATACAAAATTAAGCCCCTCTAGAGGCAAAATTTATTCTCTATTAAGAAATTACTCAAGAACCAAAACCCTAGGAGATCAAATTTCAAACTCAAGGCTTAAGATTTCACCATCTTTCTTCTAGAATTTAGCAACCAAGGTATGTCAAGTGTTCATCCATGGGTCCCTTCCACCCTTGAAGTTTAAGAAATTACTTTAAAAACTTCACGTGTATTGATTTCCTAAATTTCATATTGGGTTTGATTATATTTAGGATTAAAATAATTATTTGGGTTTCTAATCCATGTTTGTTACAAGTTTCATGTGGAGGTATTTGATATATGTATAGAATCATGTGAATCCATGCAAAACTCTTGAAATTGTAAATAGGGATTTGAATTATGATGCCTATATGTTGTTCAGTGTCATGTGCATGGATTATGTTCTCCAAGTGTTTGATAAATTGCTCATGAGAACAAAGAAAAAATGGAAAACAATCATGTCATGTTATCTTATGTGCAAGTTATATCATGCAAGTGTTTGACGGAATGTCTCTATGAATGAGTTATGATTAGGTGCATATGGTTATGCCTTTCAAATTTATGCTATGATTTATTTTTAATGCTATCGAGTCCTGGAGGTATTTAATACCCAACAATTTAGTTGTTTACGTAGAACCAATGTTAGTTACAACATAATAGCAGTCATGTCATGATTAGTAGTACTCTTAGTCAGTTGCAAAACTTAGTAAAAAACTCAATAAACTCAATCTCAGTCTAGTCCAGTTCAGTATTTAGTTCAGACCTCAATAAACTCTGTCAGTTAGCAAAATTCAATAGTATTCCATCAGTCAACGGAACTCAGTGAACTCAGTTTAGTTTAATTAGACAGTATAATCAGAAATAGTTCAGTCAAGCCTAGTATGAACTAGGAATCAATTCAGTGTCTATTCAATTGGGAGTAGGATTCAGCACCGAGCGAACCCAGGGATGGGGGCATTCCTTCTAGCAGAGGGTTTGACCCTTAGTAGCAATCCCTGCATTACAGAACTATGTAGCCAGCGTAGGTTGAGATGTTTTCCTGCAAGATTAGGGTTGATATATCTCATACATATTTTCTTGCCAGTGAGGGTAAAAAAAAGAGCTTTCTTTCAGAGAGGGTTAACTAATAGTTATCTTTACCCGTGGCACGGTACTGAAACCCTTCCAACTGGGGTTACAGGTTGGACCCCAATCTATTCAGAAAAGGGGCATGTCGATTAGATGATTACCTCCCACAGTTTTAGTTTTAGTCTTTAAAATTGAACTCAGTTTAGCTCTACAAAAATTAGGACTGCCAGACATACTCACTCAGTTCAATATAAAACTCAGAATAGTTCCACAGAATCAAGAATTTCAGATACGGTCACCTAGTTAACAGTAATACAGTATCAGTAAACTCAGATATTAGTAAATCATAAATTCAAAACTCAGTATCCAGTGTTATCATGACCTCAGTTACAGTTTATGTATTCATGCATATACTTTCATTCAGTTATACTCATGTTATTTAGTTAGTATTTTTCATGCATATGAACCCATGCATCTCACCCTACCTCACTTAGCATTCCAGTTTATTCAAAGTACTGATGAATACCTTTCTTTTGTTCTATGATGTCTTATTTCATAGCTTCAGACGCACGGGCTCCTGATCATACTATCATCCCGATCCATCAGTAGCAGACTACTGGTGAGTCCTCATAGTTTGAGGACATGATTATTACTTCAGTATCTCAGTTTATCAGTTTTCAGTAGCTGGGGTTAGTTGGGAGTTTGTCCCATCAATCCCTTATTCAGACAATAGAGGCTTATCAGACTAAAGTATTTGATACAGATGTATCAATATTTAGTTTTCATTACTCAGTATTTATTTACTATTTTAAACCTTATGGCAAGTTTCTGCCTAATTTTAGCATAATACAGTATTATTATTCAGTTATTGTAGCAGGTACCAGTCATGGGTTAGTTTGTGGTCCCTCGGGATTATGAGCACCATGTAGCATTTGGGGTACAGACTCGGGGCGTTACAACCATTCCCTACTTTTTTCATTTCTTCATCCTCAATTCTGGATAAATAATCTGAAACTTGATTTTCGGTACCCTTTTGGTCTTTGACGTCAAAATTGAATTATTGCAGCAAGAGAACCTAGAAGATCATTCTATGTTTTGCGTCTTTTTTCTCCATCAAGTATCTCAAGGTTGCATTAGCTGTATGAAGAACAACCTCAGTTCCAATCAAATAAGACCAAAATTTCTCAAAGGCATAAACCACTACTAGTAGTTCTTATTCAGTCACAGTATAATTCTTCTAAATAGAATTTTATCCCTTGCTAGCATAATAGATAGGGCGTAAAACCTTTTCTCTCCATTAGCCTAGGACAACCTCTAAAGCTACACTGCTTGCATCATATATGATCTCAAATGTCATAGACCAGTCAGGAGACACAATGATAGGAGCTAACACCAATCGCTCATTCAAGAACACAAAAGCTTTCAGAAATGCCTCATAAAAATAAAACTTCACCTCTTTATAAAGAAGCTTGCAAAAAGGATTAGCAATCTTTGAGAAATCCTTGATGGATCTCCTGTAAAAACCTGCATGTCTTAAAAATCTTCAATTCCCTTAATTGAAATTGGTGGTGGCAGTTTCTTAATCAGTTCAAATTTTTCCTTGTCAACCTCTATGCCTCTTTTCGAGATCTTATGCCTAAGCACAATTCCTTGTTTCACTATAAAGTGGCACTTCTCCCAGTTAAGTACCAAATTGCATTTCTCACATTGTCATAGAGCATTGCCAAGTGAATAAAAGAGTCATCAAAAGAATCACCAACTATAGAAAAATCATCCATAAATACCCTAATGGTGTCTTCTACCATGTTAGAAAAGATAGACATCATGCATTTCTTAAATGTTATTGGAGCATTGCACAACATAAATGGCATTCTCTTGAATGTAAAGGTCCTATATAGGCAAGTAAAGGTTTTCTTCTCTTGATCTTCGAGAGTTATCGTGATTTGATTATACCCTGAATAGAAATCCAAAAAACAATACCATCCCCCTCTTTCAAGCCTATCAAATATCTTCTCCACGAAGGGAACTAGGAAGTGGTCCTTTTCGATCCATGTTTTCAACTTTTTGTAGTCCATGCATACTCTCCAGCCTATGACTGGTCTCATTGGAACTAGCTCACTCTTCTCATTTGGCACTACTGTAATTGCATATTTTTTTGGGATGCATTGAACAAGACTGACCCATTTACTATCAGTAATGGGGTACACAACACCATCATCTAGCCACTTAATAATCTCTTTCTTCACCTCCTCCTAGATAGGAGGATTCAATTATCATTGGGGCTCAATACTCGAGATGTTATCTAGTTAAAGTTGGATTTCATAAGGACATATTCCTGGTGGAATACCCATTATATCCGCAATATTCCATCCTAGAGTTCATTTGAAATTTTACAACACAGACAATCATGTCTCTACCTCAGTCTTTATTAAATCCGTAGCAATAACCACTGGTAATGTGTTGTTGGACCCTAAGAAATTATAGTGCAAATATGATGGGATGGTCTTTAACTTTAATACTAGTGGCTATTTAATCGATAGATGAGCAGGAGAAGTGGTTCTATTATTTAAATCCAGATCAATCTTCTTTGGAGAATAAGTATATGAACCTCTCCCATATAGAGAACCAACCATCTCATCGTATACCTTAATTCCATCACTTTTGATATATATAATTAGTGCTTCTAATACTTCAATGCCAAGCCTTTCTTTAATTTGAATAGTCACTACATCAACTTCGTCATCAATAGTGTCTGTCACAGACACAACTCTCATATCATTTAGTTGTCGTACTGATTAGCATACATTAAATATTACCTGTTCATCATTGAGTCTGAACATCATATGTACCAATATATATCAACCAATGCCTACCAATATCTAGGAAGGGTCTTCCCAAGATTATTGGGACTTTGAAGTCCACCTCATAATCAAGTATCACAAAATCAGCTGGAAAGATGAAGGATGCCATCTTCACCAACATATCACAAAGAAAACCAATCATCATCTTCATGGTTTGATTAGCCATCAACAATCTCATTGATGTTGGTTTTGGTGCTCCTAACCCCAACTGCTTAAACACAACTAGCGGCATGAGATTAATACTTGTTCCTAGATCACATAAGGCCTGAGCGAAGTTGAAGGACCCAATGATGCAAGGAATGGTGAAGACTCCAGGGTCCCTCTTCTTCTCTACTAATGATCTAGAGGAACCAACACTACAATGATGAACATTGTTAGCCAACTCATAACTACTATCCATTTTCTGGTGACTAGGTATTTCATGAATTTCATATAACCAGGAATTTGTTCCAATGCCTCTACTAGTGAAATGTTTACAAATAGCTCCTTCAATATAGACAGGAATTTTTTATATTTACTCTTTTCCTACTTATTTTTAAATAAATGAGGATAAGGTTATCGAGGTCTTGGAATGGTTTTCAGAACAGATGCCTCAACCTTACCATTACCTTTGTCTTTCATACTACTATCCTTAATATCTAAAGATTTCTCTAGTTCTACATCAAGTGTTTCCTTAATAACAACAGGATCAATATCATTCTTTGACTCATTCATAGTGGGTACGGGCGGATCCATGGTATTCTTACCATTTAGAGTGTTAATGGCATGGTAACGACTATTATTATTTTGGTTTTTATTGTATTACTGGGAAGAGTGCCAGGTTGCCTTTGATTCAAAGTGGTTGACATTTGGCCAAACTACTGGTCTAGTTGTTTGATCGCGGTAGCATGCATCTCAGATTTTTGATTCATCCCTGATAGATCCGCCTTAATTTTCTTAAGAAAACTCTCTTGACTTTCTTGGTATTTTAATAATTTTGACAACATTGCATCCTTTCTAGACTCGGTATTTTGGTTACCCAGTGGAATATATTTATCGCTCTTCACTTTCTAGTCATCTTTGCACTTCCAATAACCATCTTATTCTTTGCTCCTGTCTCGGTACCTATCACCATAATAGTTTCAGCCTTCGTTTCCTTGCCCTTTGGATCAAAAAACCTGCCACTTCGTGATCTAAATACTTTTCTTCCTTATCCATATCAGACTCATAAGCTCTAGAAGTAGATCTATGTGCCCCCACTGTGTTCACCTTTTCAGCATGACTATTGTAAATTATTTTTAAAGTAGCCTAATATAAGTTCTGAGGTGTGTAACTTCTTATGCTACCATATCATTCTTAGCTCTGTAGTCACTTGCAGATCCAATAGCATATGTGTTGGCTCCTCTATCAGCCTCCTGAGTGTGCCATCCTCGGTTAGTGATAGAGATCTCATCTAGCATCTCTTAGGCCATCTCCTAACACAAATACATAAGTGCATCTCCAGATATTATGTCTGACATTGCCCTGGATATAACATTCAAGAATCTATAGAATATTTCCAATAGGTTGGATCCTAAAATCTTGTAATGGGTTACCATGCTTAACTTTTTTTTGAACTGAACCATGCTTCATACATAGACTCTACAGGTAACTTCCAGAAATTATAGATCTCATCTTTTAACTACAATATCCTGGCAGGAGGGAAAAATTAATTTAAAAACTATTTATGTAGATCATGCCATGTCGTGATTGAGCCTCTTGGAAGTTCTCCCAGCCATAATGATGCTACACCTGTCAGTGAAAAAGGGAACAACCATAACCTCAATGCTTCCTGATCCACCCCAGGGATAGTATATAAAGTACATATCCCAGTAAAATTTTCTAGATTCATGTTTGCATCATCTGTTGTTACCCCCGAGAATACACCCTTTAGATTTAGCACTAGATCATTTCACTAGTAATATAAAACTTCACATTAGGGGGTAAAGCAGGTGGAACAGTGGCTCCAGTCTCAGCAGGCTCTACCTAACCCATGTCTTTATCTTTATCATACGATGGTAGATAGTGATAGGCTGGACTACTCTAGCTCTGCCACCATTCCCTCTACCATGATTTGCAATGAGTAGTGCTCAATGATCATCTATCGATCTTAGCAAAGCCATATATTCCTATTGAGCCAATCGGGCCTCCTCGGCTACTCTTGTCTCTTTAGTTGCCTATACTAAAAATTATTCTCTCTATTTATTGGTAATATTTGTGGATCAGTTGGTGGAGGAGGAGGTACATTTTGAGGATCTCGTAATCCAATTAGAACACTATTACTAACTTGCTCTACAATATTTATAGCGCTTGTAAATTTCTCTCCGGTTCAAGATCAATATCGAGTAAGGGATTGCCTTGAATCCTAGTGCTAGGCATACACCAGTGTATACTTAACTAAAGATAGAAACTAAAAACTTGTAAACTCTGTCAACTTCAATCAATAATTCACACCATAATCTCTGGCAATGGTGCCAAAATTTGATGTCTCCCGAAACTAACCTCAAAAGAAATATGTTGTGGTCGATGCCAAATATAGTAACCCAACTCAAGTTGGGGTCAAAACCATAGGGAATATGCTGAACAGTATCTCAAACTTGACACTGTTCATGAGTAGTGTGGAAAAGTAAATGGGGGAATTTGAAAGTTCACAGTAACAAGTAGAACACATAAATACTTGAGTTTGCAAACAATAGAAGACAAACACTAGGACTAAGTTCCCCCTGGCTTCACAACTATGTAAGATTATGAGTTCAATCCACCTAAAATACTGCTCTGCGTGCAAAGTTTACAAGCTATGTACTATCAACCGTCTTGTGAATGTGTTGATAGATCTCGCCCTTTACCTTATGAGTTTTATGGCATCTCCTTGTTATCCCTTATCTATAACCTCAGTACAACCCTCACCTTTTGAGTCTCGAGTTGATTAAACAATGATTGATATCCTCGAATCATTGTTGTAACCTCCTTTACCCAATCTCAAACTCCCTTGTGAGGAGTTCTCGAATACAAGTAGTTCTTAAGCTTCTGCAATATCTTGGGTACAATTATTACAAAGAAGATTGTAATACACACAATCCCTATAGAATATGTAAATTTTCCCCTTCCCCTACGTAGCTAATCTGTTAGGGTTCCCACAACCCTAGTCAAGCAATTTAGCCGCTCATGGTTATGCAACAATGCATGATAGTCAATAATAAAAGCATGTAATTAATTTCACAATAATTAAAGAATAAAATCCGGAGTCTTCAATTAAATATGAACCCAAAATCCCAAGATTAAAATCTTAATGAGCAAAGTATGTAAAAAGAATCAAAAGTAATGTAAAAGTGTGTAACCTAATAAAGGAACAACCCTAAGGTATTTATAGTATCTCAAAATAATAAATAAATCCTAATAAAATCGGAATAGAAAAATTAAGTCGGCAAACATTATAACTCGAAACGTCTCTTTACGATTCGTATGCTACTATTCGTAGGCATTTCAATGAACTTTCATATTCAGGAATTTAAGTTTCTATTGTTAATACGATTCCTTATCACAATTCATAGTCAATCCTTATGACTCATGGTCTTCACTCGTTATCACTTGTGCTTCAAACTTCAGGACCTTGCACACTGGTCTCATTACGATTGCTCATTAGGAGTCATAGTCATTCCTTACGACTCGTAGTCTTCTGATACTTAGCTTCTCCAGTAAAGCTTTAGCCACTAACATCCTTATGAGTTTGGGCTACAAGTCGTATAGTGTCTTAATGGATCGTAGCCTGAATAGTACTTCAACTTGTTACAGAGATTTTTCTTCAAATTGTCAGCTCAACCATTTTCTACTTGATTTTCATGCAATCATGCAACAAACACATTGTACCCACTAAAATGATCTAAGTCCAAGCATATTTTCTTTGTTTTAGGTATCGAATGTGCCATGTTTCCAAGGAATATCATTGATATATATTTCTAGAACTTAGGGAATTTTACTAAAGGTCTCAGTCCTATACTGGCGAGTGATTCTTGATCCCAAGGTTCACTCGGTGCTAAGTTCTACTCCCAACTGAACTGACATAAAAGAATAAACTAGTGCATGCATTGATAACTAATATGCTCAAATTTGGAGTTCTAAAAATAACAGTTCGTGCATAATCTGAAGTAATCATGAACATGTTAACTGATGTATTTAGCATGAGATAATATTGGTGAGTGCTCATTATGAAAATATTATAAATTTCATTGTACAAACATGGTATGAATAACTTGAAATCATGAAAACTATAGCATGAATGATCATCTAGGTATCAGGTGATCATAACCCACCAAATTTGAAAATACAATTAAAGATGATGATTTTAAAGTAATGACATAATAGGAAATTTCATGACTTAAACTTAAAAACCCAAAAATTTTATCAATAAAACAAGTTATCATGATTAGGGTATGGAAGAATACTTGAAATTATGAGGAACACTTGTTCATGGTTGAATTCAAGAATTACATGAAGGAATCATGGAATTTATGCTTTTTCATAGAACCCAATTTTATGAAATTTATAAAATTCATGAATAAAAAGAATAATTTTGGGCACGAGGATGAAAGGAGATCCTTATTAAATACCCACATACTTGATTTTCATGACTTCTTGAAGGAGAACATGGATTAGGAGACTTGGGAGGTAAATTCTTGGAAGAAACCCTTGCTTGGTGTTCTTGAGGACTTAGGAGGAAAAGGGATCACGTATTTGATGTATTTAGGGTTATGAAATGATAAAATTGTGTTTATATTATTCATAGGATATTTTAGGACTTAAATGAATTATATACCCTTGAAAAACTAAAGAGAAACACGGGTTTAGCATTTCTGAACAAGGTCCGTGCCATGCTTCTTATTATGGAGCATAAGGTCTATGCCACACTACTTATCACAGGGCTTAAGGTTCGTTCCACGCTGCTTATCGCGGAGCATAAGGTCCGTGCCATGCTGAAATTGTGAACTCTGGCTGGTTTTTCACGAAAATGCTCATAACTTTTTGCTCGGGTATTGGATTAAGGAAAAATAACATATGTTAGAAAGAGGACATATTTATATATAATTTGGTGGGTGTTAATATCTGAAATTCTACATATTTCATAATTTATACACGATCAAAGTTGACCCTTGTAGGATCGAATATCAAAATTTGGTCGAATCAAAAGCTATTAACTCAACTTTGTTCAAAGAGTTTCCTATGAACATTATTCACCTCAAAATCACTCTTCACTCTATTTTACTGATCATGATACTTATATTAATATAAAAATAATAAGATTATAATTTATACATGTCGGAACGATGATTTAAATTTTATCCCAAAAATGCAGAGTATTACAAATACCTATGAGTACATGTTGCTTTAGTACTCATACTACACTTCTGTACCTTTTTAGTGTAGAATCAAAACCATACTCGAGTCAAAACTCAATATCAACATCATTATCATTTACTGAACTTGAACCAAAACTCATATCATCATTTGTAGACTCAAATCGAAACTCAAAATCATAAATCATCGAACTTGAACCGGAACTAACATCAACTTGCAAGTACCAATATCACACAAGAATTATGCAACCAACCACTTCAAGCTCCTAAATATATGATTTAAAGAATAAAATATGCCTATAAACTCTACAAGGAACTATTAAAGATTTTGACCTAAGGTGGATCGGAGGACCCACTTCTAATCCCCAAAAATCCATTGTAAGGTAAATTTTATCCAAACTTGGCTAAAGTATCTAATTGCATTAACATATATTAATTAAACCTCATTTATTCCAAAGATAGCAATTCTACCCTAAGCATGAGCAACTAAGTTAATAACGCCTAGTTTAAGGTTCCTTAGTAAGCTGAATAATCTAAATTATGCTAATCATGCCTCTAAGACCAAATTTTGAACCCATATCTAGCATATTATCATAAATAGACTATGATTAAGATCAATCTAACACAAAGGTAAACCTAGCCTACGTAGATACCGAAGAAGGCCTCGTGAAATTAACTAAATCGGTGATTTTCTCTTCTGAGAAGTTTCCACATGATGCCACACAATCAAAAACATAATCTACTCATCAATACGAGAACAACGATATCAATATTGAATTTTTATGCTTCGGGTTCAAAATTATATAAAAATCTCATGTGGACCCCGCATCCCTCTACGCTTAAAGAATATTTTTCCTTAAGAATGGGTAAATTTTAAGCTTAAATTGAGCTAGTATCAAACCACCAATAGTCATGAAATTTTTGAAAATAATTGAGAAATTAATCATGAAATTAATGAAAACTTATCAAGGATTCAGAGAAGAAATGAGTAACTTAAGTTCACTCGTCAAATCATATGCCTCAAATACTCCTCTACCTATTTTGACTCTTAAACATGCAACAGAGCAGATAAAGAAAAATTGAAGCAGTTCATTCTATATGGCTTTAAGCTGAGTATAAGTAAAAGGTCCAGAACGGGCCTGGATTCGGCTGTTGTTAATATATGCAAATGTCAAATCAGGGGTATACCTATCAAAAACTTTGCTTACTCTCTCGCTGACTCTCATGTTCCTCACTTACATCCTCACTTTTTTATCCCTCTTTCTGTGTTTAGAAATCTATATCCCTCCTCTAGTGGAAAATGATTATGTGTTAGTTGAAAAGTTTGTTCGAGAGATATGTACTCCCTCCAATCATCTCTATTTGTCTACTATACCAAAAATAGTAATCCAAGTTTACTAGTCCAATTTGGGAAATCAATCCTATCTACTTATCAATATTCATATGACTTATAATTAATATGTGAGATATAATAAAATTATCCTTTTATTTATTATTTCTCAAGAGGTATTTCAAGTCAAACATGGACGGAGAGAATAACATTGTTCTAAATTCAAATACTTTAAATAGTTTAAATTTTTAAAAAAGCTTTCATAATTGTGCTTCTTTTTTTCATGTGAGTATAGTACTACTTTTGGTGAACGATGTAATAAACTGGGTTTGATGGAACACATTTTAGGCCTTTTAGTTGATCTCCTATAAATAGTGTTTTCAAATGTAGTGATATGTGTGAAACAAAATTAGTGCCCAAAATTATTTGAATGGAAAATAGTGTATAATAGTACTCCCTCTAGTCCAATATGACTAGAATGTTTAGGTGTAGCACAACCCTTGAGAAAGATATTTGAAGATATTAACTAAAGGGTAATTTTAGAAGAAAATTCTTAACATTCTTGAAATTTGAAAATTTCATTCCTTTTGTACTTTAGAAAAGGTGGCAACATTCATTTATATTGGCCTAGAGGGAGTAGTATTTAGTTTCCAATTAGAGTGTTACTATCTGTAGAATTTCTTAAGCTAAAAAAACACATATGATTCTCCTCTTTAGGTGTTGACACAATGACTTGATTGCTTGTTCTCGAGTTCGAAGAATTACAATACTAATTCAAGGGATTGGACTTATATATATTGATTTATGATCTTGAAATAAAGTTGATTAATCCATCATATGCACGTTAATAGTCACCACGAACAAGTAATATTGGTCTACAATGCCTTGATTCTTGTTTTTCCTTTGTTCTTTATTTTTCAAATGCTTGAAACTTGTATAGAAATTCTAGAATGTTTACTATTTGTAGAAAATGTTTTGAATTAATTAATATTCAACCTTTCTATTCTAATTTTTGATGATTCTTTGGCTTATAAAGTACCCTATGCATATTGAGCTAGTGTCAAAACTACAGGTCAAGTGGTCAAAGAAATGGGTTGAGGTTTGTTATTCCTCTATATTGTGCCTACTTCTTACATATTAGGAAAAAAATATGAAGTGGATTGAGAACCATGAGGTTTTAGGTTTAAATTGGTGGACATACAACTATTCTTTGCTAAAAGTTGACATATTTAGATGGAAAATTTACCGCTCTTTCATCATTGGATTTGTTGAATTGTACTAAATACTTTGGTTTCTACTAGTAGTTAATTTTTTAAGAATCAAGATATATTTTATTTTTTGTGTATTTTTCCCTATTAAAAGGATGTTAATGTATTCTGTGTTTCATTTTGTACTTTATTTATGTTAGAATATGAGTAGGAATAGGAATAATATATAGAACCCTACTTAAAAAGTGATTGTAAAGTAATGTCTATAAATAGGGTCTCAATGAAATTATGTAGACACATAATTCATTAATATTTTTCTAATATATTTACATGGTATCAGAACAGGTTTCATGAGAAACTTACTGGGAAGAAAACTCATCAGAAAGCCACCGTCCGTCAATTTTCGGCGAATTTCAAGGCTAATTTGCGCCCTCATCTATTTTATAAGTGTTGTACAAACACCAAAACTACCATGAGGTGAGAAACACTAAGGCAAACAAACCACAATGATCCACTCTTAGTTCTGGTGATCCAACCGTTACACATTGCCGACAGTCTTAAATTTATGCGCACATCATGCGTTAGTGCTTGTAGCTTTTTCCAGGTAGTTTCTAACAGGATTTGTTTTTCCAATGAGGTTGCCTCTCCATTTAAGGATTTCTATTTTAGATATTTCTTAATTCTGAATATTTTTCGATAATCAAATCCAATTTTTTAGCGACTGGCCAATTTTTTGATGATTGACCATTTTTGATCAGTTTAGTCCTATGATTAAATATGAACCCTTAATGAGGAAATAAAAAAATCAATCACCATAGTTCATAAATAATCAACGAGGGGGAGTTCTATTTGAAAGATCTCAACCCAGGTGTAGTTAATGTAAAAGGCTTGGACATACTCCTGATGTATGCTATTCTCAACCTAAGTATAGTTATGATAATAGACTTGGACATACTCATGGGATATGCTATTTTTTGCATGGTCAACCACCTAAAGATTCTCACGTTTCTCAGTCTAACATTACATGTAATGAATGGGTGGATTTTTCTAACAAGGAATATAATTAGTATCTTCAGTATCGAGCAAGTAAGCATATATCTCTACAAATAGCCTCAAATGCACAACCTCCGAACTTTGGATCATGTGTTGTGGGGTTATGTACTTCTAATCATATTTCTGGTAACAAATCACTCTGGTCTGATAAATTCACAATCTCTTTCTACAATTACTTTAGCCAATGGGATCCGATCAAAACAATGAGTTGGACAAGACAAACCTTTATCTTCTATAACTCTAGACTCTATTCTTTGTGTCCCTGGTTGTCCTTTAATCTTGCATCTATTATTTTTTTGACACGTGCCCTTTATATAGTATAACTTTTTTTATGATTCTTTTATAATCAGGACCGAAGTACGAGACATACAATTGGCACAGGATATGAATCACAAGTCCTTTACCATCTTACCAACTAAAATTCCTTTACAACATACTCTATTACAAACCTTTTAAACCTTATGCATAAATGTTTGGGACATATAAGTCTATCCAAGCTACAGAAGAGGGTGCCTAATTTGTCTATTTATCCACATTAAATTGTGAGTCGTGTCAACTTAGGAAACACACTCGTGCTATATTTTTATGTAGTATTGAGAGTCATTCATAGCCTATTTCTCATTAGTTCATTATGATATTTGGGGTGCTAGTAGAGTCTGTTCACCCTTAGGATTTCATTACTCCGTTAGTTTCATTGATGATTTTCCATGGTGTACTTGGGTTTCATAATGAAAGATTGTTATGAGTTATGATCTATATTCAAATGTTTTTGTGCTGAAATACAAAATCAATTTGGTGTTTCTATTCATGCTTTTCATAGTGATAATGCCTTAGAATACTTATCTTCCCAGTTTCAGGAGTTTATGACTCACTAAGGAATTATTCACCAGACATCATGTCCATACACCCCTCAGCAGAACGGTATAGTAAAACGAAAATGTAGACATCTCATTGAAACTTCTCACACTTTTCTCATTAAATCCTATGTTCTATTGTGTTTTTGTGTGATGTAGTCCTCGCATATTGATATCTCATAAATATAATGTCATCATCTTCGATTCAGAATTGGTTTTTTCATCCCATAGTATTTTCTCAGTCACATCTCTACTTTATCTCTCTCGTGTTCTTGGAAGCACATGTTTTGTTTATATAACTTAGCCCTAAGAAAAGATAAATAAGCCCCTCGTGCTCTCAAATTTGTCTTTTATGGTTACTCTCAATTTTAAAAAGGGTATTGATACTATTCACCTGATCTTGATCACTACTTTATGTTCGCTGATGTCACATTCTTTGAATCTCAACGTTACTATATATCATTTTATCATTTTGATATCTCTGAGGTCTTATTCATAGCTCTAATATTACTCACACCATCCTTTGAGGACCCTACAATTACTTCTACATCTCAAACTGCAGTGCCACGACTTCTAACTTATCATCTCCGTTTGTGTCCAACATTAGTCTCAGATGATTTATGTCATGCACCTGAAGCTTCCTCTACTGCAGAATTATCTCTTCCTAGCCAATTATTTTAATTTTGAAAAGGCATAAGACCCACTCGTAATGCTAATGCACATTAATACTTTCTTGAGTTATCATCGTCTATCATCACCCCATTATGCTTTTGTATCATCTTTTTCCTTTATTTTCATTCCTAATACTATAGGTAAAGCACTTTATCATTCAAGAAAGAAGCAAGATATGATTGGTGAGATGTCTTCTTTACATACGAGTGGTACTTGGGATCTTGTTTCCCTTCCTGCAGGTAAATCTACTATTAGTTGTTGATGGGTTTATGCAGTCAAAGTTTGTCCAAATGTGCAAGTTGATTAGCTTAAGGTTCACATTATTTCCAAAAGGTTTACATAGATATTTGGGCTTGATTATAGTGACACTTTCGATTATCAACAACAACAAGCAAACCAGTGTATTCCCACATAGTGGGGTCTGGGGAGGGTAAGATGTACGCATCCATACCACTGCCTCCGGAGAAGTAGAAAGGATGTTTTCAATAGACCCCCAGCTAAAATAGCTTATGTCAATCTTTTTCTATCTATGATTATCGTTCGGCATTGGCCTGATTCTTCCTACAAATTGTCTGATTCTTCCTCTTATATATCATTGTCTCTCCTTCGTCTTCCTAAAAGAAGGGATATATTTTTCCTCTTTAGTCTTAGATTCTTTTACATAGTTGTGAATAGATTAAATAGCAAATTAAGTTTATTCTGTTACAACACCCACTAAGAAGGAATGCATTTCCATTCTTAGAAGTTGCAAATGGTAATACTAGCAAATCATCAGGGACTAGCTCTCAAATTGGCAATTGAACCGGGAAACCCCAATATCTTATATACTTAAGCTTGACTCGAAAAATTGGTTCCAGTTTCATGTTATGCTAGGCATGGTAAAAGACAGTTTTGATGATCCTAGTAGATCACACCTCTTTGAAATGACAAATTTTTAATCCTGCTGGTATATGTGGTGTACGTGGTAATAGAAGCGTATGATATGATTTCTATCAAAGAGAATGAATTAATATGGAAACCATTTTATAGTATTTATAAAGTGATGAAAAATCACAGACCCAGAAAAAATATCACAGGCAAAAGGATAAATGATCTCTTTTGCCTATTTTATCAACCTTTGAAGTTATTTATCGCTTCTTTTCCCAATTAATCTAGGTTGAATTTGCACAATGATGTATGGGATGTTGTATCATTAGTGAGTAATTAGCTTCCTTAACCACCCCCCAATCTCGCTCATCCTTTTTACATTTTGAGATTTCCAATGGCTTCTCCCTTTTCTTTTATATGACTGATGCTCTGATTCAGTGTGTTCTTACAGATAGATCTGAGAATAGAAACAGATACAAAGCTTTTTACTTTCCAACCTTTTTGGCCAAGAAATTATACACCTTTTATGTGTAAGTGAAATATCAATGGATCCAATAAATCCCTACTTCTTTGTTGCGGCTGGAGTAGATGAATTTGCAAGAATCTTTGATATCTGCAGATGTAGGTAGGATGGATCTTCTAATTTTGGATAGCCTCTTGACTATTTCTCCCCCCAACATTTAGTTGGTATCAAGGATGTGGGAATAACTAGTTTGGCTTTCTCCAGCCATGGCAAGCTACGTGTTTCATACTATGAGGATATTATATATCTTTTCACAAAGATATAGGGCAGGGACTGGATCCAACCCCCGTTTCACCAGTATCGTATCACAGTTTTGGAGAGTAAACGGACACTGATAATGGCACAGACTTTGTTCCACAAGTCTACATAGGTAATAGGACACAAATTTGGTGAAGAAATATGAGGTGTTGCCTTTTTTGGGCCCAGGTATGCTTATATCATGAGTGGGTCTGGTTATGGTCAAATTTATATATGGAATAAAAAGAATAGTGAGTTTTTTTGTGTTATGGAAGAAGATAAAGGCATTCTATGTGTTGATTCTCATCCTCATACTACAGTGCCTGGTAGCAGTGGAGTGGAATCTGACATAAAGATCTGGAGCCCAAAAGCCATAAATTGAGTTTTTTTACCTACAAACATTGAGAAGGTACGTGGTATTTTAAACATATCCTTCATACAGTACAAGCTTAGTCGTTGTTGGTCTTTTAGCTTTTTCTTCTAAATGGATTAGTTTAAGATACTCCTTCTATCCCTAAATAGGTGCTCTTTTTGGATTGAACACATCCAAAAAATATAGATCACTTTACCAACTTGTCCCTCATTAATTTTTCTCTCTTTTCAAGTTGATGTTTGTTAGGAAAATAAAAATGAAATTTTGATGATGAACACAGTGAATGAAATAGGTTCCACAACATGTTACATGCAACATGTTCCACACAAGTGAATCTACTACTGTCGACTGATTAGCATGAACATCCTACAAGGCGAACAGGATGAAACAAGTTCAAATCCAAAAAAGTAAAGGCAATACAAGTCAAGATAAGAAGGACATCAAGGCAGTCCAATTCAAACTAGGAAACAAGGAAAGGCGGCAGAAATTAAAAGACAAAAAAGGCAATCCAATTCAAGTAAGGAAAGGAGATCAATTGAAGGTTTCAATCAGGGTTGCTATAAATACATGGGAAAAGATTAAAGCACAGTGTGCACAAAAGAGACAGTCAACAATCAAGCAAACAAGTTCGTCCAGTTGAAGGAGAACCTAATATATACTTCTTAAGTCGTAGATTTGTTGTAATAGGTAGGTTCTTTTAAATATAACATGTCATAGTTCTTGTACTCAGTGATCTATAAACTGAGATAGAAGTATTTGTCTTCAAGTTGGGGAACTCAAAGATTTGGGAACACTTATCTTGGGTGAGATTTGTGTTTTTGTAGTGATAGAAATTAGAAGTTTTAATTCCTAAGTTACAAGAAGCCTTGTAATTATTTGATTGTTGAGGCTCAAGAGTTTTAGTGAAGCTGGGGTTAAATCCTCTAGAGGTATAGGTCATGGTTTTTTTACACCTTTCTTGAGCCAGGTGTTTTTCACGTAAAAACACTGTGTTCAGCTTTCTCTTCTGCGAACTTCGTTTACTTACCTATTCCAAAGATAGGCAAACAGTAGAATCGAGAAATCAGTAGGGCCCATACTATAACAAGTGGTATTAGAGAAAGGTTCTCTTATATAAGGCTATCACCTAAGAAAAGATCAACATGATGAATTCCGCACCTCGTACTGGTCACAGTGAAGGACAGTCAACTACTAGACCTCCACTCTTTAATGACACTCACTTTATCTGGTGGAAACCAAGGATGGAGATGTTCATTCAAGGAGAATACTATGAGTTATGGGATAGGATCACTGAAGGTCCTACTATTCTAATGAAGTTAGTTAATGGAGAACAGGTCAAAAAGGTGAGAAGTGAGTTTACCCCTAATGACTTGTTGGCCTTGAAGAAAAATGCAAAGGCAAAATATATCCTAGTTTGTGGCTTAGGACCAGATGAATACAATAGGATATCAACCTGCACTACTACTAAATAGATCTGGGATGCACTGATGAATGCTCATGAAGGCACTTCTCAAGTAAGAAAATTCCAGATTTCTCTTTTTTTTACTGAGTATGAGGCCTTCAAGATGAAAGAGAAGGAATCCTTGCATGAGATGATGACAAGGCTTACCACCTTAATCCACGAACTTACTTCCCTGGGAAAAGTAATTTCTGAGGAAGAACAAGTTGAGAAGGTATTAAGAGTATTACCTAAGTTTAAATGAAATGTTAAGGTAATAGCAATTAGGGAAGCAAACAAGGATCTTGATGGAATGACCTTGGATGAATTAGTTGGAAACCTTAGAACTTATGAGATGGAAGTTGATGGAACCAAAGAACAAGCACCTCCTGAGAAAGTCTTAGCATTAAAGGCTTCTGATAGTGATGAAGAAATTCAGCTTGATAAGGATCAAGTTGCCTTCATAACCAAAAAATTCATCAAATTCTTCAAGAAGAAGAAAGGAACAGGTGTTAAGAGACGATCCAATGACAATCCAAATGTCTGTTACAAGTGTGGCAACATTGATCATCAGATCAGAGACTGTCCAGTCTGGGAAATAGAATGAAAGAAGGAAAGGGTAGAGAAGGAATTAAAAGAAAAGGCAAAAACGAAAGAACAACATGCAATGATAGTAGCTTGGGGATTTGATTTAGATGAAGATGAAGTTGATGAAACTGCATTTATGGCTTTTGGAGATTCAGACTTAGATGAAGAAGAAAATTATTCTGAGGTAAGTATACTTGATCTTAAAGAAAAATTGCAATTGTTTTCAAAATCAAAACTTGTTTCCCTAATGAGTGCCCTGATTGATGATTTCCAAGAGTTAACCTCTGATAGGGATGAATTGTTCAAAAGTTTTGCAATCCTAAAATTTGATCTCACTGATTTGAAGGCTTACACAGGAACTGTTGACAAAGAAAATAGCTCACTTAAGAAACAGATTGCAGAACTAGAAACTTCAAACAATGGTGTTAAATCTGAAGTCCGCAAAGTAACTTTAACTGATAATGGAAAAAGGCCCATGAGTAAAGATCAAGAAAATTCTGAACTTGAGGTAATTAGATACAAACAGGAATGCTATGATTTAACTGAAAAATGAACAAGCTAAATCAAGAAGTTTCAACACTAAAACTTGATATTGAAAGGGCAAATAGGTGGACATATTCCTCAAGAATTGTTCATAAGCTGGGTAAAAGAATGTACAATGAAACGGATGGATTGGGATTCCACAAAAAATTTGATGTACCCCAAGATTTATGCTATATCTGTGGTAACCTTGGACATCCCACTACTGAATGCCCAGTAGCTGCAAAAAGCAGATCCAATAGTCAAAACCTGGCATGGAAAGTTTCTCAGACCAAAAGGAACAAATCCAGTTTTGGTCAGAGAAATAGTTTGAGCTGCATGTTGCCCGCATAGACTAAAAGAAATTTGATTCATCCTTTCACTCATAAAATAGGACCTAAGTTAGTCTAGGTTCCTAAGTCTAACCATTGATTTCTATTACAGGAGAAAGTGAAAGGAAGCAAAAAGCACTGGTACTTAGATAGTGCTTGCTCAAGATACATGACTGGTGATAAGAGAAATTTTCTTTCACTCTCCAAAATAGATGGAGGGAGAGTTTCATTTGGTAATGGAAAAAGGGGAATTATTACTGGAGTAGGAAAGATTGGCTCATCTGAATCAAAAGCATTGGAAGATGTCTATTTTGTTGAGGGACTAAAGCACAACCTGCTGAGTATTTCACAGTTGTGTGACAAAGGTAATAAAGTTATTTTTATTGCTGAAGGGGTCAAAGTCAAAAGGATAGACACCAAAGAAGTGGTGCTAACTGCAAAGAGATACAAAAATGTATACAAAGCTGATATTATGGTATTACCAGGATCTGAGATGACCTGTCTAAGTGCTATAGAAAATGATCCCCTCCTTTGGCACAGAAGACTTGGTCATGCAATTCTAAAACAATTAAACATACTTTCTTCCAAAGACATGGTATTGGGATTACCCAAAACAAAGTTTAAAAAGGAAAAGTTATGCAGTGCATGTGTAAGGGGAAAGCAAGTAAGATCTTCGTTTAAGTCAAAGAACCATGTTAGCACTACCAAGTGTCTTGACCTGGTTCATATGGACTTATGTGGACCCATAAGAGTTCAAAGCAGAGGTGGAAAAAGGTATGTTTTTGTTATTATTGATGATTATTCCAGATTCACATGGACATTTTTTATAGCCTCTAAGGAAGATGCCTTTGGTACTTTTGAAATCTTCATTAAGAAAATTGAAAAAAAAATTAAGCTCTTCTTTAGTTTCCATAAGGTCTGACCATGGTATAGAATTTGAGAATGCAAAATTCTTAGAATTTTGTTCAGGAAATAGTGTAGATCATAACTTCTCAGCTCCCAGAACTCCAAAACAAAATAGAGTGGTGGAAAGAAAAAATAGAACCCTGGAAGACATGGCTAGAACAATGATGCTTGCAGCTGACATTGCTCAAAACCTATGGGCTGAGGCAATGAGTACTACTTCATACATCATAAATAGATGCATGATTAGGCCTATGTTAGATAAAACTCCCTATGAATTACTAAGAGGAAGAAAGCCAAATATTTCTTACTTTAGAACTTTTGGTTGTAAATGTTTTATTCACAATAATGGAAAGGATAATTTGGGAAAATTTGATGCTAAAAGTGATGAGGGAATCTTTCTAGGATACTCAATTAATAGTAAAGCTTATAGGGTTTTAAACAAATGAACCAATTTTGTTGAAGAAAGCATGCATGTAATCTATGATGAATCCTGTGTTAATACTGACCTGCAGGAAGGAAGTGACACTGAGGAACAGGAAATATCACCTGGTTCATCCACTGGAGCTATCAAACATGGAGACACCTTGAAAGGGGGAACTGAAGCTGAATTCAGAATGACAGGGGGAACTGAGCCTCAAAATAGCCCTATTCAGAACATCAAGAGTAATCCTAGAAGCTCACTAGGGTTGATCCCAAAAGGATACAAGTATCAAAGATCACACCCTATTGAGAATGTACTTACTGATATTACATCTGGGATTACCACAAGGTCTGGATTGAGAAATATATGTGCCTTCAAGGCATTTATATCAGAAATTGAACCTAAGAAGGTAACTGAAGCATTGCTTGATGCTGAATAGATCATAGCCATACAGGAAGAGTTTAATTAGTTTGAGATAAGTAAAGTATGGCACTTAGTTCCTCTCACAAAAGATAGATCAGTAATTAGGACTAAGTGGGTCTACAAAAATAAAGTTGACGAGCATGGAACAGTCACAAGAAACAAGGAAAGATTGGTGGTCCAGGGATACAATCAGGAAGAAGGAATTGACTTTGATGAGACTTTTGCACCTGTAGCTAGACTTGAAGCTATAAGACTACTTGTTGCTTTTGCTGCCTACATGGAGTTTATCATTTATCAGATAGATATGAAGAGTGCATTTCTAAATGGCATTCTCAAGGAAGAGGTGTATGTTAAACAAACTTCAGGTTTTGAAAGCAAGGATTTTCCTAATTATGTATACAAATTGGACAAAGCCTTGTATGGATTGAAACAAGCTCCAAGAGTTTGGTATGAAAGACTGTCAAAATTCCTGTTAGAACATGGTCATACCAGAGGTAAAATTGACAACACTATTTTCTTGAAATCAAATGGGAAGGTCTTGTTGATTCTACAGATATATGTGGATGATATTATTTTTGGCTCAACAAATATGAGTATGACCCATGAATTTTCCAAACTCATGAGTAGTGAATTTTAGATGAGCATGATGGGGGAGATGGATTACTTCTTGGACTTGCAAATAAAGCAGTCAGCCTCTGGGATAATGATTCTCCAACAGAAGTATGTTAAACATCTTCTTAAAAGGTTCTCCATGGAGAAAGAAAAAGAGATCAGCACTCCTATTGCCACTGCCACAAAATTAGACTTGGATGAAGTAGGATCAGATGTTGAGCAAAATTTGTATAGAGGAATGATTGGCTCATTATTATATCTCACAGCAAGCAGGCCTGATATTGTGTTCAGTGTAGGACTGTGTGCTAGATTCCAAGAAAAACCAAAAGAGTCTCATTTAAAATATGTGAAAAGAATTCTCAGATACTTGAAAGGAACCACTGATCTTGGATTGTGGTACCCTAAAGGTGGTAACTTTAGTTTGGTGGGATACTCAAATAATGATTATGCAGGTTACTTGGTGGACAGGAAAAGTACTACTGGCATGGCACACTTTCTTGGAACATGTTTGATTACATGGTCTACTAAGAAGAAAAATTCAGTAGCCTTGTCAACTGCTGAAGCTGAATATGCTGCTACAGGTTCCTGTTGTGCTCAATTACTATTGATTAAGAAAAAACTTAAGGACTTTGGTATTGATGTAGGGTGTGTCCCCATTTTTTATGATAACATAAGTGCCATAAACATATCCAAAAATCCTGTTCAACATAAAAGAACTAAGCATATTGATATTAGACATCACTTTCTTAGAGATAATGTTGAAAAAGGTATTATATCAATCATGTTTTGTTCTACTGAGGAACAAATTGATGACATCTTCACTAAGGCTTTGAGTAGGGAACATTTTGAAAAAAATAGGTTAGCCTTGGGGATGATTAAACTTGCATAATTCTACCTCAATGCTTGATTAGAATAGGTTGTTTTATAAGTGAATTTTGATTAATCCAGTCTCACACATTAAAAATGTATCCTAAGTCCAAAAATTAGAATATGTTGACTCATGATTATGTTGATTTTGTAGAAAAGCTGGACCACTGAGGAAATTGTAACCATTTCTTTCAGGTATGACTAAATTTATCTTACAGTACCTTACTAAGAAATAAGTTGTTTACATGGTCCCTTCAATTCCATTTAAACCGCCAAAAATCAAGGGACATGCTCCATTTTAAAAGCTGCTCCTTCCTTTCCCATCAGTTCAGACTTCTCAATCATTACTCCTCTATCACATACAGTTACCTGCCTGTTCAACTTTCTCTAAAGTTTTCCTTTAAATAAGCTTCTTGAGTCTATCTTAACTCCATTCCCCAAATCAAGAAAAATATCTTGTTCCATTATGGCCTCTCCTTCATCCTCTTCATCTCCATCATCCAAAAACCCTACCAGGAACCTCATAAAATCCATTATCCTTCACCCAAACATCACTTTACCTTCCATCATCCTTCCGCAAATATCCCATGAATTGACCAACTTCGCTGTATTTCGTCATCTCCAAAATTCCTTCACCTTCTTCAGCCTTCATGAAACCCCTTCTCCTTCCTCTACCCATGCCACTCAACATTGTTGAAATTGATGAAAACCTTAGTGACAGAGACGACCTTTCTATACCAGACTTGATTCCCAGAAAATCCAGATCTCAACCACAGAGAAAACCCCGTCTATTCATGTTGATAACGTAGTTCCTTGGAAACCCTCTCCAATTGTCTCTGCACTTCGAACTCCTCATACTAGAGGAAAGAAGAAGTGTGAAGATACTTCCTTAACTAAAGAACTTCAAGCAAGAAAAATAAACGGGTCACCATATCTGATCCCTCACCTCCTCATGCATCATCCCCTGATATTCTTCTTCGCTCAGTCAAGAAGACTAAGACTATCATGGATAAAACTACCAAAGTATTTCCATCTCACAAAACCTCTCCAAAATATGCACCCAAGAAATTCACCTCTAAGTCCACTCCAAAGGTCAAGGCTCCCACATCCTCAAAAGCTTCACCTTCTAAGGCCTCTTCCAGATCAAAAAAACATGTCAGGAAACCTGTTTCCTCTGATTCCTCTAACTCTGAGTACCATCAAGACACCACTGCAGAGTTGGACTCTAACTATAAGGGTCCTGTACCATCTTCTCATCAAGATACTCCTGAGGCTCATAATCTTCACTTCCAAAAATGCCAATTAACTAGAGGGAGAGTTATCAGTGGGTTTGGAGGAGCTGACATGCAAACTCTGATGAGAAAACTGGAGTTTTAAGGATGGTCTCTGTTGTTTCTTCAGGGAGATATTCATAGGAAATTTGGCAAACCTGAAGTCTATGAGTTCTATACAAATGGGATGGGCATAGGTGAGTTATTTTCTACTACTGTGAGAAAGGTTACTGTGAACCATTACATTCCTGATATTGCTAGGATTTTTCATATTCCTTCTGGGGGTTGGGGTCACTATATCAAGAGAAATTGTCTACCCCTGGACAATGTTACTTCTTCTCTTGAAATTTGTAGAAAGTTCTCTAAGAATCCTCATCTGATTCATCATCGAAGGGTTTTTAAGAGAGAGATATCCCCCCCTCCATCAGCTCTATTTGGATGTAGTACACAAGATGATCATTCCTAGGAAGGAGAGAAGGAATGTGGCTAGTTTTTTGGATCTCACTCTCATGGAATTATTGGATACTGAAGTAAGAATTGATCTACCTTAAGAATTGATCTACCTAGACTTATTCTGAAGCACATGCAAAGGGTGCTCATCAAGGAGAAAAAATGGGCATGCACTTCCTTATAAATTCTGGCTTACCCCTATCCTTGAGGAGTTTAGGCTACCTATTCAAGTATGGTCTTCACAGACTGTGAAAGACATCATAGGAAGTATGAATCATATGATTCTACCTAGTTCCATAAGAAATGTGGATAATCCCATGTAGAGACTAAGGAATGCACTGGATGATAAACAAGGTGAGGTCAAAGTTGTACAAGTTGCATTGAAGGCAGCATAAGCTACTCATGAAGAGAAAAGAGGGATTCTTCAATCTCAAATTGCTTCCCTAACCTCACTACTGGAAAGAGAAAGAGCTGAAAATGCTGATGTGATTAGGAAACTCACCTCTCTAATTCCCTCCTCTTTATCTCTTTAGCCCTAGTTTCTGATATCCAAGACCAACTTTTTGTTCCTTTCCTTAAATAACTTGTTTTCTATTAGGGTGCTGCTGGTTAATATAAGTCGCATCATGAATGAAATGGTCTTATCTATTTTCACATGTTCTGCTCCTGCTTTATCTTGTTGTATTCATGTTCTATTATTCTTAATGCTAATTGTCTTAGTGATTGCCTCAATGTCCATGAATTATTAAATGATTTTTCACTTGTTGAATCAGCTTTTCGATGATGTCAAAAGGGGGAAGAATAGACTATGCAACACTTATAACTCAATGACTAACCATGTTTTATTCTCTGTGATCTTCTAGCCATAGTTCTTTACTGAGTATATCAGGGTTGAATAAAGGATGCTGAGGTGTTGAATTTGTCATCATCAAAAAGGGGGAATTTGTTAGGAAAAGAAAAATGAAGTTTTGATGATGAACACAGTGAATGAAACAGGTTCCACAACATGTTACATACAACATGTTCCACACAAGTGAATCTACTACTATCAACTGATTAGCATGAACTTCCTACAAGGCAGACAGGATGAAACAAGTTCAAATCCAAAAGAGTGAAGGCAATCCAAGTCAATATAGGAAGGACATCAAGGCAGTCCAATTCAAACTAGGAAACAAGGAAAGGCGGCAGAAATTAAAAGACAAAAAAGGCAATCCAATTCAAGTAAGGAAAGGAGATCAACTGAAGGTTTGAATCAGGGTTGCTATAAATACAATGGAAAAGATCAAAGCATGGCGTGAACAAAAGAGACAGTCAACAATCAAGAAAACAAGTTCGTCCAGTTAAAGGAGAACCTAATCTATACTTCTTAAGTCGTAGATCAGTTGTAATAGGCAGGTTCTTTTAATTGTAACGCGTCATAGTTCTTATACTCAGTGATCTATAAACTGAGATAGAAGTATTTGTCTTCAAGTTGGGGAACTCAAAGATTTGAAAACACTTATCTTGGGTGAGATTTGTGTTTTTGTAGTGATAGGAATTAGAAGTTTTAATTCCTATGTTACAAGAAGCCTTGTAATTGTTTGATTGTTGAGGCTCAAGAGTTTTAGTGAAGTTGGGGTTAAATATTGTAGAGGTACAGGTCGTTGTTTTTACACCTTTATTGAGCCGGGTGTTTTCCACATAAAAACACTGTGTTCAGCTTTCTCTTCTGCGAACTGCGTTTACTTACCTGTTCCACAGATAGGCAAACAGTAGAATCGAGAAATCAGTAGGGCCCATACTATAACAATGTTGATTACTATATTTAAACTCAAGGTCATATTAGGAACATTATGAGTAAAATATTCTTGAAGACTTAAACATAGCTTGTAACAAAATCACAACCCAAAAAAAGCACTTATAAGGAAATAGAGGAAGTAGTTACATAAGTAATTCACAATAGCTTAAAAATTTATCCTTTGGTCTTATGTTATTGATGTTCATCTTTTTTCCAGATAAAACTCAAACTGGAAGGACTTGCTAATTCATACATCAGCATGTTCTTTTTTAATTATTCTTTTTATTTCAGTTGCCAATGAATCCTGATAACATACTTATATAGTGCAACTAATATTAGTTCGAAAAACAGCTACCTGATGGATTAACTATTCAAAAATCAGAGACAAAATATGTTCAAATTTCCTTCTTGGTTATTTTCTGTGTTAGTTGAATCAGAGCAAGTCCTTCAAATTTCCATTTCATTAGTTTGATCCAACTGTCCAGAGAACTACAAAAAGGAAAAATCCATGGTAGAATGACATCAGACTCCAAAATGGAATAGGTGCATGTCCCCGTATAACAGCAAACAAAAGTGTCAAGTCTATTGTAATCGTCCGAAGCAATACAAATTTGCACAGAGAGAACTTCCCCAATATGAAGCTTCACACTAGGTATTCAAATAGTACTGTTATAGTGCCCTCCCCCGCAGATTTTCCATCTCCAAAAATAGAGTCTATTGCATAGGTTGCTTCCATAATCAAGACAAGGACTAGATCAAAGACGATATACGGGGAAGTAAGCCTTCTTTGGAGCCACTCAGGCACATCTTAATAGACATTTTTGGCTTCTTGTGAACCTTCTTCAATTAAATACTAAAAGTTATACAAGGAATTGAAATAGAAATTGGAGATATTTTCCTCTCAACCTTCAATAGGTATGGGTAAGGACCTTCAATAGGTATGGGTAAGGATTCATAGACACCAACCTCCCCATACCCCACTTGTGGGATTACACCGAGTACATTATTGTTGAAAAAGAGATTTATTGGGCTTTCGATTTAATTTTGATTCTATTTTTCTTTATAAATAAGGATTTTAATTAAAGAGTACCAAGATGGTATAACAAAAGGCACATGACTTAGCAGCATACTTTATAATCCAATACTACACATTATCTCCCAGCAAGTACAAAAAGTCCAAATACTTATCCAGCATATTTGAAAATGTTGCTATGATACCAAAAGTATAGATTTTTAATCTATTTATTTTTAACTCTAGAAATCTACAACTTCCTCTTATCAAAGCATGCCTTGTTCTATTCTAGTCATAAGGTCCATATTATGCAATTGTGAATGGTTTTCTATATCGTCTTTAAGCTCTTTTTAACCTCCAGTAATTGCCACATTTCTCACAAGCTACTAATTTTCTCCGGGAACACCAAATTTTCCATATTTCCCATCAAATTTGATTCTATTGAATTATATGAAGTTTAAGGAAAGAAATGAATATATGGTTTTGGATTGGAAGAGAAGAGGTAAATTTAATCAACTTAAAATAGATATTTCAGGCCTTACTGAACTACTCATTTCATATAGAGCATCTCAGTGTGTTTTGCAAAACCAACGGACCAAATTTTTACAAAGATAATACTTATGTTTAATGCTATATCTTTTAAGACACATTTTTTTTTATCCATGGTTTTCGGGTATCGCTTTGCAAACCCGACTAGCTGTACCTACCGTCCCCCGCTGTTTCAAGGCGGAGCTTCGGCTAGTTCCACGGGGCCCTGGATGCGCGACCGATTTTCAAAGCCTCCAATGGCCCTGGTGGGACTCGAACTGGCGACCTGAAGGACTTTGTCCTCAGGCCTTTACCAGCTGAGCTACCACTCAGGTAAAGATGGTATGTATAGTAATTTATGAGTTATTTAAGTTTGACTTTGGAATTTATTTACAAAGTATTTATTTACAGATGAATAATTTAGAATTAAAACAAGTAATATCTGAAAAACGGAAAGAATTAAAAATAAGAAGGGAAAGACTACAATATAATATGATTGTAGAAGTATGTCAAAAATTAATAAATGCACAAAAGGAAGAAATATCACATTTATAATCCTTAATAGATAGTCTAGAATACATATATCAACATGATCTATACACTATCAAATAAATAAAATGAACAAAGAAGAATTTATAATAGACGAAAAAACATATGAAAATCACGAAGGATTAAAAATAAAAATAGTATTCTCTAATTTAGGAAGAAGATATAAGAAAATAGGTGAACATTTATATTTAATGTTAGGAAAAGAAAAACTAAAATTAGAAGATAAGTTGGCAGCCATGGTAAGAATAGAAAGAGAAAACGAAGAAATAGACAGAAAAAAGGAAATAGATAAGATAAAACAACAAACTATAGAAGAGATACGAAAAATAGAAGAAACTAAAAATATAAGATTGTTGAACTAGAAAAAGAACTACAAATGCTAAAAGACTTGTATGAAAAAAGACAGAAAGAAAAAAGAAGAAAAAAATAAAGAAAAAAAATTATTAAACGAGATTGATCAATTTAAAGAAAAATTAGAAATAAAAAATAAAGAATCAGAAACTAGTGAATTAGAAATAAATACAATAGATGCTAAAAAAACAGATAATTATGATTCGGAAGATAGTGAAACATATACATAAATCTTAACAATTATAGAAAAGTTAGAAATTAATGAAAAACAAGAAGTAATTAATAGAGAAAACTTAGAAAATACAAACACAGAAATAAATACTCTTTATAAAGAAGATGATGAAAACATAATACCTAATACATCAGAAATAAGAAAACCTACATATTATTATAAAGATAAGTTTAAAAAATATAACCTAAAAATGAATATAACAAATGGACACCAAAACAAATAATTAATAAAAATTATAACTTTTTAGATTTAGACTGTGTAATAGACACAAATAAAACAATACAACTATGGGCAGGATACATGTCAAAACAATTATCAGATAATAATATAGATACAACAAATATACCAGAATATATAGAAAGGACATTAATAGGAACAGTAAAATTATGATTTTTAAACCTAGCCGAAGCAAGTAAAAAAGTATTAAGATCTGATAAAAAAATAGAAGGAACATCAACAATTACTAAAATATCATCAACAGAAATATTGAAAAAATATGAAGTAGCTATAAGAGATGAATTTAGCAGTATAACAACAGAAGAAGTAGAACAAAATAAAGAAAAAGATACGAATAGGAATTTAATGTTAAAATTAACAATATGTAATAAGTGCTATATAGATGAATATACGTGCGCATTTAAAGAATATTATTATAAAGGAACATATAATATAGAGGAAAGTAAGGAGGTAAGGAAATGATATTTTAGTAAATTGCCTGAACCATGTAGTTCAAAAATAATAAAGAGTTGGGATGAAGCAAAAATAGTAGATACCCTAGGAGCAAGAATAAAATTTTTACAACAATGGTATAGAAATCTATGTGAAAAATATAGAGAAGAAATAAAAATGGAAAAAACATTAATAAGAAATTTAGTATGTTGCAAAGATAAAATAGCACCCCTATTTGGATGTAAAGAAAGATATTATAAGAAAAGAAAAAGACATAAGAAATATAAAAAAAATACAAAAAAATCAAAATATAAGTATAAGAAACTAAGAAATAGATATTATGTAAAAAATTATAAACATAAAAGACCATATAGGAAAAAAAAATCTATAAAAGAATGTATTTGTTATAATTGTGAAAAACTAGGACATTTAGCTAGAGATTATAAAATGCCTAAACCCAAAAAAGAAACAAATATCAAAAATAAAGATAGAAAATACAGAATACATGCAAATAGATTATATAGATTACGAATTAGAAAGTGAAGATAGTATATATGAAATTTCAGAGAATGAAACAGATAATGAAATAGATAGTGATTTAGATTAATCAAATGACCGAAGAAGATATAAAAATAAACCAAATGACTGAAGAAGATATAAAAATAATAACAAAGGAAGAATATTTAAATGAAAAAGGAACAAATTAAAAAATAATATTTGATAATAATATATTTGACGAAATAAAAGAAAAAGAGTTATACCTAAGTGTAGAAAAAATATTTAAAATACCAACAATAAAAAATATATTTAGTAGAAAAAAGGAAGAATAGTGTGTAGTAAGCCAAAAAGAACATGCAATAGACTGTAGATATGCAAAATGAAGATCTAGTATACCACTAGTAACAAAAAGAATAATTAATAAAGAAATAAATAATATAGAAAGTAAAGACCCAATAAAATATGTAAACCTTGGAGGAACAGAGATATTGATAAAAGCATTTTTTAGAGAAGGAATAGATACACCAATAGAATTATATTTAGCAGATGATAGAATTATAAAACCTATAGAAAAAAGTATAATAACTGCCATAAGAGAAAATTTAATATACCAAAATTTAAATTTATAATAAGTGTGAATTATTCAGTAGTAATAACAGATAAAAACATAGATAAATCATTAGTATTATATTAGAAAATATCAGGTATAGAACTAACCCTAGGAAGTAAAATATTTACAACAAGATGTAAAAATCTATATGTATTAACAACAAAACATAAAATAACCAGAAAAATAAAATAAATAAAATACAATGAGAAAGTCCTTTCGAACAATTTGTAAAAACAATTGATAATAATGATTATAGTTACAAAGACATAGATATAGAAGAAGATTTAGAAATAATAAATGATAGAATAAGTACAACAAAAAGAATAGATTATGAAAAAGCAGAATCATCAAGCTCATAAAAAAACAAATTATGAAAGACCTTCAACAGTTAATTTAACTCAATATTACATAACAGAAACAATAAATGAAAAAGAATATTTAATACTCTTAAACACAGGACAAGAAGAAAATTATATAGCAAGATATCTATTAAAAAGTGAAGAAATAAAAT
This sequence comes from Capsicum pubescens, assembly GCA_030864215.1. Lineage (NCBI taxonomy): Eukaryota > Viridiplantae > Streptophyta > Magnoliopsida > Solanales > Solanaceae > Capsicum > Capsicum pubescens. The sequence goes on along the minus strand of CM061547.1, from coordinate 190,503,796 downwards.
CTAATAGGAATATATGCCCAGATCTACCAAGGAGTCTAATAAACAGTAAGGATACGACAGAAAAAGAAATAATAATAGGAGTTAGAAAAATAAAAATTGAATTTGAAATAAAGGAAGATATGCAAAAAGCAGACATAATATTAGGAATAAAATGATTAGAACAAGTAAAACCATACAATATAGAACATACACAATTATCTATAACATATAATAAAGAAAAATTATTAATAAAAAGAGCTTTTGCATGATATGAAAATATATGTACTTGTAAAAATAATAGTAGAAGGATATTATAATAGGTATTATACACATATGATGATACAGGAGCAGAAGCAAACTTATGTACTGTATACCAGAAGGTAAATGGGATAAGGTAAAAATATCAATAGTAGTCAAAGGATTTAATAATGAAGGAAGTTTAATTACATATAAAGCTAAAAATGTAAAAATACAGATATGGGATAAAATAATAACAATAGAACAAATATATAATTATGAACTAACATCAAAAGATATGCTTTTAGAAATGTTATTTTTAGATAAATTATACCCACATGTAATAACTAAAACAGATTGGCGGTTTACAACACCATATAAACAAAAAGTAAGAGCAAAAAGAGTTATCAATAAAATAAGAAAGAAAACTAATTGGATAAAAGGAACCTCTATTTATTGCACCAAATGCACGTGAACTGTTTGAAGCAGTTTCTAAAAGACATACAAGTCCGTTTCATAGCAAAGTTGTATGATTGTGTGTGTGTTGGTAGAGTTGAAATGGATGTTAAAAGTTATGGAGATTTTAACACTTCTTGTGTAACTTACAAGTTTTGATGATGTTACTACTCATTTTGCGGAGAAATTCAATGCACCAGTGGTACATCTGATATATATGCTTATAAGAACCACAACATTCTAGCTTTTTTTCCTTGGATATGTTACTTTGTTGGATCGAATAATGAGGTCAGGGATGGGATCTTTAAAGTCTTTATCACACTTGACACCTGCTGTGATCTGTGAAGAGGACGATAGTGGTGAATTGATTGGCAAAAAGATAATCTCTTATGGGGGAAATTGGAACATTGTGATGCTGCTATACTTAAGGTTCCAACATTGGCTCAAATTAGGTTTTTTATGGCATCATTTGTTGATATGTACACCAATATTGAGAATACTCATGTTAAAGTATTTTGATATGACTCGCCAAGAAGAAATAGTTCTAGTCTACCCATAGTGGTAAATTTACAAATTCCAGGGACCATGATTCTTGTTAATTACTTGAAATCAATTTGGTTGATGCTATTTAGAAGATTAAAAAATTCAAAGAATCCTTAATTCTTGATCCTGTATTTCAACCACTACTTTTTTAATACATTTTGAGAAAACATTTCCTAAGAGTTGGACATAACTGCTAAGTGTTGTACAGTTTGTGGCTTCATTTAGGGCTTAAATGTGATATTTTTTGAACCATTGAACTTAGTTGTATACTTGGATAATACAAGTCATATAAATAGCCTTTTACTGTTTATGGTTCTCGTGATTTTGATCATTTCAGCCGTGAACACTTTCTAGTTTCATGAGATCTTAGAGAATCGACCTTTACTATCATACTTCTTTAAGCGGCTTCCACTTCACCCTTACATTGGTGATTCCTAAATATTTAATCCTATAGATCAAATTATTTGGCCATACATATCAAACTTAGAATCATTAAAAAGCTTCAAAGCATAAGCCTTATTTTGTTTACTGAACATTTTCTTTATCATGAGAATGGATTGACTTAACTAACAATGTTGAATTATACGTTATAACTTTGTTTGTTCTCTTTGAATCTAACTCTTGAGATCTTTCGCCTATTAGGTAGAATTATTATTGTGATGACTTGTCCTAGGCCTTAAATCCATTCCCTTTAATGATCTCTCAACTCCCTCTCTAGTTAGGTCTTTTATAAGTGGATTCGACATATTATCCTTTGACTTCACAAAGTCAGTCGAGATAATTTCACTAGAGAATAGTTCTCTAATAGTATTATGTCTCCATCTTATATAATGAGTTTTACCGTTATACATCATGCTCTCTACCCTACCTATTGCATCTTGACTATCATAGAGTATGAATACTGGTGCCAAAGGTTTAAGCCAATAAGGAATATCTTTATAAAATTTTGGAGCAATTCAGCTTCTTCACCAACTTTATCTAATGCGATAAACTCAGTCTCTATTGTAGAGAAGTCAATACATGTCTGTTTAGATGATTTCCAAGAGACTGCTCCCCTATTGAGATTAAATACATATCAACTCGTGGATTTTTTTTTGTTTGACCTGGCGATTCAATTTGCATCACTATACCGTTCAATTATTGTTGGATATTTGTCATAATGCAAAGGATAGTCTTAAGTATGTTTTAGATTCTCTAAATCTCTTTTCATTGCCATTAAATGGGTTTGATTGTCATTACTTGTGTACCAACTCAATTTACTAATAATACAAGTTATATCTAGTTGTGTACGATTTATGATATACTTCAAAATTCCCTACACTCTTGCATACTCAAATTGTAAGTCACGTTCACCTTCATTCTTTTGAAGTACAAAGCTCACATTCATCGATGTCTTGGCAATATTGATATCCAAATACCTGAACTTATAAAGTACTTTTTCAATGTATTGAGACTATGAAAATTCCAGCCCTTATCAAGTTCTATACTTATCCCCATTATCACATAAACAACTCTAACATCTTTCATGTTAAACTTGCTCTTAAGCTTTCGTTTTGTAGCATTTATGTCAAAAATGTCTCTACTGATGATCAACTTGTCATTCACTGTAATACCCCACATGTTTCTAATCTTGGAAGTGAATAAGTATTCCTACATATGAAATCTCCTATCCTGTGATACATACTTTAGTACATGACTTAAAATGAATATCCTAGTGATAGGATAGCTTATGATGCATTAAGCATGTTCATATGAGTCACTTAAGGTAATACAAGCTAAGAGGTTTTGAATCCATCAAGTTTTAGTGTTCAATTCTATAAGGGTCATCTTTAAATGAGTATAACTCGATGTTAGTATGGTATTTTGGATGATTTAGACCAACAAAATTGTAGAGAATCGAATTAGCTTTCCACCGATACCAATTTCACCTTAATCCAATACCCGAGCGAAAAGTTATGCCTATTTTCGTGAGAGACAGTAAGGATAGACGATTGGTTAGGCGCCGCCCAACCAAACATAGGCGATTGGTTAGGCGCCACCCAACCTAGCTTAGGCAATTACTTGGGCGCCGCCTAAGTCAGTTCCAGGTGCCAAAAACACTCCATTTTAAGTTATTTTGAGGGTAATTAAGTCCTTTAACACTCCTTACACGTCCTTAAACTTAACCCTATGAAATATACAGCTTCTAAACATATTACAACCCTATTATCATCTCAAAGCTCATCATCCAAGACCACTAAAAGATAAAAACAACTAGGGTTGCATAACTAAGCTTGAATATCCAATTTCAAGAAAATTCCTCCATCAATCATCAAGAATCTTCCTTCTAAGGTATACGTGAGTTGATTCATGGACTCCTTTCATCCATGAAGCTCAAGAACCATCTTCTAAATTATGTATTATGATGTTTATGTTGTTGGTGGTTGATGTTCATGTGGTTGGAGTTTAATGATGCCTAAGATGGGATCTTTGTATGTTTTGTGTGAGGATATGGTGGTATTTAACGTATAAGCATGTGAAATTGGTGGTTGAATGTTTGAAATCTTGATAAATCCACCTATGCCTAAGATGTGAATGTAAGGTGTTTGTGAAAATACCTAAGGAAATAGAAATAATGCTTTTATGACATAATAAGTCCTAAATGACTATTCCATGTTCTAAGTTTATGTTCAACGTGATCCCCATGCTATTGACTTGAATTGAAGATGTTGTGTGAGATGCTCATGATATTGTTTTGATATGGAATGACCATGTTATTGAAGCCATGCAAGTATATACATGTTGTGTGCATTCTTGATCATGTGATAGTTTGTTGAGAATCATTCTTATTATGAAGTCCTTACTTATGATATTGTGAGTTGTGGACTCAAATCTTGTGATCAAGTCATGTTATGTGTGTTAGTTTCCTCCTATCAAGTCCTGGGGGTACTTATACCCGAAAACTATAGTTGTGTGCCTAGAGCTATGTCATGTTTCACGATATCTGAACTCAAGCTATGATTCCATAGACTTCAGTCAATCATGTGACTCAGGAAAACCTCATGATCTTAGTCAGTTGTCAGATATCAATAAAATTCCACCAGTCAACGGAATAAAGTAAGATTAAGTCATGTACAGTCAGTTATTCATGTCCAGTCCCTCCAGATGGGAGTAGAGGTTAGCACCGAGTGAACTCAAGGATGGGAACTCACCCGCCAGTTCAGGGTGTGATTCTTAGTTGTCATCCTTGTGTTCCAGAACTATGTAGCCAGCGTAGGTTGAGACATCTTAACCCGTCAGATTAGGGTTGATGAGGTGTCTTAACTTGTCAGTTTAGGGTTCCCACCATTCTCATTGATTACCCGCCAGATAAGGGTCACTCATAGGCTGTCCTTACCCGTGGCACGGTATTGACACCCCTCTAGTCGGGGCAGAGATTGGACCCTAGCTTAGCCATAACAGGCATACATGGGGCATGTCGTTTAAACACTAATTCCCACAGTTTCAGTATCAGTCTCAGTAAAAGAACTCAGGGCATTCTTCAGATGTCAGTATATACAGGACTGTCAGATACAGTCGTCCATGTTATCAGTTACAGTATCAATCATGACAGTTATCAGTAAACCATGTATTATTAAAGGTCATGCTATCATGTATTCATGGTCCCATATTCTATATATGTGTGTTTGCACTCCCACGTTCATATTAGTCAATTAGTGTTGTTCATGAATGAAACCCTTGTTGTTCAGCCTACCTTCCTCGTATACTCAGTACTCCAGTTGTACTGACGCATTTGCGCTATGGTGCTTTCTTTTTATGTTACACCATAGGTTCTGAGACATGAGCTCCAGCCCAGCAGTAGTGGTAGCATTCCAGTCGCAGAGACACAGTGAGTCCTCATCTTTTGAGGACATGATTGTTACATTTATTATTCCAGTATTTCAGTTTATTTTCAGTTCAGGGAGTTAGTTGGAGACATGTTCCTTCAACTCCTTATCCAGATAGTTTAGAGGCTTTCCAATTTATGTTCAGATTTGTGTTCAGACTTACCTTTCAGATTGAGTTATTTTAGGTATTTTGACCCACATGGTTTTATTCAGTTGAACCTTATGGCCTTACAGTTTTATGTATTCTACATTATTATATCATGATTTGCAGTATACAGGTACAGATATCATTCATGGGTTAGCTTGTGGTCCCTCGGGGTCATGAGCACCATGTAGCATTCCGGTTCAGCGAATCGAGGTGTTACAAACTTTGTATCAGAGCCTAAGGCTCAATAGAGTCCTAGGAAGTCTGAAAGCTGCATCTAGTAGAGTCTTGTTCATGGGTGTGTTGAGCGCCGCATTTATGTGCGGGAGGCTATAAGATGTTTTAGGAATAGTCCTCTTTCTTCATTATTCATGTCATGCTAGTGAGAATAATCACAAGTTAGACTCTTAGTCTAATCCATTCTTCTCTTATTCCATACCATGGTCCAAAAAAGAAGAAACCAACCACCTCCTCAGCCCGAAGATCCTTTGGGCGAACATGTTTCCTATGCGGAGTTTAGAGCCGTATTTACCATACTTTCTCAGTCCATGGCTGCACAGAATGAACGGCAAACAGTCATTCTGGCCAATCCAGTGGCCAATCCCAAAGCAGGTAGGGTTCGGGACTTCACCCGGATGAACCCTCCATCTTTCCATGGGTCTAAGTCTGATGAGGACCCTCAAGAGTTCATTGATGAAGTATAGAAGGTCATTGACATCATGGGTGTTACTTCTATTGAGAGTGCCGAGTTAGACGCCTACCAGTTACAGGATGTTTCTCATGATTGGTACAAACAGTGGAAGTCTGAGAGGTTAAATGATGCAGGCCCTATCGAGTGGGAGGAATTTGTCACGGCCTTCTTAGACAGATTCTTTCCCCAAGAGCTGAGGGAAGCCAAAGTTCTTAAATTCATTAACCTCAGGCAGGGGAATATGATGGTTAGGGAGTATTCTCTCAGATTTACTCAGCTAGCCAGGAATGCTCCTCATGTGGTTGCAGACAATAGGGCTAAAATGAGTAAGTTCGTGTCAGGGGTCAATGATAGCATGGTAAATGAGTGTAGGTCTGCGATGCTGATCGGTGATATAACCTTAGCCAGACTCATGACCTATGCCCAGCAAGTAGGAGAGCAGAAGTTTAAGACTAGGGAGAGGCAGAACAAGAGAGCAAGGTCAGGTAACTTCAACTTTGCACACCCCAAATTAGATGGAGGAAACCATTCACAGTTTCTCTCCAAGTCAGCCATTCCAACTCCTTTCTCTGCCAGCACTCCAGTGCCGAAGTTCAGAGATGGCAATCGAGACAAAGCGCCAGGCTCTAAATCTCAGGCCAGTGTTAGAAGTGCCCGAACGAATCCCCTTTGTCAGACTTGTGGTAAGAACCACATGGGCATTTGCAGAGTCGGTAGTGATATCTGTTTTGGTTGGGGCAAGCCAGGCCACAAGATTAGGGAGTGTCTGCAGTCAAGTCTTCAGGGTCAGCAAAATCATTCTGCAGCTCAGTCCGATCGCCCAAACCAGCAGGGTACCATTTCCAGTGCTACCAGTGGGCAACGCCCAAATAGACTCTATGTTCTTCAGTCTCGGCAGGATCAGGAAAATTCTTCTGATGTCGTTTCTGGTACGTTACAGATTTTCTATGTTCATGTTTATGCTTTGCTAGACCCAGGTGCATCCTTGTCTTTTGTTACTTCATACATAGCAGGCAATTTTAGAATCAGTCCTAAAGTCCTAGCAGAGCCCTTTTCAGTCTCTACCCCAGTGGGTAAAACCATCATAGCCTAGCAGGTATACAGGAATTGCCTGGTTATGATATCTCAGTAATCTACGTCAGCAGATTTAGTGGAGTTAGAGATGACTGATTTTGATGTCATCCTCGGCATGGATTGGCTTCATTCCTGCTATGCCACAGTCGGCTGTAGAAATAGGATAGTTCAGTTTCAGTTCCCGAATGAGCCCGTCCTAGAGTGTAAGGGTAGCATTTCAGCGTTCAGGGGTCAACTTGTTTCCTACCTACGGGCAAGGAAAATGATTTCTAAAGGGTGTGTGTATCATCTCGTGCATGTTAAAGATTCAAGTTCTGAATCTCCCAGCCTCAAAACAGTCTCTGTTGTTAATGAATACTCAGATATCTTTCCCGAAGATCTTCCAGGCATTCCTCCCGAAAGGGAAATAGACTTCGGCATAGACCTTCTTTTGGATACTCAATCTATTTCTATTCCTCCATAAAGAATGGCACCAACAGAACTTAAGGAACTGAAAGATCAGTTGAAAGATCTCTTAGATAAGGGATTCATCAGACCCAACATTTCCCCATGGGGTGCGCCAGTATTATTCGTGCGCAAGAAAGACGCTTCTCTAGGATGTGTATTGATTATCGTCAACTCAACAAGGTCACGGTCAGGAAAAGATATCCTCTTCCCAGGATTGATGATCTATTCGACCAACGTCAGGGTGCCAGTTACTTCTCCAAGATAGACCTCAGATCAGGCTATCATCAGCTCAGAGTTAGAGAATATGACATTCCAAAGATAGCTTTCCGTACTCGGTATGGTCACTTTAAATTTTTAGTCATGTTATTTGCTCTTACCAATGACCCTATAGCTTTTATGGATTTGATGAACCGTGTGTTCAAGCAGTGCTTAGACATGTTTGTCATAGTCTTTATAGATGATATTCTGGTCTATTCTCGCACAGAGCGTGATCATGCAGACCATCTCAGGATTGTTCTTCAGACTCTCAAGGATCACCAGTTATTCGCTAAGTTCAGCAAGTGCAATTTTTTTCTAAGATCAGTAGCATTCCTTGGCCATATTGTTTTTGGTGATGGCATTAGAGTAGATCCTCAGAAAACCGAGGCAGTAAGAAACTGGCCCAGACCCGTATCTCCATCAGATATTAGGAGTTTCTTGGGTTTGGCTGGCTATTACAGACGGTTTGTCAAGGGATTTTCTTCTATTGCATCTCCCATGTCCTGATTGACTCAGAAAAAGATTAAGTTTCAGTGGTCAGATTTATACGAGAAGAGCTTTCAAGAGTTGAAGACTCGACTCACCTCATCTCTAGTTCTAGCTATTCCAGATGGTTCAGACGGTTTTGTAGTCTATTATGATGCATCCAGAGTGGGTTTAGGTTATGTCCTCATGCAGCATGGTAAGGTCATAGCCTACGCCTCCAGACAGTTAAAGCCACATGAGAAGAATTATCCTATTCATGATCTTGAGTTAGTAGCGGTAGTTTTTGCTTTGAAGATTTGCAGGCATTATCTCTATGGAGTTTATGTAGATGTCTTCACAGACCATAAAAGCCTCCAGTATATCATTTCCCAGAAAGATCTCAATCTTTGCCAGAGAAGATGGTTAGATCTCTTGAAGGATTATGACATGAGTGTTCTTTATCATCCAGGCAAGGCCAATATTGTGGCCGATGCTCTCAGTCGACTCTCCATAGGTAGTATTTCTCACATTGAGGATAGTAAGAAAAATATGGCTCGGGAGATCCATCATCTTGCTAGACTAGGTGTTCGCTTAGTCAATTGTTCAGAGAGTGGTGTATGTGTTCATAGTAGTTCAGAGTCATCTCTAGTTTCTGAGGTGAAAGAGAAACAAGACAGGGATCCTAGCCTTGTCAAGCTCAAAGAGTCAGTTCAAAATTAGAAAGTCGAGGTTTTCTCCCAAGGGGGAGATGGTGTTCTTCGTTGTCAGGGTTGTCTACGTGTTCCAAGTGTAGATGAATTGAGGTAGCGAATTCTTGCAGAAGCGCATGGTGCACAATACTCTATTCATCCAGGGTCCACTAAGATGTACTGCGATATGCGGGAGATCTATTGGTGGAGTGGGATGAAGAGAGATGTTGCAGATTTTGTGGCTAAGTGCTCTATATATCAGCAGGTTAAGATAGAGCATCAGAAACCTAGTGGTTCCATGCAAGAGTTCACCATTCCTACTTGGAAGTGGGAAGAAGTAAACATGGACTTCGTGATGGGTTTGCCTAGAACTCGTCATCAGCATGATTCAGTCTGGGTCATTATAGATAAAATGACCAAGTCAGCTCATTTCCTTCCTGTTCGTACTTCTTATTCCGCCGAGGATTATGCCAAACTCTATATCAAGGATTTAGTAAGGTTACACGGTGTTCCATTATCTATCATCTCAGATAGAGGTACCCAGTTCACCTCTCACTTTTGGAAAGCATTCCAAAAGGGTTTCGGTACCCAAGTCCATCTCAACACAGTATTTCATCCTCAGACAGATGGTCAAGTAAAGAGGACCATTCAGACACTTGAAGATATGCTAATGGCATGTGCAATTGACTTCAAGAGAAGTTGGGATGACTACTTGCCTTTGATTGAGTTTGCATACAACAATAACTATCATTCTAGTATTCAGATGGCTTCATTCGAAGCTCTCTATGGTAGGAGATGTAGATCTCCGATTGGTTGGTTCAAAGTTAGTGAGGCCTCAATCATAGGTCCTGACTTAGTATTTGATGCCTTAGAGAAAGTTCAGTTGATCAGAGAGAGACTCCAGGCTGCTCAGAGCCGACAGAAGTCCTATGCAGATATTCGTAGAAAGGATCTCGAGTTTGAGGTCAATGACTATGTCTATCTTAAGATCTCTCCCATAAAGGGAGTGAAGAGGTTTAACAAGAAAGGAAAACTCAGTCCCCGGTATGTTGGTCCCTTTAGAATTCTTTGTCGCTTCGGCAAGGTAGCTTATGAGCTTGAGTTGCCTTTAGATCTAGCCTTAGTCTATCAAATCTTCCATGTCTCTTTGCTCAAGAAGTGCATGGGTGACCCAACAGTTGTTGTCCCTATTCAGAGCATCGACATTCAGAACAGCCTCACTTGTGAAGAGATTCCGGTCAAAATCTTATATTATCAGACTCGTAGATTGAGGAAGAAAGAAGTCCCTCTAGTCAAGGTTCTTTGGCGAAATCAGTCTCATGAGGGAGCTACTTGGGAAGTAGAAGAATATATGCATACCAAGTATCCTCACCTCTTCCTCGCCAATTCAGATCAAGCTCAAGGTAATAGTTCTCTTTAAGCTTATTCAGTTTCATGTTCATGTTTCAAGTATAAACTTGTTACCTATTAAGCGTTTCATACTCAGTCATGCATTTATGTGCCAGTTGTCCGTGCATCAGATATGCACGAGTTCAGTATGTTTAACATGTCAGTCATGAGATCAAGTTTTAGTTCTTCATGTTCAGTTCATGTTCTATTGTCTTGTATCCCTTCTTAGTAAATTCTCATTCGAGGACGAATGTTCCCAAGGGGGAGATATAATACCCCGCAAGTTTCTAAGCTAGGAAGTGAATAAGTATTCTTGAGTAAGAAATATCCTATCCTGTGATTCATACTTGAGTACATGACTTACAATGAATATCCTAGTGATAAGATAGCTTATGATGCATTAAGCATGTTCATATGAGTCACTTAAGGTAATATAAGCTAAGAGTATTTGAATCCATCAAGTTTTAGAGATCGATTTTGCAAGGGTCATCTTTGAAAGAGAATAACACGATGGTAGTGTGGTATTTTGGCTGATTTAGACCTACCAAATTGTAGAGAATCGAATTATCTTTCCAACGATACCAATTTCGCCTTAATCCAATACCCGAGCAAAAAGTTATGCCCATTTTCGTGAGAGACAATAAGGATAGGCGATTGGTTAGGCGCCGCCCAACCAAACATAGGTGATAAGTTAGGCGCCGCCCAACCTAGCTTGGGAAATTACTTGGGCGCCGCCTAAGTCCATTCTAGGAGCCAAAAATACTCCGTTTTGAGTTATTTTGAGGGTAATTAAGTCTTCTAACACTCCTCACACGTCCTTAAACTTAACCCTATGAAATATATAGCTTCTAAACATATTACAACCCTATTATCATCTCAAATCTCATCATCCAAGATCACTAAAAGATAAAAACAACTAGGGTTGCATAACTAAGATTTAAGATCCAATTTTAAGGAAATTCCTCCGTTAATCATCTAGAATCTTCCTTCTAAAGTATGCGTGAGTTGATTCATGGACTTTTTTCATCCATGAAGCTCCAGAACCATCTTCTAAATTATGTATTATGAATTTTATGTTGTTGGTGGTTGATGTTCATGTGGTTGGAGTTTGATGATGCCTAAGATGGGATCTTTGAATGTTTTGTGTGAGGATATGGTGGTATTTAACGTATAAACATGTGAAATTGGTGGTTGAATGTTTGAAATCTTGATGAATCCACCTATGCCTAAGATGTGCATGTAAGGTATTTGTGTAAATATCTAAGGAAATAGAAATCATGCTTTTATGACATAACAAGTCCTAAATGACTATTCCCTGTTCTAAGTTTATGTTCAACATGATCCCCATGCTATTGACTTGAATTGGAGATGTTGTATGAGATGCTCATGATATTGTTTTGATTTGGAATGACCATGTTATTGAAGCCATGCAAGTATATACATGTTGTGTGCATTCCCGATCATATGATAGTTTGTTGAGAATCATTCTTATTTTGAAATCCTTACTTATTATATTGTGAGTTGTGGACTCAAATCTTATTATCAAGTCATTTCATGTGTGTTGTTTTCCTCCCATCGAGTCCTAGGGGTAATTGTACCCGAAAACTATAGTTGTGTTCCTAGAGCCATGTTATGTTTCACTATATTCGAACTCAAGCTATGATTCCATAGACTTCAGTCAGTCATGTGACTCAGGAAAACCTCATGATCTTAGTCAGTTGTCAGATATCTATAACATTCCTCCAGTCAGCGGAATAAAGTAAGATTAAGTCATGTACAGTCAGTTATTCATGTCTATTCTCTCCAGATGAGAGTAGAGGTTATCACCGAGTGAACCCAAGATGGGAACTCACCCACCAGTTCGGGGTGTGATTCTTAGTAGTCATCCTTGTGTTCCAGAATTACGTAGCCAGTGTAGGTTGAGACATCTTAACCCATCATATTAGGGTTGATGAGGTGGCTTAACCGGTCAGTTTAGGGTTCCCACCGTTCTCATTGAGTACCCACTAGATAAGGGTCACTCACAAGCTGTCCTTACCCGTGGCACGGTATTGAAACCCCTCTAGTCGGGGCCGAGATTGGACCCCAGCTTATCCATAGTAGTCATACATGGGGTATGTCGGTTAAACACTACTTCCCACAGTTTCAGTATCAGTCTCACTAAAAAAACTCAGGGCATTCTTCAGATTTTAGTATATACAGGACTGTCAGATACAGTCGTTTATGTTATCAGTTATAGTATCAGTCATGACAATTATCAGTAAACCATGTAGTATCTTACAGGTCATGCTATCACGTATTGATGGTCCCAGTTTCTATATGTATGTTTGTACTCCTACGTTCATATTAGTCAGTCAGTGTTGTTCATGTATGAAACCTTTTATGTTCAGCCTACCTTTCTCGTATACTCAGTACTCCAGCTGTACTGACGCATTTCCTCTATGGTTCTTTCTTTTCATGTTACACCATAGGTTCCGACACACGAGCTCCAGCCCAGCAGTAGCGGTAGCATTCCAGTCGCAGAGACATAGTGATTCCTCATCTTTCAAGGACATGGTCGTTACATTTATTATTCCAGTATTTTAGTTTATTTTTAGTTCAGGGAGTTAGTTGGAGACATGTTCCTTCAACTCCTTATCTACTAGATAGTTTAGAGGCTTTCAGATTTACGTTCAGACTTAGCTTTCAGATTGAGTTGTTTTAGGTATTTTCACCCACATGGTTTTATTCAATTGAACCTTATGGCCTTATATTTTTATGTATTCCGCATTATTATATCATGATTTGCAGTATACAGGTACATATATCAGTCATGGGTTATCTTGTGGTCCCTCGGGGTCATGAGCACCGTGTAGCATTCTTGTTCAGTGAATTGGGGTGTTACATCCACATACCAACAAACAATTACTTTGTGATTTAGAGTGTCTTTAATGTAAATATTTTTATCACACTCATTTATCTTAAATTCATTTGTCAACATGATTTGATCAAATTTTGCATGTTACTGTTTGAGTGCTTGCTTTAGTCCATATAGTGACTTAACAAGTTTGCATTTTTTTTATCAGGAGCTACAAAATCTTCGAGTTGTTCCATGAAATCTCTCCGCCAATTCTCCATTTAAGAAAGTTATTTTCACATTCATTTGATAGATTTCAAGATCATATACCGCAGCTAATGCAACCAACACCTGAATGGATGTTATCCTTGTTACTTGCGAGTATGTGTCAAAATAATCAAGGCCTTTTTTTCTACTTAAGTATTACACAACAAGTCTTGCCTTGTATTTGTGAATAGTACCATCAACTTTTATTTTCCTTTTGAAAATCCATTTAGAATGTAAAGGTATATTTTCTGGAGGAAGATCAACCAACTCACAAGTATGGTTGCTCAAGATTGAATCAACATAACTGACTTTCTCTTCAAAAAGAATGAGTCTGCAGATGACATTTATTCTTTAAATGTTTGAGGCTCATTTTCAAGTAGAAATGTTACAAAATCTGATCTGAAGGAAGTCGACTTTCTTTGTCATTTACTACACCTTGAATTCTCTTTAATAAGTACATTCTTCTTTGATTCATTCCTAGGTCAATTAAATTCTTCACTAGAAAACCCATGTCTAGTCTTATATGGATAAATAAGAACACAACATTATCTAATTTAATTATCGTATTATCATGGATGTCCGGATATTCGAATTTATGAATAAAAAATTGACATGCTTTACTATTCATAGAATATTTGATGAAAACACAGTCCACAATCTTTGGTCCTATTTTAACTTTTTTGGGTATAGAAACTTGGACTTCACTAGATACCTCTACACTTTGAAATATTTCATGTTGGATTTCCTTCCATTCCATTTCTCATATGAAATAGATTGTGTCTTTCTATGGGGCACTTTATTGAGTATTTGATTAGCTGTAAGGATAGCTTTCCTCCACAAGTTTTACAGTAAATCAAAATTATAAGTAACTTTTCATTATTTCCTTCAACATTTAATTTTTTATTTTCACAATTTTATTTTATTAGGGTGAATATAGATTTGTAGTTTGTTGGACAATTTCATTTTCCAAACATATGTCTACCAAAAGAGATTCATATTTTCCACTCTTATCACTTCATATCATTTTAATCTTTTTATCCAACTGATTTTCAACTTCAGCTTTATATTGCCTAAATGATTGTGTTGTCGCATCCTTACTATTTAGTAAATAAACACAATACTATTTAGTGCAATCATTAATAAAAGTTATGAAATATTTTTTTCCACCACGAGATGGTGCTGATTTCATATCACAAATATCTGTGTGAATTAAGTCTACGGGATTGAAATTTCTCAACAAACTTATACGGATGCTTAACATACTACGAGTCAACACTTGTTTGACACTTTGATTTACTACATTCAAAGTTTGGCAAAACTTTTAAATTAACAGTTTTTGTAAGGTTTTATAAATGACATATCCTAAAAGTTCATGTCATAATTTATTTGACTCAAGCAAATAAGAAGAAGCCTTAACTTTGTTTATTTCAACAGCCATTACATTAAGTTTGAAAAGGCCCCAATGAGATAGACCTTTCCTACACACATTTCATTCTTGCTTATTACAACTTTTTTTGAAACAAACACACACGTAAACCCATTTTTAACAAGAAACGTTGTAGACACTAAGTTGTTCCTAATAGTAGGAACATGAAGAAATTATTGAGAGTCAATAACTAGTCAAAAGTCATTTTTAGGAATATCCTCCCACTTTCTTCAACTTTGGTTGTTTCAGTATTCGCATTAAGATCATTTATTTGGGATCAACGATATAAGTAGTCAAATCTTCTTTATTCACACAAACATGTCGAATGACTCCTGAATCAAACTACCATTCATTTGATTTTCAAACTGGATTGCATTTAGTGATCATAACACATATATTTTCAATTTTTTCAGTTGCTTCGATCATGTTTATCTTATTTTTTTTCTTGTTATTCTTCATAACTTGACAATTTCGAGTTTTGTGGTCAATTTTATTACAATTGTAGCACTTGCCTTTGAACCTTTTCTTGTTCTGCTTTTGTCTTGTTCAGAAGACTTATTCATCATCCTATTATGTGTAGCATTATTTTTAACAATATTTGCACCCATCATTGTTGATTTTTTAAGCAACTTATTATCCTCTTCTATCTTGAGACGACTCACAAGATTTTCAAACCATACAATTGGTTTTAAAACATTACTTTTTCAGGAACATAAGAATTTTTACTTGTGAACCTTTGCATAAAAGAGCATTATTTGCTACCATTCATTAAAGTTGACACTAGAAATTTTTTATATTTCTCTATCGTTGCTATTAGTAGAACAACATATGAACATCTTGATGACAAAATATTGATTGTCGTTGGGAAAACACTATTCACAATCAAATCAATTTGTTGTTTAGTTTCATTCATTATTTTTCTATCAATCTTTGACAAATACTGTAGTATTTTAAAATACTAAGACTAAAGACTTAATATTTAAAAAACTTATTTCTAGTCAATGATGAAATTGTTATGTCTTCAAATCATCAATCAAACAAACTTTCAAACCTAACAAAATTCGTATGTTCTTCAACTCGGAATCAAATTCAAACAGAGTAGAATACCATAAGTTTTAATCTCCAAAAATCAATATAGAGAGTTTACCGAATCTGTGAAGTTTTTATATTCTTTGAATCGAATTTTTAATATAATTTCTTGGTGATGTTTTTATATTTTTCTAATTGTGGGAGTAGTAGTCAAAAAAATTTAATCTCCACAAAATCAGACTCAATACAGATTAACTAAGCAATTGATATATAAATGGTGATATTTCTTCCCACTAAACAAGCACAAAAAATAAATAATTTTATAATTTCCATAAGATTGTTATTTTCGTTAAATAAAATTTGTATTTACAAAATAAATTTCAATAACAACTTTAAAAACAATGAAGAAGTTCAAACTACTTTATGAAAAATAGCAAAATCAAATATTTAGAAAAATATGAAGATTAGAAGATTCAAGTCCACCGAATTCTCGGTGTGCTCTTAAGATTATTATTCCCCTCAAGTGCCTGAGGTAATGAAATATATCCTCCCAGGATAGAATGAATCACTTCAACAGAATAGCAACCTTAAATTCTGCTGAACTACAAACGCACTCAACGGTAGCCAATCACACTTGAGTTTTTCTTTATCAAGAAAAATATGACATTATTTACTTCACAAAAATCATATTCATATTTTGAGGAGAAATAAAAAATTTATAATCAAAAGGTGGTGCCTCAGAAAAGAAGTAATGGCTCAGAAAGTGCACGTCTTCCTAAAGGTGCAACTTTTCATAAAAGTGCAACTCTTCAAAAAAGTCACAACCCATTAGAAAGTTCATACATATCCAAAGTGAAAAGGTGTGTATTCAAATTACGTCCTTTCTCTTGGTGTTTTTCTGAAAAAACACCTATTCATTTTTCATTCACACCTCTTAGAAATGTAACACTACTTTTGCTGAATGGTCGATTTGTCTCTATAATATGGTCTTATGCAATTCTTACCCCATGAGTTATTTTTTGGAGTTGCTTGGTTCTAGTCCATTTCTTAATGATTTTATAAGAAATTTTCATTTTAATGAGATAAGTAATAGTGCATATTGTATGTCCAGCCATGCCACAGAGATTGTATGCTGGCAAATGAAGTGCTTGTAGTTCGACTTGAATGGAGGCTAATACATTCATGATTAATTGTATGTTTTTGTCAAATGAAAACACCAACTTGGATAGGAAAACAATGGTGATCTTTCACATTCTTGGGATTGTACTGTCACGACTCGAACCAAGGCCTTGGTCGCGATAGGCATTCCAGATCCTATAGGCCCAGAAGACCCCTTAACGAAATCATAAGAATAACTTACAAAGAGGTGTAGAAATATAATGAAATTCAAATAAGTCTGTAAAACTAAATAAAAATGGAAACCCAAACTTTAAATAAACATCATAACTAAAGACATATGTCAAACCCAGTCTACAAAGCCTCTAATCATGACTAAATTGTCTAAAAGAGATAAGGCCCTGGCAATACCCTGAAATGAAATTTAATACTAAAACATCTAAACTAGTTCACCTTAAGAAAGATGGAGGGCTCACCAACTCTGGATGGTGTCTGACCAAATCCTAATGATGCACCGAATCGTGAGAATGTGCCTCTAAACCTACATCATAAGACGATGCTGCCTCTCGAGGATAATCAATAGGTTGAATGTATTGACATGTAGAACAACCCAAAACAACATATATTTATATAAAGTATACAAGAGCATAGGAACACAATTTACAAAATAGAAATCAAAACCCATGGTCTTAGTTAAAGGTTTCAGAATAATCTCTTAAAAACATAGACTCAACTTTTCTCTTTAATTTTGATCTAGATGGTATCCCGACATTCTCTTTACCCCACGGGTTGTATAGGTCTAGTATTAACTAATTGGCCAAGCCCCCAATCCAAGTTTGTCGCAAGGATTTTGTTCTCTACATACTAGTATACCAAAAGCACAAAGCAATCATACCATGATAATCCATATTTTAGGATAACATCAATCCCGCATCGGTAAAATATGGTTTCAGGAAAAGAGTCTTTCAACTCGTTCCTTCTTGATTAACCATCTAACTCTCTTTAAGCCCATTTTTAGTTTCTTAAAAATATTCACTATTCTTGAAAATAATCTTTTTCTTATTAAGGGCATTGTCTTATTTGGTATCGTCAAATCAAGACTTGCAAGTATCATATAATCTCTTCTCTTTATCCCTTTATTCAAAAACATATCATTGATCATCAAAATGATTTAAATATCAAATAAGATTTCTCCTTTAAAATTGTTATGCAATTAAGTAAAACATTTTTCTTCAATATATCATTGTGACCCTTAAAAATGATCATTTTTTTACAAATTCATACAATTCTCATGGGAAAACAAGAGCATTTAAAATACAAGAAACACCCTTTGAATCCATATAAATAAATAGTATCTAATTTGCTAAGAGAAATATTTAAAACTCAAACTTTTGTCATTCAATAAATATTCCACAACGCTAGTTAAATGCATAATTTTCATCATAAAAAAGGATTCATAATTCATATTCTTCAAACAATTTCAAAACCCATATCGTACATATATGTATATATATATATATGCAATTTAGAGTATAGGAAAACCATTATTTTTATGCCCATGAGTAGTAAGGTTGTTCTATAAACCTCTTAGATGAAGGAATTGACGTAATTTGATCCTTAGAGCTAAAGAACCTTTAACCCTACGTAATTCTCTTCTCTATTACTTTAGGGATGTTTACAAAATAATTTTGAGTAAATGGAGTCATTCTTAGGGACTTAATAATGTATTAGGTGAGTAAGGAATATTTTAAGGATGTAAAAAGACCCAAACATTCCTGAAATAACATTAAAATGATGGTATATCGATGATGGAGGGGTGTGTGTGTGGAACGACCCTTTAACACCCTCAAAACTTTGAGCATTTTATTTTTGGCCTTTTGACAAGACAAAAACCAGGGCCTTGTCGTGTCGGGTGCCTCAAGTCTAACCGGGACCACAGACCACCCCCAATACCCAACCATAACCGTACAACACCCTATGTCGGATGACTTCCAAACATATAATAAGATAGAACAATAAATAATAAAAGGAAATAATAAAATCCATATTCATAACCATCCAAACATCCAACCAGTGTCATCCCCAATACCAATACCAATGCTAAGGTTGACCAATACTGATACCTCATATGCCTATAGTAAACACACAAAGCCTCTAACCGAAAATAAAGAACATCCAGTCGGGACTTACCCTCGATCATAGCCAAAACCAAAGTCCAAAATATAACCAAAAGTATGAAAAGATATCCATAACATGAAATGGAGTCTTTCGGAGTATGAAAGCTCACCACTTCAGTCTGACACAAATGTTGTCCCCGAATACAAGTAACTGAGCAGGAGGAGTAGTATGGTTGGTTCCTGCATCGTATAGGGATACAGTGGCCGAAGATGGGCTAGCAGGTGAATGCTAGAAGGTACTCAGGAATAAGTATAAAGTAATGTCATTATTCAAAACCAAAGTAAATATCCAAATGCAGTCACATTCATACACATATATATATATATATATATATATTATTCCAGGAAAGGGAATCAGGTTAAGCATGTATTTAAATCTTCAACATGGGTTGTATAGCTTGATTTTCCTAAAACCACCCATGGGCGATGTAGGTTCAGTGTTGCCCCCTAAACGGTCCCCAGTGTGTGTAGCCGCACGAATCGGAGATATCATAGGGGTCGGGGATTCCTGTGTACCCTTTTCCCTCTATGATACATATATAGAAGTATAAACCTAAGGGATACTCGTGTGCCCCACAAGTATATGGTCACCATGACAAACCCTCATGTAGGCAAACATGAGTTTCTAGTGTCCGTCCATTGGACTCACACCTTAATAGTTAGCTATCAAAACCCGCAATTATTTCCCAATTAAAACCTTTTAGCACATAACTAAACCACCAAATCTAGAAGTTAACTAACAAGGCATTATGAAGTGGTATCGTCATACCGACTATAGCTTGCAAGCAATTTCATTAGCCAAGTCTTAGAGGATTCCATGTACCCCAGAAGATTTCCAACCAAACCAAAGCCATGGCCACCAAGTCCTTCCCAATATATTTAAAACCATTTAAACCAATTTAGGTTCCATTACTATCTTATGCAATGCAAAATTTTCAATAAAAGTCATACTATGTAACAAATGAATTCTCATTGGCATTTTAACAAACATGTTGAGGGCATATAATTTACAAAACCAAAACCAAGAACCAATTAACCATTCCCATGCAACCACGTGTTCAAACTAACATTATAACATGGAAAACCATAAATAGAACATGGGAAAACATCATCCAACCATTAGTAATGAAATCCCCCAACACATATTTCAAAACCAACACAAACCCACACTATTTCCATGAAAACCATTAAGTAAAACATGCTTTTAGTTTGAACTAACAATGAGAGAGTAGCAACATGACTTAGACAATAAGAAAGAAGAAGAGAAACCACCCTTAACAACCTTAATTGATTGCTTTGAAGAAACCCTAGCCTCTTCTTGAATGAAGAGTTTGAGAGAGATTAAGAGTATTTTTTTAGAGTGTTTGATTGAGAATGGGAGGTTAATGAAGTCCCAAAAGATGTTTTAGGTCATGGGGTCAAAAGTAGTTATTAGGGGAAATATTCAGAATACCCCCAACCTAAACTGTAAAACCCACAAGTGGGTACGGTTTGGGCCCCTCGCCCGTACCCATATCATACGAGTGGTACCTTCCACTCATACCTTGATCAGAAAGTTGGACACCACATTGTGTCCAACATATGACTCCAATACCCCCAACTAGTGACCAGACCATACAATTTGTATGGTCCAGTCGTACCCTAGGCAGAATCTAAAGTGAATGACACTAGACAACATACGATTACACCTTACAACTTCTACCCTATCCTCATGAATATTAGTAAGCCACTCATACTCATAGCCAAGTCATGTTACTAAGTTTCTGATTAAGTAAAGGACTAAGCTAATGAACCATCACCAACCATACGACCCGTATGCACCAAGTCGTAACCATAATAGAAACCCTACCATCACATATTGGACAACTTACCAATTGGGTCACCTGACCCGCACCCACACCATACGACATGTATGGTAGGTCGTATGATGATCAGAAGGTTTAAGACAGGAAATTTTCAAGGGCCAAAACCCAGGGTGTTTCAATTTCTCCCCCACTTAGATCATTCATACTCGAATGGACAAGGTAGTACAAACACGATCAAATCCACAAACACCCCTACCTTACCTTTAAGATAAAAAATAGAGATATCAAGGAATCAATCTTTCTTTTAATCCACACGGATTTCTGGAGACAAAAATAGGAACGAATACTTGGACCTCATATCCTATTCATCTTCCCATGTAGCCTCTTCCACCTTGTGGTTCCTCTATAGAACCTTTATCGAGGCCACATCCTTGGTTTGCAATTGGCGAACCTAACGATCCAAGATCTCAACCAGGATCTCTTCATAAGATAGGGAATCCAAAATACCAATATCCTTTACTGGCATAATTTATTATGGATCACCTATATACTTTCTTAGCATAGAAATATGAAATACCGGGCGAGTAGATCTCAAACTAGAAAGCAACATCAACCTATACGCAACATTTGTAACCCTTATCAAAATCACGTACGGACGAATATACCAGGTACAGAGTTTCCCCTTCTTCCCAAACTGCATTACTCCCTTCATAGGAGACACCTTTAAGAACACCCTATTCCTAATCTCAAACTCCATGTCCATTCAGCTCACGTCTGCGTAGGACTTTTGGAGACTTTGGGCAGCCTTAACTCTATCTCGAATCACTTTCATCTTCTCCATAGTGAACCAAGTCTAGACCAAACATATCTGTCTCGCCAAGATTAAATCACCCAATAGGAGACCTACACCTCCTACTATACATCGCTTCAAATGGAGCCATCCCAATGCTAAAGTGGTAGATATTATTGTATGCAAACTCTACAAGAGGTAAGTGCTCAACCCAACTACCACCATAGTCAATCAAGCAAGAACGAAACATATCCTCCAATGTTTGAATAGCCCTTTATGCTTACGCATCCGACTGTGGGTGAAAAGAAGTGCTCAGACTCATCTTAGTCCTAAACCCTTTCTAAAATAAATGCCAAAAGTGTTAATGAAAATTGCATACCACGATCAAAGATATTAGAGATAGAAGCCCCATAAAACTTTACAATCTCTTAGAGGTACAACCTTGCATAATACTCGGACGAGAAGTTAGTTCATACTGGCAAATAGTGAGACGACTTTGTCATTCTATCCATGATGACCCAAACCAAATCAAATAGATTTTGAGATTGAGGTAGACCGATAACAAAATCCATGTTGATCACTTCCTACTTCTATTTAGGCAACTCAATCTCTTGATACAATCCATCGGGTCTCATGTGCTCAACTTTTATCTGTTGGCACATCATGCACTTGGCTATAAAATTAGCCATATCCTACTTCATATTGCTCCACTAATACATCTCCTTGAGGCCATGATACATTTTTGTCAAACCGAGGCGAACAATATAGCGCGACTCATGCACCTCAGCCAGAATCCTCTCTCGTAAACCATCTATATCAGGAATACATAATCTTTCTTGTTACCGCAGGGTACCATCACCACTAATATTGAAGGCCATCACCTTCTTGTCACCTACATCACAGTTGATCCTCATCAAGAAAGGATCTAAAATCTGTTTCTCCTTGATCTCAGCACCAAGAGACGACCGCGATACTTCCTGCACTAATACACCACCATCCTCGAAGTCTAAGAGGTAAACTCCTAAGTTAGCCAAACGGTGAATGTATTTTAACAACTCCCACTTCTCCTTATCCAAATGAGCTAGAATCCCCATGGATAACCTTCTAAGAGCATCAAGAACCACGTTAGCTTTACCTGGGTGGTAGTGAACACTCATGTCATAATCCTTGAAAAGCTCAAGCCATCTCATTTGCCTGAGGTTAAGATCTTTCTAAGTAAACACATACTACAGTCTCTTATGATTAGAAAAGATATCCATATACACCCCATATAAATAGTGATGCCAGATTTTCAACACGAACACCATAGCTAGAAGTTCCAAGTCGTGAGTCAGGAAATTCTTCTCATGAACCTTTAACTGTCTAGAGGAATAAGTTATCACCTTTCCATGCTACATCAGAACGTAACCAATTCCTATACGGGACGTATCACAGTAGATCACAAACCCATCAGTGTCTTCAGACAAAGTCAAAACCTGAGCTGAAGTTAGCTTATCCTTCAGCTTCTAAAAATTCCCCTCACAAGCATCATACCACTAGAACATTACCTTCTACTAAGTTAAGTTAGTCAATAGGGCAGTTATCGTTACAAAGATTTCCATAAACTTCCTATAGTAACTAGCTAAACCTAAGAAGCTTCGAATATCGATTGGATTTGTGGGTCTAGGCCGCTTCTTCACCACTGAAACTTTCTACGGATCCACCATGCTCCCTTTATTAGATATGATATGACCCAGAAAAGTGACAACGTTCAACCAAAATTCACATTTCAAAAATTTAGCATACAACTGTTGCTCCTTCAAGGTCTGCAATACAATGCGAAGGTGATTTTTATATTCACCTCACTCTTAGAGTACACCAAAATGACATCTATGAAAATAATGACAGAAAAGTCCAAAAATTGATGGAAGACCCTATTTATCAAATCCATGAATGTCGTTGGGGCATTGGTCAACTAGAAAGACATAACTTGAAACTCAAAGTGCCCATACTGGGTACTGAAGGCAGTCTTAGGGATATCCACTTTCCTAATCTTTAACTAATGATACCTGGATGGAAGATCAATTTTGGAGAAAAAGTTAGCATCCTAAAACTGATCAAATAAATCATCTAACCTTCGAAGAGGATACTTATTCTTTATCATCACCTTATTCAACTGTCAGTAATCAATACACATCTGAAGGGAACCATCCTTCTTGTATATGAATAACATTGGTGCACCTCACGAGGACACACTAGGATGGATGAAACCCTATTTAGAAAATCTTTGAGTTTCTCCTTAAGATCCTTCAACTCAACTAGAGCCATTATATATGGAGGAATAGAAATTGGACGAGTGTCTAAAACAAGATCAATCCAAACTCAATCTCCCTATCAGAAGGAACACCAAGAAGGTCGTCAGGGAATACCTCAAGAAATTCATTCACCGCCAAGATAGAATGTAAAGAAAGACCATCCGAGTTAGAATCTTTAACCCAGACTAGATAATAGAGACACCCCTTGGAGATTAATCCCTAAGATCTAAGATATGATATCAAATTTCCCTTAGGAGCTAGGGAACCACCCTCCCACTCAATAATTGTCTAATTAGGGAATTTAAAGACAACCTTACAAGTCCAACAATTTAGAGAAGCATAGTATGAGTGCAACCAATCCATCCGTAATATGACGTTAAAATCTACCATATCTAATTCAAATATATCTACCAAAGTTTTTTTACTACCCAAAAATACCACACACCCCTATAGACTCTTCTAGCAATCACAGAGCCACTTACCAGGGAAGAAATTCAAACCTCAGGACCAAAACTAAATTGCACAGCCAAAAATACAGTCATATAAGAGAGAGAGGACTCTAGATAAAGTAAATAGTACACTTCATGGGAAAAAAGTTTCAACATACCAGTCATGATATCAGTCAATGATTCAAACTCCATGCGGGTAGTAAGAGCATAAAGATTATTTTAATTGATGTTGAAACTAGATGGTACATCCTTCGGTGCCAAAGATGATGATGAAGTAGATGGAACCTTGTTCTCCTCCAAAGAAACCTTACCAATAGGATAATTTCTAAGCATATGCCCTAGCTGACCACAATTGAAGCACTTGTCCCTCCCCTCATTACAAAAACCCTAATACAATCTACCACAAAACCTATAGAGAGGATATAATAGAGCTGAATGGGACCCATTAGCCTAAGATTGGGCACCTTGTTCCCTGAAGTTGTCACCATCATGGAAACTCCTATCACCCAACAGCTTTGGATAGGGAGCACTAGCCGTCGAGTAAGACCCAGAATTGCCCCACTTCTTCTTGGCCTACTTTCTACCATCCTTGCCACTATGTTGTTGGCCACTTCCCTGCTTAGCGAACCTAAATTCCTTACCCTACCTCTCCCTTATCTCAACATGCTTCTTTTTCGCTTTCTCTACCTGTTGCATGTACACAACCAACCTGGAGTATCCATTTCCTTGATCAACAGGGAAGCCTTACTTTTCAATATCAACTCTCTGGAAAACCTAAAAGAAAACTTTCTCATTCTATCCCTCATGCTAAAAACTATCTCTAGAGCATATTGGGATAATTGGTGGAACTTTAACACATGCTCATTAACTGACATCTTGGCTTGCTTCAGATTAACAAACTCTTTATCCTTTTCTTCCCTCAACTACTACGGAAAGAAACGGTCCAGGCAAACATTAGAGAAATTTTCCCATAGAGCTGACTCATCATTGTCATCCCTTGACTGATCCCATTACTCGTACCACTGGTATGCCACATCTTTCAGCTAGTAGGCTGTAAAATCCACACCTTCCATATTCATGGCATGTATAACTTGGAAAATATTCTCCATTTTATCCAGAAAAACCTGAGCATCCTCCTTCACCTTAACACCAGTAAAGGTCGGAGCGTTCAACTTCATGAACTAGATAACCCTTATGGTATCAGAAGATAAAGTAAGAGAAGTACCACGCTAATCCTGAGAAGGTACCAACTGAGCCAACATATGAATAAAATGAAAAAACTAAGAAATTATCACGTCAGCCGGGGGAGTTCAAAGGGGACTAGAGTGAACCGATGGAACTCTAGGAGGACAATCAGGAACTGGACCCCTACACTGGGTCTGGACCCATAAGTAGAATAGGTCCCATCAACATTATCCTCAGGTAGGACAGAGGAGTTTCCATGAGCTTTAGATCATCAAAGAGGAATGATCTGAAAAGCAAACAAATAAAAATTAGAGAAAAATGCAGGACCTTAGACTCAACAACTCAAAAATAGAACACAAGAAAGAGAAACATTCCTAAATTCCTCATAGCTTTTCCCTTATATGTGTGGCGCACTACACACCCTTAAAAGAGATTCTACTCGACACGTCTTTGTGGACTCTTGAGTTACCATGAACCCAGAACTCTGATACCAATTTAACATAACTCAAACTAGGGCTAAGTCATGTAAGGTACCTCAAGTCCAATTGGGATCAAAGACCACCCCAATACCCAACCATAACCGCCCAACACCCTATGTCAGATAAATTCTGGACATATAACAACATAGAATTATAAATAATCAAAGACAATAATAAAATCCATAATCATAACCATCAAAACATCCAACCAGTATACACCCCAATACTAATACTAATGCCAAGTCTAACACTCATACCGACACCGCCCATGCCCATAATTTTCACATAAAGCCTCTAACCAAAAACAAAGAACATCCTGTTGGGACATGACCCAACCATAGCCAAAACCAAAGTCTAAGAAATAACCAAAAGTATGAAAAAATATGCATAACATAAAATGGAGTCTTCTAGAGTATGGAAGCTCACAACTTTAGCCTGACAGAAATATTGTCCCCAAATCCAAGTCACTAAGCAAGAGAAGTAGTATGGCTAATTTCTACATCAGTGGGAATATAGTGCCCGAAGATGAGTTAATAGGTGAACACTAGTATGTACTCAGGAATAAAAATGAAGTAATGCCATTATTCAAAACTAAATTAAATATCCAAATGCATTCATATTCATATATATATATATATTATGCCAGGAAGGAAACCGAGTTTATCATACATTAAACTCTTTAATCTGGGTTCTGTAGCTTGACCATCCTAAAATAACCCATGAGCTATATGGGTCCAGTGTTACCCCCTGAATGGGCCCTAGTATATGTAGCCACACAAATTGGAGATATCATGGAGGTCGGGGATTCTCGCATACCTTTTCCCCTCCATGATACATAATACAAGTATAAACTTAGGGGATTCCCTTATACACCACAAGTATATGGTCAGCATGACCAACCCTTACGGCGGCAAACATGAGTTTCCAATGTCCGTTCATTGGTCGCATACCTTAATGATTAGCTATCACAACCCGCTATTATTTCCTAATTAAAACTTTAGCACATAACCAGACCACCAAATCTAGAATTTAACTACCAAGGAATTATAAAATGGTAACGTCATACTGACTATAGCTTGCAAGCAATGTCATTAGACAAGTCTTAGGGGATTATCATACACCCCACAAGATTTCCAATTAAACTAAATTCATGGCCACCTAGGTCTTCCCAATCCATGTAAAACTATTTAAACCAATTCAGGTTCCATTACCATCTTACGAGATGCAAAATTTTCAATAAAAGTAAAACTATATGGAAAAAAACATTCTCATTGTTATTTTAACAAACATGTTGAGGGCATATAGTTTCCAAAACCAAAACCAAGAACAAATTAACCATTTCCATGCAACCACATACACAAACCAGCATTATAACAAGAAAAACCATAAATAAAACATGGTAAAACATTATCCTACCATTAGCAACCAAAGCCTCCAACACATATTTCAAAACAAATACAAACCCACAATAATGCCATGAAAACCATTAAGTAAAAAATGGTTTTAGTTTGAACGAACAATGAGAGAGTAGTAACATGCCTTATACAACAAGGATGACAGAGAGAAATGGAGCATCTTGGGTTTTGACCCTTATAAAATTTCTTGGAAATCCATTCTTTAGACCCAATATGACTCATGGGTATGATCTGTAGGCTGGGGTATGAGTGTTATAGTCCTATTGTATACTGAACATTGTTAGTTAATGGGATGGTTTTGATCACTAGAATGGGTATGACTTAGAGTTGTGATTCATAAGGGTTTGTTATGAGTTGTATTAGGGACTCGTATGGTGGGCAGTGTTTGATCCTCCTAGTATTTCATTCTGCCAGAGATATAGGTTATGGGTACGAATCATATACTGTGGTTATAGCTTGGTTGAATGATTCATATACTGGATAGTGTTTGATCCAAGGGTTAAGTCTTTGATACGCGTGGTGGATACCGATTGTATAATAGGGTATGGCTCGTATGGGTCATTTTTATCCCTTTGATGGGTTTTTAAGGGATTTAAGGGAGGGTATTCTGGATATTTCCCTACTTACCCTAATTTAGACCCACGACTTCTACTATCTTAGGAGGTTATTTACCCTATTATTCTATTCATTAACACTTAGAAACTATTCCAAAATATCTCATAATTCTCTCAAGAGATTTTAGGGCAAGGAAGCTACGATTTTATCTTATGGATAGCTTTGGGGTTTGCTTTGGTGATTTCTTTCCATTAATTATTCGGTTTAAGGCATAATTCTCTTCCCTCATTGTAATTTTAACTAAAGTGATACAAAATCAAACCAACAACACCAAGAGCTTCAAGTAGGCTCGGATTTCAGTCCAACAACACAAGAACAACAAGTTTAAGTTTCGGTTTTTCAGTCCAACAACACAAGAACAACAAGATAGATAACAATGCTAGTGAATCGAAAAGAGCCCCACACGGCTTCACTAGACTTTAAGATAACAAAATCAACAACAACAAGAAGATAAAGAAAGATAGATAACTTGACATATAACATTCAAGAAACTAAGAACCCTACATCAAGAGAGGACCCTAAGTCTAATGAATATAAACACCAAGTTCTTACGAGGACCAAGAGGCACTCAACGACCTCAAAACCCTTATTTCTAGCCAAAGAGACAACACAAGTATCCCTCTACTTGTGAGATAATAGGGACGGCTTCTAAGAGTGGAAGAGAGATGAAATTTTTAGTGTTTTAAGGTTACAAAATCAGCATTCAAAAACTAAGGAATAACTCTCTAACATGTTCTATTTATACTACAAACAAAAGGGGTAAAATGACCCATCCGCCCTTGCTTCTTGTGCCAACCTTGGAGAGTAGTTTATTACACATTAAGACCTCTCTTCACACATAAAAACGTTTAGGTCCTTGGTTGGTTCAATCACCAACTCACACACGGCCATTTGCATGAACAAAGCTTGGAGTTTTTGTAATTCCCGAGCTTGGCTTCGTGTGAAAGGCCGTGTACCTGTGGAGGCTACCCCAACCGTATCATCCTCTCCATCTTGAGAGGAATTTGACCTCAAATTCAGCATTTGGTCATCTTCAACCGCATCCACGAGGGAGAGATCACCAACGTTGAAAGTGTTGTGCACTTGATATTCCGGTGGAAGGTCAATCTTGTAGGCGTTGTCATTGATTCTCTCAAGTACTTGGAAAGGACCATCACCCCTTGGCAGCAATTTGGACTTCCTTTGAGCTGGAAACTGATCCTTTCGAAGATGCACCCACACCCAATCTCCGGGTTCAAGCACAAGCCTTCTTCTCCCTTTGTTTACCCTTTTTGCAACCTCTTGGTTCTTCTTTTCAAGCTTGATCCGCACCGTCTCATGAATTTTCTTCATTGCCTCGGCTCTTTTATTTCCATCTAAGCTGGTCATGAGATCACTAGACAAAGGAGTGAGATCTAAAGGGGTAAGGGGATTCAGGCCGTAAACACATTCAAAGGGAGTCATTCCCGTGCTCGAATGTATTACCCGGTTGTATGCCAATTCCCCCAAGGGTAGGTGATCTTCCCATGAAGTCAGTTTACCTTTAACCATAGAACGTAGCATAGACCCTAAGGTTCTATTTACTACCTCCGTTTGGCCATCGGTTTGTGGGTGGCAAGACGTGGAGAAAAGTAACTTCGTTCCAAGCCTACCCCACATGGACTTCCAAAAGAGACTTAGGAACTTGGAGTCCCTATCGCTCACAATAGTCCTCGGTACCCCGTGAAGCTTTACAACATGTTCAACAAATAATGAAGCTACACTACGAGCATCCTCGGTTTTAGCACATGGAATAAAATAAGCCATTTTAGAGAATCTATCAACAATAACAAAAATGCTATCTCGGCCCTTTCTAATCCTTGGCAGCCCCAAAACAAAATCCATCGAAATGTCCAACCAAGGTCTAAGGGGAGTAGGGAGTGGGGTGTATAATCCTTGAGGTAGGAGACGAGATTTCGCACTCCGGCAGGCCACGCATTGACTACAAATTTTAGTGACGTCTTTGCGCATTTTGGGCCAATAGAAGTTCTCCTCTAAGATTCCGAGGGTCTTGTCTACCCCAAAGTGCCCCATGAGGCCTCCGTCATGGGCCTCCCTCACAAATAATTCCCTCCAAGAACTAGAAGGAACACACAACCTCCTCCCTTTGAACAAATACCCATCGAACCGAGAGTAAGAGGAATGGTCATTCTCCTTAAGCCAACGGTCCCTTCCCCACTCTTCGCATTCCCTAAAAATAGGAGCAAAGGTAGGATCCTCGGGATACAACAACCGCAAGCTCTCAAAACCCATCAATTTCGAAGACTAGGTAGCAACAAGCACATGCTTCCTAGACAAGGCATCGGCAACAACATTTTCCTTTCCCCTTTTGTAATGAATTACATAAGGGAAAGTCTCGATGAACTCAATCCACTTAGCATGACGCCTATTCAACTTTTCTTGGCTCTTAAGGTGTTTCAACGACTCATGATCCGTTCGTATCACAAACTCCTTAGGCCACAAATAATGTTGCCAATTTCCCAAAGCTCTGACAAGGGCGTACAACTCCAAATCATAAGTTGAGTAATTAAGAGTTGCCCCTTTGAGCTTTTCACTGAAATAAGCAACGGGCCCACCTTCTTGCATCAAAACAGCCCCGATGCCAACCTTACTAGCATCACACTCTACTTCAAACATCTTATCAAAATCGGGCAATTGCAATAAAGGCGCCGATATGAGCGTAGCTTTCAAGGCCTCAAAAGCCCTAGCCTGCTCATCACCCCATTTAAAGGGTCCGTCCTTTCTAATTACCTCGGTCAAGGGGGCTGCTATGGAACTAAATCCTTTGACAAACCTCCTATAAAAGCTTGCCAACCCGTGGAAACTTCGGATTTCTCCAATAGTTTTAGGGGTCGGCCAACTTCGAATAGAGTCTATCTTGGAATCGTCCACTTCCACACCCCTTGAGCTCACGACAAAACCCAAGAATACAACCTTATCAACACCAAAAGAACACTTCTCCATGTTGGCATACAGCTTCTCCTTTCGGAGCACATCAAACACACATCTCAAATGCATTACATGATCATCAATAGATTTACTATACACCAACACATCGTCAAAGTAAACCACCACAAAATTTCCAATATAAGGCTTCATTACATGATTCATTAGCCTCATAAAGGTGCTAGGAGCATTGGTAAGGCCAAAGGGCATGACCAGCCACTCATATAGACCGAATTTGGTCTTGAATGCGGTCTTCCACTCATCACCGGGTTGCATGCGAATTTGGTGATAGTCGCTCCTAAGGTCCACTTTAGAAAACAAACAAGATCCGTGGAGCTCATCTAACATATCATCTAGTCTAGGGATTGGATGACGATACCTTATAGTGATTTTGTTGATGGCTCTACAATCGACGCACATGCGCCAAGTTCCGTCCTTCTTCGGTACCAAAAGCACCGGAACAGCACACAGACTCATGATTTCCTTGATGTATCCCTTGTTGAGAAGCTCCTCAACTTGTCTTTCAAGATCCTTAGTGTCCATGGGATTGCTCCTATAGGTCGGTTAGTTTGGAAGTTGTGAACCCGGCACCAAATCAATTTGGTGCTCAATTCCCCGAAGTGGGGGCAATCCTTGCGGAAGTTCTTGAGGAAATAGATCTTCATACTCCTGCAACACACAAGAAATCAAAGGGGAAATGGAAGAATTAGTGGGGTTAGTATTAAAAAAATGGGCCAAAAGTAACATCGGCTTGTTTTCATCATGGTCCACGAAGAGTTCTTCCCTCCTAGCCAACATCACTACGTTTTCCATCTCCCTTGTCGTTGGGACAACCTCGGATGTCCCTACTTCCTCACCTACGGCATTCCCCCCCCTTTTCTCCCTTTCCGGATTCCTTCCCCTTTCCCTTCAACTCTCTCATCTTTTGATGCCACTCATTTACTTGGGAGGGTGAAAGAGGGTGAAGTGTGACCTTTCGGACATCCTTCTCAAGCGTATACCGGTTGGACCTCCCATCGTGTTTAGTAGACCTATCATATTGCCATGGTCTACCTAACAACAAGTGACATGCTTGCATTGGGATCACGTCACAAAGCACTTCATCGTGGTAGTTTCCCACCTTAAACCGAATCACACATTGCCTTGTGACCTTTAATTCACCACAATCGTTCAACCATTGTAGCTTGTAAGGACTAGTGTGTAGTGTAGTTAGTAGCTTCAAGAAATTTACCATAGCATGGCTCGCAACATTTGTACAACTACCACTATCAATCACCAAGGTGCACACACTCCCCTTTACAAGACACTTAGTATGGAATAGATTTTCCCTTTGACTCGGGTCATCTATCACCTTACTAATCATGACACGTCTAACCACAAAGTTTGGAACCACACACTCCCCTTCTTGTGGATAGACATCTTCACTACCATCTAATTCATCATCATTCGGCCCATTTTCAGCTCCCTCTCCATCTTGAGGCTCGGCCTCATCCTCCCCCCTTTCGGAAACCACCTCCTCACCAAGGTAGTACACTTTCCCTTCTCGTAGGATCACATTGCGCCGGTTCGGACATTCATTGGCCTTATGCCCCCAACCTTGGCACTTGAAGCATTGGAACCCCTTTGGGTTGGGATATTTGTGAGCCTCCGGTTTCGGAGGGAATTTAGGGACTGTTTTGGACTCGAGCAGCTTCGTAGGGGCGGGTTGGTCCTTGTTTTTGGGCCAACCCGAGGGGGTTTGTACCCTTGCCTTGAAGGATGATCTCTCCTTAAGTTCCCTTTCAATCTCAAGGGCCGCTTGGAATATACCGTCAATGGTTTCAAACCGGTGAAGGGTCAAATGAGTGGAGATCTCTTTGTTCAACCCACACTTGAACCGGATGATGTCGTGACTGATTTGCTCCCTACGATGATCAAGTTTCAACATGAGTTGTTGGAACTCGTCAAAATAGGCCATCACACTCTTTCCTCCTTGCCGCAAGCCATATAATCTAGCAAGCAACTCATGACGATATCTCTCGGGAAGGTATCGTTGTCTCATCAAATACCTCAACCGATACCAAGGTGGTGGCTGCCCATCAACTAATTCATTACCAAATCGTTTAACATACTCCCACCAAGTGTTAGCATAGCCCTCGAGGTAAACTATAGCGTAGCAACGC
Organism: Capsicum pubescens; assembly: GCA_030864215.1. Lineage (NCBI taxonomy): Eukaryota > Viridiplantae > Streptophyta > Magnoliopsida > Solanales > Solanaceae > Capsicum > Capsicum pubescens. The sequence continues at coordinate 190,470,548 of CM061547.1, read as the reverse complement.
TTCTTTTCTTTCGAGATGTCATTAACTTGGAAAACTTTGTCACAAGCCGATTCCCAAGTTAAGTAGGTCTCGGGGTCACTTTCACCCTTAAAGATGGGTAGGCTCAACTTGATGGTGTTGATGCCTACGTCTCTCTCTTGGTGTCGGTTTCCCCTATCTCCATACCCCCGGTATCTCCTAGGTTCTCCTCGACCCCCTCTTAACTCCTCCTCCCTCATATAAGCATCATCAAAGGCTCCATCTCCTTCATACTCCTCTCTACCGTATCCTTCAAAGTGGGCTGGTCGGCCTTGGCCGTTTTGATTCGGAGGATTTGGAATTTGCGGTCTTTGGGTTAATGGAGCTTGGAATGGAGGGTTCGGATTTAGTGGAGGTACTTGGCGTCCAAATCCCTCTTGTGGAATTGGAGGGGATTGGAAATGTAGTGGTCTAGTGGGGTCTCGGTTTGGAGGAAAATAGGTAGTTTGGCTTGCGGTATTTAGTGGAGCTTGGGGTGCATTTAGCATTTGGTGGACTGTTTCGGGGGTGATGGTTGCGGAGGAGGTCCTATCATGACCATTGGTAGATACATGTAGAGGAGTAGAAGGACGAGAGTTCCTTTGACTCTCCACTTGTTCTAATCTCCCACTAATAGTCGATACTTCCCCCTTTATTGCTGCCAAGTCCCCTCTCACGGCCCCAAATTCCGAATTCAACCTTTCAAGTGTCCGGATAACGGCCTCAAGAGTGACCCTCATAGAATCAAGGGCATTAGTATCCACATTATGAGACGTAGCTCCTTCCATTGTCAAGATATTATCCGCTTTAGTTCACCACAAGTTCGTGTTCCACAAGTGTTGTATAATTGGCTAGTAACCGTGAAATTTTTAAGGTATGAGTAAGCTCTTATCCGGAATGGATTCTTGTTTGAAGACTCAAAGAATTCTTGCCGGACTAGAGTCAAAAATCAGCAATTCATTCAAACGAATAAAAGCACTCAAATAATCGTTGACACGAACAAACGGTTCAAGGAACTAGTTGACAACCTAGTAGGAATGTACTAGTTTGTTAATTAGTTCTAGGACCAAGTAAGGGAAACCAAGGATCAACAATTAGCAACCAAAGAATATCCTAAGTTGAGCTTATAGTGACGTGGCAGCATGCAATGGTTCCACACGTTCTTTTTTTTTTTTTTTGTGTTAATATTCACACAACTTGTTATAGTTTGCAAAGTGTTTTGGTGGGAAAAATAAAATCTTGTAGTATTTCACCCTTTTCAAACTCAAGAAAGTGAGGTTTGGTTGACTAATCTCACAAAACAAGGCTCCTTGAATTAGGGAAAAGTGATTGACAAGACTAGAAGGTGATGGGTGCAAGTCTTTCACAACAACTTTATAGCTTGTCTTACAACTTGAGCACACAACAAGATGAACAAGTTCAAAAGATGAACACCTCAACAAACTTCATCAACTTCTTTAGCACATAAACACACAACCACCGATTTTTCTTTTGGTTATCAACAACATACAACTTTCGGCCACTTCAAGTCACTACACAATGTTCAAGTTTTCAAGCTCAACTTTTGGATCTAGACACCTTAGTGTTGGTGAGAAAGAAACCAACACTAGAAACTCACTAAACAAGCAAAATAACACCTAGATCTAAACATACAACATCATTCTTGGTTTCAACTTTTAATGGACAGATTTTCAGAATTTCTTTTTGGTGTTGTTTGTTTAAGCCGTGAACTAGCCCAAGATGGGTTATGTTGGAACACAACCGGTCTCGCTTTGATACCAAATGATACAAAATCAAACCAACAACACCAAGAGCTTCAAGTAGGCTTGGATTTCAGTCCAACAACACAAGAACAACAAGTTTAAGTTTCGGTTTTTCAGTCCAACAACACAAGAACAACAAGATAAATAACAATGCTAGTGAATCGAAAAGAGCCCCACACGGCTTCACTAGACTTTAAGATAATAAAATCAACAACAACAACAAGATAAAGAAAGATAGATAACTTGACATATAACATTCAAGAAACTAAGAACCCTACATCAAGAGAGGACCCTAAGTCTAATGAATATAAACACCAAGTTCTTACGAGGACCAAGAGGCACTCAACGACCTCAAAACCCTTGTTTCTAGCCAAAGAGACAACACAAGTATCCCTCTACTTGTGAGATAATAGGGACGGCTTCTAAGAGTGGAAGAGAGACGAAATGTTTAGTGTTTTTAGGTTACAAAATCAGCATTCAAAAACTAAGGAATAACTCTCTAACATGTTCTATTTATACTACAAACAAAAGGGGTAAAATGACCCATCCGCCCTTGCTTCTTGTGCCAACCTTGGAGAGTAGTTTATTACACATTAAGACCTCTCTTCACACATAAAAATGTTTAGGTCCTTGGTTGGTTCAATCACCAACTCACACACGGCCATTTGCATGAACAAAGCTTGGAGTTTTTGTAATTCCCGAGCTTGGCTTCGTGTGAAAGGCCGTGTACCTGTGGAGGCTGCCCCAACCGTATCATAAAGGCATAATTTATATGATTGATGTCATGGTTTTACTATTTCATGATTGTGGTTTCCAACTATTATTTGGGGGTTTTGATTTGAATGCTTGATTATGGTTTTCTATGGTTTTAATTATGCTTTTATATGCATTAATGGTGGATTTGGACTATTGGATTGCATGGTAATGGTTTAATGGTCTTTGGAATTGATTTTGGTTATATTATGCCTAAAGGTGTTTGATAAAATGCTTATAAAGATATGATCATTGCATTGACTTATTTTAATGGAACTCTTGTATGTTTTAACTTTAGAAAAGGGAAGAGAGTTCTCTAGTGCCTAAGAGGAGGCTCATATCAGATCCTCAAGCCCAAAAGTTGACTTCCGAGGGGTATCCTTACCATTTGGTCTGAGTTAAATATTCTAAATCAGAAAGTCTTTTATTACCTTTCATTCCCATGGTTAATGAATTTTTTGAGGTCTTCTATGATGACTTTCCTGGTATCCCTCCCAATAGAGAAATTGATTTTGGGATTGATCTTGTTTTGAATATTCTTTCTATCTTTATTCCTCTTTTTAGAATGACTCTAGTTGATTTGAAGGAGATTAAGGAACAATTAAGTATCTTTTTGATAAGGTTTTGTTCGCCCTAGTATTATTTTGTAGAGTGCTTTTTTTTAATGCCTAAAAGGGGATAGTTTCCTCCGGGTATGTATAGGTTATCGGTGGGTGAACAAGGAATTTAGGGTGACCTCCTTGTGGGGTGTACCATATTTATATATTCTATGTAGGGTACTTTGTTAGTAGTGCATAATGGTTGATAGATACTAAGTTTGAACCATAGATGTTGATTTTGGTGAGAGGATTATTTAGCTCGAGGATAGCAATGTGAGATTTGTGAGGGTAGATTGTAGGCTTAGTAGGGTGTGCGGAAGAGATGTGGCTGATGACTTAGGGGATACAAAAGTGGGGAGGTTGTAATATATAGGCCGGAGGTCCAAGCTGAATTGATGGATTAGGGGCTAAGTCATTGAATGGGTTAGGGCATGGAGTTTGTAAGACTATGTTGAACCCCAGGTAGCATCTGGATAGATGAGGTTTTAAGTATAAGAAAGCCAAGTGTCCCTAGTACATGTCCATGATGATACCCATTAGATTGGAATGTTGTGTTTATTTGTGTAGTAAGATGAAGATCAAGGGTTAATCTTAATTTTTCTTCTAGCAATGGACTTCAAGTGAAAGTCGGGTGAGTTTATTCCTATTTTAGCTATTCCTTTTTATTGTGATTAAGAGGGAACTCTACTAGTGTTGTATGTATTCTAATAACACTTATGCCTAAGGATCGCATTCTATGTGTCGTATATGTCCATACTCAAGCCCCTGAACCAAAAACAATAATGGTTCTCAGAAATTCGAGCTTCCAAGTGCTCAAGCTCTATGTCATGACGCTCATGATCCATACATTGATGTTTTCTATTATGCCTAGTTCCAAGAAAAAATGGTTTCAAGAAACAATGCTCGCCTTATTCCCTGAATATAAATCTCGACTATATATTATATTACCCATGATATATGTAATTGTGTTTCTTCCAGTGCCCATTCCTAAGGACTCATTCTATGGTATGTTTATATTGGAACGATCCTCTATTTATAACCTAGGTGGTTGCTATGGAGTACCTCATGCCTATTATACCGTGTCTCATTTCGCGGGTCTAGCTTTGAGTAGTATGACAAATAGGAGTTGTAATTAGGAAGAAACCCCTAATTCTTGATGCTTGTACACTAGTTCCTCAGTGACCGTTCTTATGTTAGGGTGGTAGTTGCCATGGAAGTGTAGTGATGTTTTGGACAAGAGAGTAGATGTGTTTGTTGTGAAATTTTGAGGGTGACTACTTGTGCTAAGGTTATAGGTGTAGATGGGAGAATGGGATGAATTTTGTTATATAAAATAGTTAAGAGAGGGAGGTTTGGTGAAAACCTTTGTGATAGTGATTAAGGGTGCTAGTTTATGTGGGGAGATCCATAAAGTGGGTGTTGTAAAGATAGGCTAGAGCATGGTGATTGATAAATACCCAACTATTGTGTTATGCGGCTATAGATCCTTGATTAAGACCTGAGGTTTCTTGGTAATAGAGATAGATGGGGTAATATAATCTAAGTGGTGTAAAATATAGGTTCCCATAGTTTTCACTAACACTTTTTAACTCCAAGTTAGTCTTTAACAGGGTAGGAATATGCGGTTATACTCAGTCCCTCGTAGTTATGTATTCGTGGAGAGAGTTGGGAGGTTGAAACGGAGGAGTGTTGTCTTCGTAGTTGAAAGCTTGGTGGAGAGTGTAGTCATATTTAAGGTTTATTAGATACATTGGTTAGGGACGAAGGAGCTCTGTGGGGAGCTGGAGGGGACATGGAGTCCGACTACCCATTTTTGCTCTCCGTTCTGAATAATCATGCTTAAAGTATGTGTTATTCTTAACATCTTTGTTTTCTAACTTTGTTAAATAAAAAGGTGATTTCCTTGGCATCTTTTTTTTCTAACTTAGCTAAAGGTAAGAGTAGAGGTATATGGAGTCCAATCGTGTTTGTGTTGCCTTGACCCATCATTCAAGGACGAATGATCCAAGTGGGGGAGAATGTAAACGCCCCAGATTTTAGGCACTTAAAAAATCCTGAGATTTGGGCTTACTACCTTGGTTATGAATGGACCCTTGGAGTCGTAGTGTGTCTTGACGACTCGTTGGGATGAGTCGTAACCAAACCAGTAAGTTTTTGGCTTGGTTTTGCTCTGAGTACTAGTGGCTCACTATGGGCCGTGAGGAGATGTTACAAGTCGTAGGTTTAAATTGTAGGATGTCCAATGTTCAATTCACTTGGATTTTGTGTTGGTCAAGACTAGACTTTACGAGTCATAAGATCTCATTATGAGTTAGTTGATGGAGTCGTAAGGTGGGCAGTGTATGGGATCCCTCACGAGTCGTTAGGTGTGGGTATGAGTCAAGGGGTTGACTCATAACCAAAGATGACTTTTCCAGCTTTTAAGTTGAGGGCATTCTAGACATTTACCCTCTTACCTAAATTGAAACATCTTATAACCACTTTAGGATTTCATTAGCATTCAAACACACATTAGAGTACTAGGGCTTTCTACAGTGATTTCTCTCCGTACTTCTTAGTGTTTAAGGCATGTTACTCTTTCCTCATTGTCAAATTTTTAAAATCATGTGATTTAAAGTATTGTACATGGTTTTGATGTTGGGTTTGGAACTATGGGTTGAAGGTTTTGAATATAAATTGTTTAAATGCTTCTTTTATGATATTTATGAAATTATTTTGCTTAAATTGATGGTTGGTAAGTGCTTTGGGGTGCATGGGAATAGTGAATGAATATGGGTACAATGGAATCCCTAAAATTGGCAAATCATGGGAATAGGATTACAAAGGAATCCCCAAATTAATTCGTTCGGTATGGAAATCGGTAACAACCTCAACCCACATACATAATTGATTTTGGTTTATGCATCATTACTTTGTTTGGTTTGTCTTTTCAAACTAATGCATGGCATAAACGGTTAATTGGTTAAGGTTGGTTTTGAAAATCTTGTGGGGTACATGGAAATCCCCCAAGTGATTTTATAATGAAAACCTTGTGAGGTACACGGGAATCCCCCAAGTGACTTTAATAATAGAGTCTGCGGGGTACATAGGAATCCCCTAAGTCGTGGCTTAATGACAATAATTGCAAGATATAGTTGGTATGATGATACCACTAATAATTCCTTAATAATTGACTCCTCAAATTAGTGGGTTGGTTATATGTTAAATATTTTAATTGGGCAATAATGTGGGTTGTGATTGCTAGACGTGAAGGGGTAAGTCCGAAAGGTTGACACTGAAAACTCATGTTTGCCGACTTGAGGATTGGACTTGATGACCATGTACTTGTGGGGTACAAGGGAATCCCCTCAGTATATATATGTACATATGTATTATAGAGGGAGAAGGGTACAAGGTAATCTCTGGCCACTTATAGTATCTTCAATTCGTGCGGTAACATATACTAGGGCCCGTCCAGGGGGTAACCCTGCACCCATATAACCCATGGGTGAATTATGATGGTTTTGCTTCACAACCCAGGTTAAGGATTTAAAGTGCATGCTAAGACTTGTTCCCTATCCCGACATAGTATATGTATATGTATGTATTTGCATATGGTTATGTGCATTGGCTTAACTTTGTTTTGGATTGATGGCATTACTTTATCTTTATCCTTGAGTTACATGCTAGCGTTCACCCCGCTAACATGTACTAGGGCACATCCAGGGGGTAACTCTGCACCCATATAACCTATGGGTGAATTATGATGGTTTTGCTTCACAACCCAGGTTAAGGATTTAAAGTGCATGCTAAGACTTGTTCCCTATCCCGACATAGTATATGTATATGTATGTATTTGCATATGGTTATGTGCATTGGCTTAACTTTTTTTTGGATTGATGGCATTACTTTATCTTTATCCTTGAGTTATATGCTAGCGTTCACCCCACTAATCGTCTTCGGACGCTGTATCGCCACGTGATGGAGGAACCAACCATACTTCCACTCCCTCGGCACTGTGATTAAGTAATTCGAGGATAACTTTTGAGTCAGACTGAAGTAGTGGGCTTCCACATTTCGGAAGACCCTATTACATGCTATGGATTTCTTCATGTCTTTACTATTTATTTTGGTCTTGGTTTTGGCTATGGTCGGGGGCATGTCCCAACTGGATATTCTTTGGTTTTGATTAGAGAATTTGATGGACTACTGTGGACATGGATGATATTGGTTAGTTGTATGGTGTTGGTGGTTGGTTCTGGTTATAGACTTATGATAATGTATTCAAATTTATATTCTCTTATCTTGTTATATATTCAAAATTTATACGATATGGGGTGTAAGGGGTTAATGGTTTGGGGTATTGGGAGTGATCTTCGATTTTTGTTGGACTTGAGATACCTGTCAAGGCCAGGCCTTAGTTCGGGTCATGACACCCACCTTTAGGCAAGACTGTGGATTAGCTCCCTTGAACCCCTATGCTTTGTAATTGACTAGAGGGTGTCCCTTTTGAGGAAATATTGGTGATTCTTAGTGTTTGTTTGGTTATGTGGAATGGCATTGAGAATGATGTCCAAGTGATGATGCCTTTGTATGCCTTATTGGCTAAAATCTTATGTCAAGTTACTAGTTATGTTATTGTGATTAATCATTGTTTGAGCTAATAAACGTGCTATTAAATGAGCCCTTGACTATAATATAGCCTAATCCATAAATGACATTAATGACCTTGCAATGAATAAGCTATAGATTATGTCACGCTTTAGCTATTGCTCATACTAATGATAAATTTTCTTTAGGCTAATGGTAGGCCAATGAATATACTCTTAATGGGCCATTATTAATGATATCGCTTATGGTTATGCTCATGGTTTATACAACTAGATTATAAATTCTGTAAGGATAATCCCTTGAATATACTCTTGAATAAGCAGTTGATTAGGCTAGTGTTTGGGCCGTTAACTATGCTATTACCCTTATTATGATCATGCTTAGTAATTATGCTAATAATCATATTGGTCATCTTTCTTATTGTCGATATTGGAGATGATGATGTAAATGGTGCTAGAAGGCATGCTTATGTAAAGATATTCTATAGATTATGCTTGGACTCATGATACTTCCTTGAATTATTACTTATGCTAATACTTTTGCCACTTCTTATACATATTTATATACTTATCTATCCGGTACGGGATGGAGGAAAGATGTTGGTATTAAAGGTATAAGTCCCGGGGGGAAAACCTGATGATAGTTTATATTATTCATGTTACATATACATATATCTACTAATAAAGTGACATTGATGATGAACGTTGGATTATTGAGATATGCTCTTCTTCGCTTCTCCTTTATTTATATCTATTTACTTTAGCCCTCGTGGGGCTTGTCATTTACTTTAGCCCTTGTGGGTCTTGTTCTTTATTAATGATATAAGTTTTAGTAGTGTGATGATATATTGATACCCGGAATACCGGAGGATATTATGATGATATGATGATACCAAGCAAGGTCGAAGGATATTGTGATGATATATCGATACCTTAAAGGGCCGGAGGATACTATGATGATTGATTGACACCCAACAAGGCCGGAGGATATTTTGATGATATATTGATACCCGTCAAGGTCGAAGGATATTACGATGATGTGATGGTACCTGGTATGATGTTATAATGATATGATGATACGCGGTGCGGCCTAATCATATTGTGATTATATGATGATACCAGGTGTGACCGGATGATATTGTGATGATAACTCGGTACAGCCGGAGAATATTATGATGTTATATTGATACCTGACAAGTACGGGGGAACTATGATGATATGATGATGCTTGGCAAGGCCGTAGGACGATTATTAATGTGCCCATGTGTACATCCGAAACACCTCAGATTTTGGTCCTAAAAAATTTCTATGTTTGTTTGAGTTACCGTCCTCACTATGACTTACTCTACGAGTCGTAGGGTGTCATTATGGGTCATTTGACCCTAATCGTAGCTTGAACAATATGCTTGGATGAGTTTCTGAGTTGATCACGGATAGCACCCAATGAGTTGTAAAGACTCATTACGAGTCGTAGTGTTCCAATTAGAAGGAAACCAGTGTACTATCCTAAGTTCCTATTGTGATTACGACTAGCATGTTATGAGTCATAATGTCTGAGTATAGGTCTTATGATATGGTAACACTCAACTTACACATCAATTTAAGTGCAAGGAGGTTGTCGTCAATATAATTACCCATCTTTGGTATTGGGGTCGAATCCTCGATAAACAATGTGAGTGGAAATCAAGTTAATTCAAAATAATAAATACTAGCTACATTCAAACCAATGGTATAAAAAGATAAAAATAGGGGAGATAGGTATCTATACTAATGTCTCTTTTTGGGTTTTTCTAGTATAAATTTGGGGCTATGAATAATAGAGTTTTAACATTTATGCACGGATCTTGGGAATATGTGTTACTAAGGGAATGACATGTGGGTGTTAGTAATCAACATTAATTTAGTAGATCAAATATAGCTAGTTCGGTTATATATTTTGACGCTAATCTTTCAACAAAACACCAAACTTTCACCCATTGATTCTTTCGAATACCTAACGGGTGTGTTTAAAATTTGGTAACCAAACCTCAATTTAGGCATCCCTATTTTTAGGATAATACCCATGGTATAGTTAACTTCACAATCACCCTTATTTTTAAGATAGTGAAAATTTAGCAAACTACAAACGTAAATGTCTATCATTGCTTTGGTATCCACATCCCTCTTTCAAGGATTATGTGAACCTTTCTTTCGAAAATGTCCTTGAGAATTCTAGGGTTTGGAGCTTTTACTCATCAAACCCATGTGGGTATTTGGGGCTTTCATCCACAAATACCAACCAAGTTAGCATAAAATGATAAAACCTATAAAAATTACCAAATAAAGGCTAACAATAATAACCCACACACACTTGAACCCCTATTCACACATAACCCATGAGGGAGATCTTTCTATACATAAGATAAATAAGCATAGACATACCCATAATCTCCATTGAAATGACTTGTTGAAGATTAAGTGAATGTTACTTCAAACTTTGCACTCCCACAAATCAACAATGGAAGTGAGCTATTCCTCCACTTAGAAGGTCTCCAATGTATTTTTCACCCAAAATTTATATAATATTTTCTTATCAAAGTATGGAGGCTATGAACTCAAGAGCTAAAAACTAACAAAATTTGGGGAAGATAGAATATGATGAATAATTCTAGGGTTTGAATCTTTTTGTCAAAATTTGCATCAGCCACGTGTATTTCTAGATTTTCTCTTGGGATGAACTCTTCTACTAAACCACGATCGCACCAGCTTGGCTATGACCGCGGCCCCTACGACCGCTATAGACATATGCGGCCGCGGTTGATTGACCCTGCTTGACTATCGTGATCGCGGTTATTAGACCGCGACCGCGGTAATTGAGGCCCTTCTTCTCCAAGTCTTCAGTTGCACTTTCTTTCTCCCCTTTTGATCATTTTAAGCTCCTATACACATCTTTATATCTCCTTAACTCTATGCCTAGAAAGAGTGGATATTAGTGCATTTAATCACAATTATGTCTCGTTTATTCATTCAAAATAAGGTAATATGCATGAATGTTTAGTGTGAATGAGTGGTAAAATCACCACTCATCAACACTGACAATTGATATTCTAAGGGTAGATAATCCTTAAAATAGTTAATACAAGAATAAACAAACAACCAACAATGATAGGCAAATCAAACGAATTTAATCCAAAACAATAGTACTCATGTTCTTGGATTTAACCCCGAAAAGGGAGTTATTAGCCACTCATAGTCATAATCATGATACAAAAAGTTGAATTCATGATATAATCTAAAATAAAACTAAAGAAATAATGTAAAACCTAATAGATGAAGTTATAGCAGGCCGTCATGCTCCAAGACGTTCAAGAATGATTAAAAACGTGTCTAAGGATGTATTTATGAAAAAAGAATAAGCCAAAGACTTGTTGGACAAGGATTTAGTGTGCATGTCAGGACTGGAATAGAGCCCGCGTCGTGGGCTAATTGTGGGCTCCCACTGGAAGTTGTTCTCAAAATATTTTCTAAGGCACGAGAGCACTGAAATGGAGGGTGCCCCGCGGGCTTCATTGCACCAGAATAGAGCCCGCATCGTGGGAAAATTGTGGGGACACACCATTTTGGGTGCCTTATGAGTCTTTTAGTGTGTTACACACACCAAGAGGCCTCTTCATGGCTCTCACTCACCCTGGACATTCCAGGTGTCCAAATTGAGTCCAAGTTGTGTATTGTGCTTTTATTGATCCATTCCAAACCTTTTTGAGTTGTTTCCACTTGATTTGAAGCTTGTATATCCTTTATGTATCATCATAATCCATCAAACAATCATAAACACAAAAATTTAGAACTCAAAACAACACAACATCCAAGACGGAGAACTAGAAACACGAGCTAAGCATAGGCTTCATTCACTTTGATTTCTAACTTATTGTTTTGACTCTTGGCTTGATCCAATTGACCCTTGCACATTATAAACAGGTTGTTCCATATATAAATACACTATTAAACCATTTGTAACTCATTTAACACATTAGAATCCATCGAGATAGACTAGATAAACACCTAGCTTAAGCTGGTCACACTAGATTTCTCGGTTGATTTCTAAATGATCAATTTTAATCAAAACTCATATGAAAACACTATTAGACATTGTAAACACATACAAGGAAACTTAGATTCATATTTATATCATTATTAACACATTAAGAACCTGAATCATCCTCCAAACAAGGCTAAAATGGCTAGAATAGCAAAGCTAGAATACATAAATTCACCCAACATCAAACACCCCCAACTTAAAGCTATTGCTTGTACTAAAGAAACACTATCTCTTACCATGATATGCACTTATTTATGCCCAAACTTCATGCCTTAAAGATCACAATGACTTCAACTTAGTCACTACCACAAGTAGCTCATTACACCTGGGCTAAACTATTTTTCACTACTCACCTCATCATAAGATTGAAATATCTTAGGATGCATGAGATTTCAAAGAGAAACCAAGCAACTAGAAATAATAATCTAGAAATGGCTTATTTTTTACCACAACTAATCTATCCATCTATCTCATTGTTTGGGAGGTGACACAATCACCCACCTCAACTTGTTCACACGCCAACCTCATAAGAAAGAGAATTCCACAACCCAAACTACCAAATATGCAATAAGGAATTTTAAGTTCAAAAACTCTCACGCCCACAAAAGAAGTCTCTATCCAACAAGTGTCATACCAAAGGCTTGCCCCTATTTTTAATCTCCACTACAAAGAAAGTAAATGGTTGGAGATCTCAAAGGACTTTTAAGCTTGTAACATAGGTTTGGGTTAGGGTAGGAATCATTTGGAAAATAATGTGGCTACTCCCTTCCTTGAATATTTACGTCTCATTATTCAATTCGCCTTTTTGACTCTGGGACACTCCTCTTTGTTTCTCTCTTTTAGCACGCCTTCTTTTTGCTTCCTTTGTTCACCTATTTTTCTTTCTATTTCTTTTTCTTGCAATTTTCATGAAATTCTTTCCTTTATTAGATCCTTTATTTTTCTATTTCTTTAATTTTAACACTTTAGGCACATTCGATATCTCACTAACATTTCATGGCCCTAAACTTACTTGCATCAATCTTTACCACCCAAACTTAGGGTTTTATCCTCAAGTTGCATTTTAAATTTCAAAAAGGGGATGGGTCTAAAAAGTGATAAAAAGAATGGTTCACGACTTGTAATGCGTTTGCCAAAGAAAGTTCCAAAGGCTCAAAGTGGGTAACTAGGGATTACATGCATTCTTGGGTAGACTTTTTAGGATAAAGTGGTTTCCAAAATCATAAAGAGGGCCTAAAATTATTTCTCCAACCAAGTACAATCAAAATTAGTTTTGAAAGACTAACGGGGCAAGTTCTAGATAACACAAGTATACAAGAGATGAATGCAAATAGCTCTCCACACATGGCATGCAAATTTTGCCAAGGGAGCTCAAATGTCCCTCCCGCTAGAGACAATTTTGGAGTATCTATTTCTATTCCCAAGTCAAAAACTTATGGAGCCACCAAAAGAGAAAAAGTTTTGTTACAACATTGCTCAGGTCTAGGCCCTTGATTTTTCAAAAATTTTGGATGGAGGGGGGGGGGTTCTTGTTTCACATTAGCACCACACATAATTTACTAGATTATGTCTACAACCAAAGCCTTAGCCTCACCTTTAGCTCAAAATGAGAAAACCACCTATATGGCTACCCAGACTTCACCAATGGTGTAAAACATGATCCCAAATTTGTAATTTATAATGCCACAGATACTCAGACTTCCCTTGGATTCATGATATTTATGCTACAGGTACTCTGAATTTCCCTGTACCAATGTTTTAAAATCCAAAACAAGATGCTCTACCCTTAAGAATGTCATCACTCAATCTATCATAGGGCAAAGCTAGTCATACATCACCAAAATCAATAATAAAGCTAAAGTAAAGAGAGAAAAACTAAAACTAGAAGAAAAACATGATAATCCATAAAATGTGTGCACCATTAGAGTGACCATCAATGTAGCATCTCAAAACAAAATAAAAATAGTATCAAGAGTATCATCCCAAAACAACACCAACAGAAATATTCGGCACACAACACCAAAATAATACACATCTGGGGGAACCCCCAACTAAAAGAATACAGTGTACTCACTACATGTGAAAGAAAGAAAGAGTAAAAGAGGTCTTCTTGAATATGCATCAAGAGTTATCCTCTCCCGCTGATGCTGCACCATCACTCTTGGCATCATCAACAAACTAATAAGGAGGGGCCTTGTCCTCATTGTCAATCCTAGGTGAAGGTAGTTGATGGTTAGGCTTGAGAACCTTGAAGATGCCTTTTACCTCCTTTCACGGATTCTTGAATAATTTATCGCTCTTCATCATCTTCTCATGTTAATCCCTGAAGTCCCTATGTGATGTAGCTAAGGTTGAATAAGATTTATCCAATCAGGTGATAGTGGCTCCCTGTTTCTTTTGGTCCTTCCTATATTTCTCATAGTCTGACTAAGCTTCATATGAGTGATAATCTATGTAGGACTCTCCCGATCCTTGAGGAATTTTTGATAATATTTCCCTCACCGCCCGCATCTGACTAGAGATGTCATCGAAGGTGGTGGCTGATGAGGGTCTACAAGAGTGTGTATCCTCTTGGACTATTTTTGCTCGAGTCCATCTTCCTCTTTTTACTTTGACCTGGGGCACCCTCACCTCTAAATTTTAATGGGAAGATGCGGGGGCCTAGGAGCACCCATGTATCTGTAGCATACTTCTCTACCTGTACCCTTCTGCATAGCTCTGTGATAAGGGAAAAGGGAGAAAAAGTGTACCTCCATGATTTTTGAAGTACCTTAATTCTGAATGCACAATCTTCCCATATTTATGGCGATGCCATAGATAAGATAGGCCACTATCCAAGATCGCATGTCTATGACAATGTTCATGTGAGTGCACGACTATACTCGGCTATAGACAATATTCAGCTAAGCCTAGCCTTAGTTGTGAAATCATTCACCAGAATGTCTCTCTTGGTGATAGCCTAAGGAACATCTTTTCCAACATATAAAATATCTTCCATCTAGGTCCCTGGCTCACATGCTTTTGCATGAAACTGCTCCATGTTAGCATCTGGGAGCCCATATACCTCATTGATCTGCTCTGTCCTGAAGTTCACTTTTCTTCCCCTAATAGTCATTTTTGGGTTTGTGAATGAAGCTATGCTTAGGTTAGCGTAGAATTCAGATACCCAGTGCTCATTAGCAACACAGGGGTCCAGGGAAAAACATATCCACCCAGTATGATTAAGTCTAGCATGAAAACTTGGGAGCTTTTCCTCCATTTTATCTATGCTGATACCCCTTTCAGGGAGTAACTTAGTTCTATACAAGTCTGCATTATAGACGTTTTAATATTGTAGGGTCATGAATCTATTATTGTCAAATTCTTCCATCTCTGAGATGGCTTAGGACCTATAAACAATACATTCTAGACCATCATTATCATTATCACACTTAAAAACATGTTAGATTAATCAAATAGGCTCATATAGTAGTGTGTTAGAAGGTTTTGGGGGAGGAAATAGCTGTACAGAAATTTGATATCTACAGACACTGCTCTCAGGTATGGAAATTGTGGTTCAGTGAACGTGACCGCGGTGCCGCAATCGCGGTCATTGGGATAGCGATCGCAGTATATGGGACCATACTTTTCACCAAAACTACAATTTTATCCCCAAATTTGTTTTCCACTAGGCACCTAAACATTATGATTAAGGAACTTAAGCCTAGACTTCATGATTATAACCCCAAACTTGAAAAATTCATCATGGAATTCATAGGGGAATTGAATCGAATACATGGTGCACACGTTCTTTTCAATTGTTTAATGCTTAAATCTGGGTACTTAAGACCTCCCCATCAATATGTACACAAACTACAATAGCTAACCACAACTATAATCGCAAACAAGCATGCATTTAGTATTGAAACTTATATTTCAGGCCTTTCCCTAAACTATAATTTCTAAGCATGTAATTTCATTAAGAACAAAGGAGTAAAGACAACATACCAAGTTTGATGATGCAAATGGAATGAACTGACACTTGGATACTCAACACCAAGCCAAAATTTAAGAGAATTTTAAGAGAAATTGAAAGAGATGCATGACAGAAAATGGCTTTTGGATGGTCACTTAAACTGATTTGGCCGCGATCACAGACATGTGACCTCTGCTCACAGACATACGATCTCTGCGATCGCGGCGGCATGGACCATGGTCACGGTAACTGAGACCAAACAATCGGGTCTCTTGCATTTCTTGCTCAGTCCAAACTTGCTAATTTCACTCATTTCTCTCTTTAAGTTCCTTAAGCATTCCTTTTGGTGCTAACATCTCATGGATTATGTATGAATAATAGCAAAAATAAAATCTACTCAATCATGTATAAATAAAAAGGATAGGTGCCACTTTACGTGGCGTGATGGGTTACCTGCAATAGAGATCTTTTTTTAATATCGTGGCACGAAACCTCCACCTTTTTCTTTTATGCCTCCACTTAGAAGAGCTGAATCTCCGTCTCAGCTTTTGTTTAATATGCAATAAGGGGCAGTGGGACAGAAGATCCAGATCGCCCAGGATGGTCTTGGAAGTGGTGAGGAAATGGCAAGTAAGTTTTGATCTAGCCATTTTGAAGACTTGAACCTTTTACCCAACTTCGCATCGACTTTTCAGTTATGATCCTTGGGTAAAAGTGAGCATATAAATAGGCCATTCCTTGTACATCAGAGTTGAGTTCCTTGTCCATTGATGGATGGGGTTTCATATGCTTCTCTGGAATATCAAATTCCAAGATATTGGGATTGTACTCCTCCTCCTCACAATCCACCATTTGCCTTGGTAGATGGATTCTCATCACATTTTCTAAGCACAATGTTTAGAAGTGGTTTGAATGAGGTCCAACCCCTAAGTTTATAATTTCTTCCTCAAAAGCATCTTCACCCCGAAATGAGCTAGAGTCATCATAAGAGATTTTCCTTGATTCTTCTTGAGACTCTAGTACTATTTCTTCTATTTTGGCTTCTTCTTCCTCATATGATTCGGTAGATTGGGAAGTCACCGAGGAGTCTTCACTACCAAGCTCATAATCATCACTTGGTTTCTCTTCTTAATGACCCCTCTCTTAAGAAATAGGCAAGGTAGTGATAGTTTTAAGTTTTTCTTCTTTTCTCATTTCCTCCATCTTGACACTTTTACATCCTAATTCCTCTTGATGCATGTACTGTATACTTTCCCCCATTGCATATACCCGATATAAAATAGCTAGTAGCCTTGTGTCAAAGCTATTGGACTCGGTATATTGCTCTTCCTTCTTCCCATCATAGAACCTATCAAGCTCGTAAGCAGAACTAACAACCCGGTTAGCATAATAGGGAGAGGGGCATTTGGACATTCATCTTAATGTCCTTCTTGACCACTATATAAAGAACACCTATACTCCCTATAGGATCGAGATGGTAGGTCCATCTCTCTTTGGGAAGCATAGTTACAATCTCTCCTGAAGTGTGGTTTGTCATAAATTAGACATGGGTTGGCACGATAGGATTCCCAGCTACCGACATCATAATTGTTGGAAGACACCATAGAGAAAAGTAAAATAAAATAAAAATATACATACAAAAGAAAATCACAAACAAATATATACAAGCTTGAATGCAAGCAAGTAAGCTAAAATTCAAAACTAACTCCATATGCCAAATTGTTCCCAGGGAATGATGCCATTTTTTATAATGCTTAACCTACACATCAATTTAAGTGCAAGACAATCGTCATCAATAAATTTACCCAACTTTGGAGTCGGTGTCGAAACCTCGAGTAATAATGTGAGAGGCAATCAAGTTAATTCAAAATAATAGATACTAGATAAATTCAAACTAATGGTATAAAAAGATAAAATTGGGGGAGATAGGTATCTACACTAATGCCTCTTTTTAGGTCTTTCTAGTATAAATTCAGGGCTATGAATAATTAGAGTCTTAACAATTATGCATGGATCTCGGGATTGTATTACTAAGGGAATGGCATGTGGGTGTTAGTAATCAAAATCAATTTAGTAGATCAAATATGGGTAGTTTTGGTTATAGATTTTGATGCTAGTCTTTCAACAAAACACCAAACTTTCACTCATTGATTCTTTCGAATACCTAATGGGTGTGTTTAACATTTGGTAACCAAACCTCAATTTAGGCATCCCTATTTTTAGGATAATACCCATGGTATAGTTAACTTCACAATCGCCCTTATTTTTAAGATAGTGAAAATTTAGCAAACTACACACGCAATTGTATATCATTGCTTTTGTCTCCATATCCCTTTTGCAAGGATGATGTGAATTCCTAAAGTTTACCCAAAACTTTTTTTTTCAAAAATGGCCTTGAGCTTTCTAGAGTTTGGAGCTTTCACTCATCAAACCCATGTGGGTATTTGGTGCTTTCACCTTTAAATCCCAACCAAGTTAGCATAGCAATGATAAAACCCATAAAAATGAACTACCAAATAGAGGCTAACAATAATAACCCACACACATTTTAACCCATATTCACACATAACCCCAAGAGAGAGATCTAGATACACATAAGATAAATACGCATAGATACCCAATCTTCATTGAAATGACTTGTTGAATATTAAGTGAATGTTACTTCAAATGTTGCACTCCCACAAATCAACAATGGAAGTGAGATATTTCTCTACTTAGAAGGTCTCTAATGTATTCTTCACCCAAAATTTATATAATATTTTCTTCTCCAAGTATGGAGGCTATGAACTCAAGCGCTAAAAACTGAAAAAATTTAGGGAAGATGGAATATGATGAATAATTCTAGAGTTTGAATCTTTTTGTCAAAATTTGGATCAGTCGCATGCATTTTCAGATTTGCCTTTGGGCTGAACTCTTCCGCTAAGCCGTGATTGCACTAGCTTGGACGCAACCTCGGCTTCTGTGACTGCAATAGACTTATGTGACTGCGGTTAATTGACCCTACTTGACTGTCGTGATCGCGGTCATCAGACCGCGACTATGGCAACTGAGGCCCTTCTGCTCCAGGTATTCAGTCACACTTTCTTACTCTTTTTGATCATTTTAAGCTCTCATCCACATCTTTCTATCCCCTCAACTCTATGCCTATAGAGAACGGATATTAGTGCATTTAATCTTAATTATGTCTCAATTTATTCATTCAAAATTAGGTAATTTTCACGAATATCTAGTGCGAATGAGTGTTAAAATCACCACTCATCATGGTACGACTCGTAGCCAAATCATTGTGGGTGCCCAAGGGTACTGTCCAAAATATGACTGGACTAAATGAGTCATAGGGTGACCCTATGAGTCGTAAGGTAAACTGTAGCGACTGGGCATTATTTTTTGGTTTTTAAATTAAGGGCACTTTGGACATTTTCCCTTTTTCCCAATCATGAGCCATGACGTAAGACCCCTTTAGGGTGTTATCATCACTCCAAAATAAACCAAAATAACTTCTCAAACACTCTCAATTCTCCAAGGTTAAAATACTCCAAAAAGTTAATCAATTAGAGCTCTCAAGGATGATTTCTCCCCATAATTCTTGATCTTTCAGGCATATTACACGTTCCCAATTCTTATTTTATGAAAAACATATGTTAAATAGTTTAATTGTATAAATTTGAAAATAGGTTTTAATAGGGTTGAGGGTCTTAGAATGATTGGTCCTTGAATTATTTTTCCATGGTTTTTATAAGTTATTCATGCTTTAAATTAATATTTTAAACTAATGGGGTGAATGGGCATGGGATTTGGAACACGGTTCAAGGCATTCCCCCAAATTGATGTTTTAAACTTATAATTGGTTTTGAATAATTGTGTTTCCTTAATCCATTTTTTTAAATAGTTCGTCGATTGTTTGTGATAAAGTGGAGAGCTTCCGTTCTCTGAAAGACTTGATCATTCCACCAATTGTCTTTCATAAACTAGAATTCAAGAGTTTACATTAACATTATCATTGTCATTCTCAAGGTTGGGGGTATGTCCCGACTTGGATAATTTTTGGATCAGTAGAGGCTTAGTGGATATTACTGTGGATTAAGTATTGATGTTGACACTCTTAATTTTATTTATGTTTATTATATTTATATCTTATTATATGTTTGAATTTTAGTCGTTACTAGGTGTGCTATGCTCTATGTTGTTAGGAAAAGGGGGAAGGGTGGTCACCATCCTCAGTGGACTTGAGATACCCATCACAGCCAGGCCTTGGCTTGGGTCATGACAACATCTACTGGTTCGATTCCATCTAGCCATATGTACAAAAATTATATGTTTATTTATTCTCTTATGTAGTTAGGTATAATACTGATACAATAGATTTCGGCTATAGTCTTCTATGGAGTTAAGGTAGAAAATGGTATTATTGTTGATTTAAGAATGAAAGATAATTAGTGGTAGATGTTGCTTAAGTGGCTAATAGTGACTAATGGGTTAGTGAACCTTAGTGATAAAGAGGACTAGTGGCATTGATGACTATTAATAGTGATGATTACTTATTATAGAGGTTAGTGATATTAGGTTTAGCAATGATGGTGATTAGTTGCTATTGATGACTAAGTTTATGATGTTGATTAGTTGTTAAACGAGGATTTGTGAATTAATGATGCTAGTTAATAAAGAATGTTAGTTGATAGATGAATAGTGAATAAATTATGACTGGTGGTCCTTTGTTAGATGGTGGCTAGTGGAATTATAATGGCTAAAAATATTTACTGGTTAAATGGGCGAATGTGGTCTAGTGGTTAATCTTGACTAGATGCTAGATATTGACTAGTTAGTGAAGAATGGTTAGTCATTGACCCATGAATAGTGATTAAGAGTTAATAATGGATAGATAATAATCAGAGGTTATATGATAGTAATGATGAGTAATTGGTTTAGGAATAAGTGTTGGCTTGTTAATAATGAGTGGATAGGATGTATTGATGAGATAGATGTCGATATGATGGCACGGTTATGGTTATGAGTATATTAGTATATGTTATTCAATTTCCATTATTGATGATGATTATAAATATTGGAAAATGGTCCTTTGATGGAAATTGTTGAAAACTATGGATAGTGAGAAAGTTTGGATATTTTGACGATTTGTTTCTTTTATGTTTCTCTTGGGCGTACTCTCTAGTGGTATGGGACACCTTGATGAGTTCTTTACAAAGGAAATTGTTGAAAACTATGGATAGTGAGAAAGTTTGGATATTTTGACGATTTGTTTCTTTTATGTTTCTCTTGGGCGTACTCTCTAGTGGTATGGGACACCTTGATGAGTTATTTACTTTATGCACTAGTTGGTCTATGAGCGCCAACTCTGTACTTGTGTTTTCTTGTGATTGTACTTGTGTTACTTTATGATTCCGAATCATTTATTTCTTATGCACGATGGTATTAGCATGCGTTGATGCCTTATGTTATATTGTTATTCCAATATTTAATGTTTATTATGTATTGTGATATTGGAATGTGTTGATGCCTTATGTCACAATGTTATTCTGGTTTGTTTACTTATTATATACAATGATGATGGAGATGATTCACGTTTGATTCTGTACCTTGACTTTATATGATTATCTCACACTTTATCATTCTTATATCATGATTTAACTCAGTTGGATAAGGATGCCTACTGAGTACTCGTTTGGTACTCATACTACACTTCTGTACTTTTTGGGGGCGAATTCAAGTATTAGATGTCATTGTTGATCGTGCAGTGATTAATTTTCGGAGATAGCGTGAGCTCTTGGAGTCTGAGTCATCCAATTTCCTTCTATCTCTTGTATTCAGTCTTTAGTATTAGAGACAGATGTTTTGACTATTCTAGACTTGGAGTTGTATTGATACTATTTGTTGCTCTTGTACTAGCTCTACCACGTTTTAGGACTAGTATTTTGTTTGATTTTTTATTCTATCTAGAACCCTTATGTTTACAATTGATGTTCATGATTTTTGCCTATGTTGGGCTTTCTTACCGGATTAACCCATTGCGTTAGCTCCGGGTTATGGTATTGGCTTACCTATTGGTGAGAATTGGTAGGTGCCATCATGACACATAAATCGGGTCATGACAGAA
Source organism: Capsicum pubescens (assembly GCA_030864215.1). Classification (NCBI taxonomy): domain Eukaryota; kingdom Viridiplantae; phylum Streptophyta; class Magnoliopsida; order Solanales; family Solanaceae; genus Capsicum; species Capsicum pubescens. Next base: position 190,448,702 of record CM061547.1, on the reverse strand, counting down.
AATCCATGACACAAGTGTAGAGCATATCCACCAAAACTTGAATAGTCCACTCCGACTAACCGTCTGTTTGGAGGGTGAAAGCTGAACTAAGATCAACTCAGGTACCTAAATCCTCCTGAAAAGTCTTCAAACTGAGATATGAATATTGAACCTATATCTGAGATGATAGACACTCGCACACCATGAATACAAACTATCTCACGAATACAAATATGAGCCAACCTCTCAACATTGAAAGAAACCTAAACCAAAATGAAATTAGCAGATTTGGTCAATCTATCAACGATGACCCAAACACTATCAGAACCGTTAGAAGTACGGGGCAACCCAGTCACAAAGTCCATAGTGATCCATTCCTATTTCTACTAGGTTATGGGTAACCTCTATAGCAAACCACCAGGCCTCCAATGCTCGGCCTTCACCTACTAGAAACATAGGCAACAAGATACAAAATCTGCTACATCCTTTATCATACCACCCCATTAGTAATGCTATCTCAAATTATGATACATCTTAGTTACTCACAGATAGATAGAATACCCGAAACAATGAGCCTCCTCCAAAATCAATCTAATACAATCACCCACTTTCAACACTCAAACTAGCCTCCAATCCTTAAAACACCATCTAGATGAAGCGAGGCTTCCTTAACCTCTCCACTCAACACCTTATCCTGAATCACTCTCAAACTAATATCGTCAAACTTATGAGCCCAAATTTGTTCCATCAAGGAAGAACTAGTCTCAACAAGTGCCAAAACACACCGAAGTGTCGAAATATAAAGCCTAACCATCTAGTTAGCCAAATACTGAACCTATAAGGCCAAGGGCCGCTCCTAGATCAAAAGATGCGCCAAGATATCTTGGCTAGTTAACTTTCGACTTAAGGCATCCACAATCACATTAGCCTTGTCCGGATGATACCGAATAGTAAGATCATAATCTTTAAGCAACTTAAGCCAACAATGTTGCCACATATTAAGATCGAGATTGGTGAAGAAATACTGAAAACTATGATGATCTGAGAAGATCTCACAGCGGACTCCGTACAAGTAGTGCCCCATAACTTAGAAGCAAATACAATCGTGCATAACTCAAAATCTTAGGTAGGTTAATTCATCTCATGGGGATTCAGCTGACGAGAAGCATATACAATCATCTAACTCTCCTGCATCAACACAACACCTAACCCAACACCTGAAGCATCACAACAGAAGGTATAACTCACACCTTCCTTGGGCAAAGTCAAGATAGAAACTGATGACAATAAATTCTTGAGCTCCTTAAATCTCACCTCACAAGCATCAAATCACTGAAAAGAAAACTTCTTATGAGTCAATTTAGTCAAAAGATCTACAATAGATGAAAAACCCTTAACAAAATGCTGATAGTAACATTCCAAACCAATAAAACTCTGAATCTCGATAGGAGAAGTAGGCCTAATCCAATTATGAACCATTGCAATCTAGGCCGGATAGACCATAATACCATCCTTGGTCACCACATGACCCAATAAAGAAACATACTCTAACCAAAATTCACACTTAGAGAACTTAATATACAACTTCTTATCCCGCAATCTCTGAAGCACAATCTGCAAATGCTCCTCATGGTAGTAATTAGTGTAGCAAGCCCATCCAACTCAAGCAATCCAAGATTATGAAACTTCTCCCTACTATCAATTATGAACTCATAGGCATCCTTGCCCATATCACCATTGAACCTAGTAGGACCCAAACGAGTGAATTTCTCAAACCTCTTATGATCCTCAAAAGACATAACTGTACTCACAATACTAGGAAGCATAAGAATCTTGCTAGCTAAGATCCCACCTGAATAGGTAATACAAATTAATGCTTAACTCCTGATCTCAGCATACCATATTCAGATACAAGCACTAAAGGAGGAACAATACTCGGAGTCTGTAGAGTACCATAAGTAGATTTTGGTACCACTAGAGGATCTATACTTTGAACCAAAGGAACACCATAGGCAGACTCAACACAGATAGGGGTAAATACTTGAAGCTGGAGGAACACCAGGTACACTCAAAGGAGCACCCTCAAAATAAGTCAGCAAATGAATCAACAACCCCTCAAATATCGGGGTAGGAAAACTTTGTTGAACGGGAGTAGGCCCCATATCTCTAACATGCTTAACCCAAGGCTCAGGGGAGAGCCCCCTAGAACTACCTTTAGAAGGGGCAGATCCTCATGCCCGTCCACTACATCGGGCTCCTCTGTGACCCGCAACTTTCATCCTATACTTGACACTCTCCTCGGATGATGGATCCACACCTTTACTCTCCTCGGATGATGGATCCACACCACATCGGATCGCTAATGCGACACTCAAAGACCAGGTGTGTATCATGAAAGCAACACATGGTTGCTTAAGCAAAGTCCGTATGGCACAGTCGCACCTGGATCTACATAAGAAAGTGCAGTAGAAATAAGTACGGTCTATTTGTACTTAATAGTTATCATAGGCCGACTGGACAAAGTAGAAAATAAAGCATATAAAATACACACTATGGGTACATCACGTGCAATTAGAAAATGTCCCAAATGATAGCCCACGTCATCTCTACTAACAATTATATAATATACACTTATAACGAAATACAAGTACAAGAAAGAAACACAAATAGATTAATATTACATTAAGAATGAAAATATGACATAAAATATACACGTTAGATGAAATGAAATAAAGATGATGATGATGCACAAGGTTGTCGCACAACCTCCGTATACACCTATCGAGCTGTGCTCCCAAATTAAGACCCATGGGAGGTTCGTCAATCCATTTATAATCCAATATCAAATACCAATCCAATATCCATAACTCTTTTTGGCACATACATCGGTAGAGGGTTTTTAAAGATTACATATTTTTTGTCAGAAAAACCAGTATTTTCACGGTGGTACCAATTTTTCATAAATGTGTATGATTTGAGGATGTAATGCTCATAACCAATCAGAATGAGAATTTCTAAATCCACAAATATACCAACCATTTGAGCCACAAATCCACACAATATGCCAACCTTCCATGATCCAATATAATCCATATACCGAAAGAGTAAGATATACAATTATATGCCACATAATATCACACAACTATCAACTTAGACATTTTTCCACCAAGAATGAGACAACTAATTACATAAATACCAGGGCAATAACATCATATAAGACCCCACATGGTCACACATAACAAGTAATGTCTCAAAATTACCAAATAACAACAACACAGACTCCCATACAAGCACACACCAATAATAAATTTATTTTAATGATTAGTTACCATACTTATAACATAATTTTATATCAATATTAACTACCCATCCCAGTGTAAGGAAAGTTAATCCATAACCTACCTCGAATGAAGAAAATCAATCCAAAAAGTCTTCAACACAGACCTTTCTCCTTACTAATGGACCTAAAATCAATAAAAACATGTAATATAGAATTTTAGCATCAAAATAAAGCCAACAATACCAATATTGCCCATATTTGAGTTGGGGTAAAAAATGAACGCCGTAATGGGTTTTCAAAAAAGAAGGGTAAAATAAGAATTTTAGTTCAAAAATATATTATCCATGATTAAAGGAATCCATCGAAGAAATTCACATGAAAATGGGGTTTAAATTGGGGTTTAAATAAAAGAATTACTAATTTAGGCCTCTCAGGCCAAAATCCCCATGTTCCACTTTTGAATTCAAGTTTTAAATGACTACAATCAAAGAAAAATAATTGAATAGGGATTTAGAGCTTACCCAAGCTTGAATATGGACGAAATATCCAAAAATCTCAAAACCCCAAGCTCCAAGTATCAAAAATGGTTAAAAATCACGAAAAAGGGTTATAGATATCACCTAGGCATTACTTAAGCGAACACTGGGTCACTTAAGCGGACTTTGCTTAAGAAACCATGTGTTGCTTTAATGATACACACCCAGTCTGTGAGTGTCGCGTTAGAGATCCGGCTGTCACTTATGAGATAATTGCTTAAGCAAGATGGTCTTCGCTTAAGCGACAATCGCTTAAAGCAAGATGAGCGACAATCGCTTAAAGCAAGATGACCGTTGCTTAAGTGATACTTCGGCTGTCAAGCCAGGATGCTTAGGTAACCAAAATATCGCTTAAGTGGATGCACCAGCTGAGCGGTGCATCAACTGGAGACTTGGAGAAATTCTAAGTCTCTGTAGGCCCATTGGGATTTCAGAATCCAAAAACTGCAAATGAACTATTCTACTAGACTAAATTTGACGCTCCAAACTCAGTGGCGATATTAGATTTTTGAAAAATGTTGTTTTAAGAAAGTTGAACCCCAAATCCCAATTTCACAACTTTTCTAACCAAGTATCGAAATGAGATACAACATCGTAAAACCACACTAACCATGTTGCCAACCTAAAATTGACATTCTAGATCTGCTGTCACAATCCATTTTTCCATTCGATGCACATAATAATAAATGTTGACTAAAGTCAACTATAAAGCCTTTTTAACCACCAAAAACTACAAACTTGCAAAAATCACACCAAAAATACATTGGAAACTATGTGAATCATCCCCACAGAAGTTCCACAAAGCAACCATAGGATGGGGTAAAATAGTCAAATCACATAGAAATGAATAATTCATAAACATCACCAAAATCGAGTAATTACATGAGTACCCAATTTCTCCTAAAAAGCTAGAAATGATAAATAAAGGTGCACCATGCAAACATATTATTTCACAAACATAGATACGAGCTAGACTCTCAGCACTGAAATACATTTGAATAGGAATGATATGTTCCAATTTTGTAAACCAATCCATAATGATCCATATACTAATAAAACCACGGGAAGTGCGAGGCAAACCACTAACAATGTCCATGGTAATCCGCTCCCACTTCCACTCGGGAATGGGCAAACTCTGAAATAAGCCACCAAGTCTCTGATGCTCGACCTTTACCTGCTGACAACATAGGCAACGAGATACAAAGTCCACCATATATCTCTTTATACCACCTTACCAATAATGCTTCCACAAGTCTCTATTCATTGTAGGTGTACCTGGGTGAATATAATAACTGAAGTTGTGTGCCTCACGCAAAATCTACTAAATTATATCCCTAAACCTTAAAAGAAAAATATGACCATCAAATCTCCACACGCCCCTTAGAAACTATGGTAGCCCTCTTGGACTCACCACTCAACACCTGATCATGGATGATCCAAAGTCTCATATCCTCAAACTAATGACTCCGAATCTGCTCAAATAGTGAAGATCTTGCCTCAACACTAGCAAGAATCCTCCAAGTCTGAAATATCAAGTCACACCATTAATTTGGCTAAGGATAGGATATCCCATGCCAATGACCTCTAAGAAACTAAGCTAGAAGCCAACTACCCATACTCACCTCCTTCCAGCTCAAGATATTTGCCACCACGTTTGCCTTTTCCGGATGATACAAAATAGAGATGTCATAATTTTTAAGCAACTCCATCCATCTACGCTGCCTTGAATTAAGCTATCTCGGGGTCATAAGATGCTGAAGACTACGATGATCCATGAAGATCTCACAATGCACGCCATAAAAATAATGTCTCCAAGTTTTAAGCATGAAAACTACTGCGCCAACTCTAAATTATGAGTGGGGTAGCTGCATTCATGCATCTTTAGTTTCCTCAATGCATAAGCAATAATAACTCGACCCTGCTACATCAATACACAACCGAAACCAACACCTGAAGCATCACAATATATGGTGAATCCCTTAACCTCAACATGAAGAGCCAAGATAAGAGCTCAAGTGAGGAATTCTTTTAGCTTGCCAAAACTTGACTCACACTCATTAGACCATCAGAAAGGAACCTTCTTTCGAGTCAAACTGGTCATTGGCGCTGCAAAAGTAGAAAAACTCTCAATGAACCTTCTATAGTAACCTGCAAAACCAATGAAGCTATGAACCTTAGACAGAGATGTAGGCCTGAGCCAATCTTTAATAGCCTCAATCTTTGCTAGGTCTACCATAATCCTATCCTTAGACACCAAATGTCGGAGGAATGCAATTGACTCAAGCCAAAACCCATACTTAGATAATTTGGCAAAAAGTCTATGATCTCTCAGTGTTTGGAGTACAATCCTCAAATGCTACATATGCTCCTCTCTACTCCTCGAATACACAAAGATATCATCGATGAACACAATCACGAGGGAATCCAAATAATGCATGAACATGTGATTCATTAAACCATAAATGTATCTAGGGCATTGGTCAACCTAAACGACATCCCCAGGAAAGCATAATGACCAAATCGAGTCCTAAAGTCTATTTTAGGGATATCATCATCCCAAATCCTCAACAGATGGGACCCTAGTTTAAGTTAATATTAGAGAACACTGCTGCACCATAAAGCTAGTCAAATAAAGCTAGTCAAATAAATCATCAATGTGAGTCATAGGATACCTGTTCTTCTACGTTACCTTATTAAGTTGCCTATAGTAATATGCATGGAACCATACTTTTTCTTCATGAACAAAATAAGAGATCCCTAAGAAGACACACTCGGTCTAACGAAACCCTTATCAAGAAGGTCCTGAGCAGAGAATTTAGCTACTTACGCTCAACAAAAGCCATATAGTAAGGTGCCATAGTAATAGGTTAGAAGCTCGACTCATGATCCATAACAAACTCAATATCATAGGAAAACCAAGTAGATCGGTAAAAAAATATCAAAAAACACACAAAATATAGAAACAGAGTCAAACGACGGGCTCTCCATACCAATATCACAAATATAAGCAAGACAAGACTCACAACCCTTCAAAATAAGTCTCCTAGCCCAAATATAAGAAATAATCCCTATGAGTTTGTGACTAATAGCTTTCTGCCACACGGCCGGGGTATGTCGGGCATGGCTAAGGTAATAGTTTTGGCAAAATAACCCAGGATCACATTATAGTGGGATAACCAATCCATGCATAAAATCATATCAAAATCCACCATATCTAACACAATAAGATCAACCTGAGTATTAAACTCTCAAACAATCACAACACATAATTTATAAACTTGATCCACTTTTAAAAAATCACCTACGAGAGTAGATATACATAATGACATAGATAAGGAATCCCAAGATAACTCTAAACATGGGGCATAGTAAGCATCACATAAGAATAAGTGGATCTTGGATCAAATAAAGCAAATGCCGACTAATGGCACACCAAAGTCATAATTATGATAACAACATCTGAAGACTCAACCTCGGGTATTGTAGGTACACATATAACTAACCACACCCACTACCTGCTAGGATCCTAATTGATCTCCTGTGCTGACCACCTGAGAACCTCTACGAGTACTCTAGGGACCACCTCGAATACCATGGACAACACCTTTAGATAAAGACAAAACTTCCCGAATTGGTGGAACACTCTGAGCTAAAGAAACCATCGCTCCACGACTAGGGCACTCTCTCATGAAATAGCCAAAATCCTCACAACCATAATATGCCCTAGGCGTTATACCAAAGCTAGAAGATTCGACTAACCTGGAATAACCACCACGACTAGAATAACTAAAAGTTGAACCCCTCAAAGGCTGACTACTACACAAGCTAGGATGATCAATGTAACTAGATTGGCCTCCATCGATAATCTGAAGTGCAGTATGAGCGGACCTACTAGATTGACCATAATACTGATATGATTGACGTGGAGGATACCTACCCTAAGAACAACTACCTCTAAACTGTGAGACACTATGGTTCCTATTGAAACTACCTTGATAATGCGACCTCTTATTGCTACTACCTTGGGCATCGTGATGAATCTCTTTTATAACCTGAGCATGATCAGTAACCTCAACAAAAGACTTACCTACATCACCCAAACTCTATGTAGACATGCAAAAAAGAAATCTCAATCCCCAAATAAAGTAACAAACCCTCTCATATTCAATAATCAGAATAGTAGTAGCAAGCCTATCCAACTCATAAATTAAGCCTCATGCTACAAAATAGTCATGGAGACCTACTCCTACCTTAAGAACTAATCACTCATATAATCTCTAAAGCTGTGAGGCATATCTTTCCAATAAGATCTCATAGAACTAAGTCTATGTTAATAGGGGAGATCCAATTGGCTTGGAATAAAAATAACCTCTCCACCAATGTCAAGCCGCCAAATCCAATTGAAGATTATTGTAATCCATACCACGAGTCTCAAATAGGCACAAATAATGGAGCCTATCCTCATAAGCAATCAAGAACTCATAAGCATCTACGTCGGATGCACCAGAAAACCTGGGTGGAGCCAATATCAAGAATCTACCCAACATCTTCTTCTCCTCAATAGACATAGCAGGCTGCGCAACTACCGGCTGAGCAACCACCTGTGTAGGAGGGACCTAAACTCTGGGAGCCACAGTTATAGGACGCACCCTCGCCTCAATACCACTTTGATTTGTGGATCGTGCACCATTAAATAGTGCACCACCAACCAAATTCAAGAGATAAAGAAATACATCCCTAATTACTGAAGAAGAAATAAGTCCTATTGGAGCCTGGATGGTCCTTTGCCTACCACTTGTAGGGGTGGAAAAACCTTTGGCTTTAAACTAGGAATAAGGTCTAGCAAAAGCTCCCTGTCCTGGCCCCTAGCTAGGGACACATCTCTAGGATACCCACGATCTCTAGGTCATCCACAAACAGTGATAGAATCCCTAGGCTCAATCTTGTGATCCTCATCTCATGTAGCAGTAACATTATGTCCTATTTATTTGCGAAAGATGAAATAAAAGAAATTCTTTAGAAACCAACCCAGACACTTAGCACAAAATGAGAGAAATAAGTAAATAACTCTTAGGAATATCCTATATCCTCCCAAATATAAGAAACATACTTCATCATTTTGATCTGCAAGACTCTACTAAATACTTGTTTTTTTACCAACAATAATGGTTAATTTAGGCTCTGATACCAATTTATCGCGACTTGATTTATGAGTCATAATGGAACCTACTTTATACTGCTATTAGGTAAGCCAAGATGTAGGGCAGAGCTATAAACAATGGGCTAATTTGCTGGAAAATTGGCTAAAATCTAGAAATTAACAATTAAAGACATAATAATTATAAGGCAATAATAATAGTCTAAAAGATATATAAAATATCAATAAACATCACATGCCCTAGTAGTGTTGGTAAAAGAGCAACTATAAAAGGAATATAAGTACTAAAATAGTCAAATACAAATCCATCTCGAATAGCAAAAAGAAGGAAAAAGTGGTGAATCCGACTCCGAGAGCTCATATCTTCAAAATCAACTTTGCCTGACCGTCACATCACTGACGGTCACTAGTACTCAAATCTTCACTAATAAGGTAAAATAAGTGTAGTTTGAGTACCAAAACCACGAGTACTTATTAGGCAACATCGGTCGACTGATCTTAATCATGAAACAACTATGATAAAATACAAGATAAATAAGCTAAGTCAAGGTAAAAGGAACAAACTTGGAAATAAGCTCCAACACTACAAATAATTAATCGGAATAGATGCAATATTAAAGAAAGAACAATTATTACAACACTGGACCCCATAAGTCAGTAAGTACAGAAAAGTAAATAACCCAACGCAGGCCCCCATAAGTCTGGAGGGTGCAATCAAAAAAATGTTAATAACCAAAGATTCATAAATTTATTGACTATTAAGTTATAACTATGAATCCATCCATACCATGTAATATCATATATAACTCTCAATGATGGATTAGAACTGGAACTCAATGTTATTATCAATATTAGCATCATTTGTCGGACTTACCAAAAATCATACAATTAATATTATCATCAATCACTACACTTAAATCAGAACTCAATTAAACCACCAGGTTTTGCCCGAAATTAGTACCAACTCCCAAATGCCAAACTAACATAAATATCATGTATCCAATCATCTCAAACTCCAAAATAAGTACTCCAAAATAAGTCTTTCAAATGGTATAACATGTTTGTAGAAGTTTTACAAGAGCTAACATAAATTTTGGCCTAAGGTGGGTCGAAGAGGCCCAATTTTAATCCCTGAAATTCATTAGCCATAATTAGCCCTAAGATAGCAATTCTACCTAAAGCATGAGCAACTAAGTCAATTCCTCTTAATTTATGGTTCCTTAATAGGTTAAATAGTCCTAATAATGCTAAGTATATTGTTTATACCTTTAAGACCTAATTACTATCCCATATATAGCATAATATCATAAATATACTATAAGAAATAGATCAATCTATGAGGAAGGTAAAACTAGCCTACCTGGAAGACAAAGAAAAGCCCAAAGAATTCGCTAAATCGATGATTCCCCTATTTGAGAAGCATCCACAAGATGCCACACTATCAAAATCACAATATACTCATCAAAATAAGAATAATAATACTCATAGTGCAATCTTGTGTTTTGGGTCCAAAATCATGTAAATATCCATGTGGGGCCTGTTTGCAGAATCACACTTTCAAAATGGACAACACGTCCCTCTATGCTTAATAAATATTTATCTTCGAGAATGGGTGAATTCTGAGCTCAAATGGTGCTATAATCAACCCATCAATATTCTATGGATTTTTTAAAATGATAAAGGATTTAATGATGAAATTGATGAATCTTACCAAGAAATCAGAGAAAATGCGTTATTCGAGCTTACGAACACACCAAAATGTCCTACTAATAGTTCTACCAACTTTTCACACTTTTAGGGTTCTACCCAAGTGAATGTTATCATGCACTCAGGATAAGGATAAAATAATGCCATTTATAAAATCCAAGTCAAAACCATCCATATGAACACAACCGTATATATATATATATTAGCATGCCATTAAAACCTTTACATGGGTTGTGTAGCTCTGTCGTCCGAAATCATCCACGGGCTATATGGGTTCATCTCTCCTACGGAAAGGGCCCCAGTGCATGAAGCCGCACGACCAGGGAAGAAAACCTAGGATGACTAGTATATCCCCCAAAATATATAGAGTGACATCATGCACACGGTCTCTAGGAACAAACCTCACATCGGCAATATGAGTTTCTAGTTTAGATCCCCACGGGACCATTACCTTCCACGTCTTTGCTACACATCCCTCCTTTAATCCCAATTAAAACTATTACCAAACAAACAACCAAACCATTAACCATTTATTAACCAAGGCTATTAGACAGTGGCATCTTTATACCAACATTAACTTGGAAGTATTGTCCATAACCAACCATTTATGGATTTAAGGGATTCTCATGCACCCTTCCAATTACCATATTAAACAACTTGGGGGATTCCCATGTACCCCACAAGAATTATCAATTGAGCCATAACCATTATTCAAACCAATTTCATTAATGCATTCACTTAGGGGATTCCCAAGTACCCCGCAAGGTTTTTAAATAGACCAACCATGACCACCAAAACTTTACCCTTTAAACCATTCCAAACCATTTTAGACCATGCCCAACATTTAAAACATTTATGTCATTCAAACCATTTAAACCACAAAAAACCATCCAAATCCATTTAGGGTTCGATTACAAAACCATACCATGTAAGAGTTCCAATGAAAGTTCAACAATAGAGTGAAAACATTCTTTTAGGCATTTTATCAAACATGTTGAGGGCATATCTTTACTAAGACCAAAACCAAAGCCTCAACCATTTAGATTAGGGTTATACATGACCCATTTATTAAACCATAACCAACAACCACCCACATTTGGAAACTATTACCAAAAGCATGTAAAAACATAATTTAAACCAATACCAAACAATGTACATCAAAACCCTCAACATATATTTTGAAAACCACCATTCATGATTCATAAATCAATGTTTAAAACATAATACACATGACTTTAGTTGGAACTAACAATGAGGGAAAGAGTACATGCCTTATACAAGAAGATTCCAAAGAGAAACATGACTCTTGATCCCCTTTGAAGAACAGTTGAGGGACCCTAGCCATCAATCTTTAAAAATAAGATTGAGAGAGTATTTGAAGTGTTTTAATCCTTTAACAAGTGTTATGAAGGGCCACCAAGGATTATATAACTTGAGGACATAAGGTTTTTGAAGTAGGAAATGTCTAGACAACCCTTGACTAAAAATTAAAACAAGCCACGAAGTAGGGTACGACTCACCCATGCCATCGGTATCCAAGGGTACGAGTGGTACCCTGACTCATACCCAATACCTTGCCAAGACCCTATATACTGGTTCCTATATCACTCGCACATCCCTAACTCGTATATAAGGGTACCAGTGGTACACTCAATCATACCCACCAACCGTACCATGGGCAGATTCCATAAGACAACTCATTTAAGCACCAAATGACTTGCCTTACACTATTCGTATCTTCCTATACAACTCGTACCATGATGAGTCATATATTGGGAAGTATCCAAGCCACACATACTGCTTACATACGATTGAACCCTCAAGCCACCCTACAAGTTGTATCCAAGGGTACGAATAGTACCCTTGGGTCATACCAAGTCCAAAAGTCCCAAACCAGGGAAACTTTGCAAGGGTCCGATCCCTAGGGTATTTCAGTCTCCCCCACTAGGATCATTCATCCTCGAATGATGGGTAAGGGTAAGGTATAAGGACTAGATAACACATTAACACCCAACAAAATTTTCCTCAACCAAATAGGAATTAAGGACACACAACCAAGGTAAGAAGATCACTACATAACCCAAACACGATTTACACCCCAACACCACCATTCCAACCTCTAACTAAGTTAGAAAACAAAGATGCAAGAGGAATCACTCCTCACCTTTAACCAATTTAGAAAATAAACGGACGTGTTGAAGACCACACACCTCACACATGAATTTGTTGAACAAAGAACCAACAGACACTTGGACTCCATGTCCCCTTCCGCATTCCAAATGACTTTCTTTGTCTTTTAGTTCCACTATGGAACCTTTACCAAAGCCACACCTTTTTGTTTGCAATAGGTGAACTTACCATTCTATGATCCTCATCGGGACCCCTTTAAAGAATAAGGAATTCTAGATACCAATACCATCTAAAGTGACTAACTAACTAAGGACCATCCACACCCCCATGCAACATATATTATTAGATGAATGGATTCATGCTAGAGAGAAAGTCCAATACAACTTAGAATTACCGAGACACATTACTACGAGATCTTGAGTCCACTTCCCTATTCAATCCTAACCAAAGTTAAAAGGAGTTAACTTAAGACACTGGGCTCTACTCCTTACATCTATCCCCAAACACTACTCCATTTCCATCACTATTATAACAAGAAAACCATAAGTAAAAGACATGGGCAAACCATGTCCAACCACTATAACCAAAACTCCCAACCTATAATTGAACACCCAAAATCATAAAACTACTAAGCCATGAAAATAATTCATAAAACCATACCTTCTGACTCTCAGGTACCCAACACAACTTATTGGTATATCTACCAACCACAACATTCAAGCCTGCCGCTTATATACCCGTGGTATGATTTTTCCATCAAAAGATCTAGCACCCTTTATCATTTTCACAAGGATTTTTCACCATCTATTCCTTTCCTAACCATTTCTCATGACAACAACCTTACCTCACTTTCCAAAACCTCAACTTTTAGTAGTCACCCTAGACTCTCCCCCACTTAAGGGCTTATACATTCCCCATTTCAATATATCACCATACTTCCCAAACCATTACCATCCTAACATAAGAAGAGTCATTTAAGAAACCAAGTTAGAAAAGTTATCTATGCCTCCTAAGGCAAGATCCCAGAGACAAGACATGACACTATAGGCACAAAATACTTTACAACAACCACCTAGACCATAATAAAGAAACATCTCTACCAAACCATACCATAAGAGGAGTCCTTAAGACTGGACACCGAAGGAAACTCAACCACACATACCATGAGTAAATTAACACAAGGTCAAGGATCATATCTAGGGAACAAGGCGAATGCAAAATGTGAACCTTAGTCATAAGTTCTATAAAAATGCACACAGCACTAGTAGAGTAATCTCTTAATTGAGAGAGAAGAATATCACTAGAATATGCAACCCGACCTTCCCTTGAAGTTCAGCGCTAGAAAGAAATTTAAGATTAACCACCAACCCTCATCCCATCACATCTATGAACATAATTCTCTATTCTAATGGGTATCACCAATGACGTACACCAGGGATACTTGGTTCTACTATACCCAAAACTTTATTCAACCAAATGCTACCTAGAGCCCAGCAATAGACATGGAAAAACCATTAGACCAAATTGACTCCAAGGTTTCCAATTAAAGCAAAACCATTTAAAATTAAACTACGGCCACCAAAGCCATTTCATAAATCATTTGAATCCAACCAAAACCAATTCATGTTCCTTTAACCTTTTAAGCAATGCAAAGACTTAAGAATAGTCAAACTGCATGACAAAATTATATTCAATGGAAATTTCACAAACATTTTGAGGGCATATAACTTTCAAGATCAAAACCAAGTAATAGGGAAATCCACAGACCTCAAAATTCATCTACCATTTCCATGCATCCCACGATGTTCATAAACATTAATAAAGCATGAATAATGCATCATACTCCATGAAAAATCAATTAAATGAGTAGTCACATCAAAGCCCTCAATTGTACCAAGACCCACACTCAAAACCATGAACTTAATAATCAATTTCATGCCAACAATAAAGTACATGTATAAGGACAGAGATATATGAAAGCTCTATGATCTACCCTGCCGAATGACTATATCCCCGGTCCCCCCGTTCAACCTGAAATCCTGGTATATATGGCACAACTCTCCCACTATTGTATTTCCCAAATCATCAACCTTATCCAACCTACCAGTTTACCTCCACAACTCTTGTATTTTTATTTTTGAGATTATCATACTCTCTTTTATCTAAATCAAGCATCTATGTTCAAGCCTAGGATCTACCAACCACCATTTAATACTATCAAAACACCTCATATAGAAGGGAATATACATATAAGGTCCACCCTACAAGGAGAACACTCCCAATTCCTTAGTCACCCACTAATAACCTATCCATTGCCAGGGAAAACTATTCCCTTTATGCATGTAAGAGCGAAAACACTCCACATAGGAACACTAAGACAGATGAGACCTTCATCTAAGAGATTCTTTACTTGCTTCTTAAGATCCTTTAACTCCACAGAAACTATTCTATAAAGAAGGAATAGAAATTTGGAAAAATGTCCAAAACAAGACCGAACCAACCTCCCCATTAGAAAGACACCATGAGGGTCATCAGAAAGGACCCCAAGAAATTCCTTTACCACCAAAACCAAGTGCAAAGAAAGGCCTTACGAGTTAAAATCTATAACTTAGACAAAATAATAAAGATGTCCCTTTTGAAACCAACCTCCGACTGCTAAGATAAGATATAACTTTTCCCTTAATAGCTAGGGAATGAAACCATCCTCCCACTCCATAATCGACTCATCATGGAGCCTAAAGACAATCTTTTTATGGATCTGATAGCCCAATGACACATAGCATGAGTGTAACCAATCCATTTCTAAATGACATCCAAATCCATCACATCCGAGTTAAATAAATTCACCAAGACCCCTTTATTACCAGTAGATATGACATACCCCCATAGACTCTTTTGGCAATGGCAGTGTAACCTACCAGGGTAGAAACAGAAAAAGAAAAGATTTTGAAGTAACCTTGAGACCGAAATACACAACTATAAATAGGGTCACAAAAGAGAGGGAACCCCAAACCAAGTGAACCATAAACACCACAAAGAAAGGGGTTTTTAACACACCAATATCGATATCAGAAGATGCCCCGTACTTTTGAGGAATAGTAAGAACATTGAGACAATTCGGATAAGTGACGAAACCAAAAATAGTAACCAATACTCTATTTGCCCAAGTGACAACCCTTATTAAGACACTCCCATTGCGTGTGACCCACTTGATCATAACTAAAACACCAATTACTTTCTTTCTCGCAACACCTATGGTGCAATCGACCACAAAATCTATAAAGAGGATAGGATGTCACGGATTAGACTCCACTGGCAAAACCAAAAGCTGCGACCCCTAACCAGATTTGTGCCACATGAGTTGGACTAGGTCCATCCATGTTGTCCTCAAGTAGGACAGGTGAGTTTTAAAGAACTTTAGATCATTGAGAAGACATGATCCAAAGAATGAACCAAGGAAGATTCAGAGAAAAGTTCAAGACCTTAGACTTCATAGCCCGAAAATAGAATAACCAAGAAAGTGGAACCTTCCTTGATACCTCGTAGCCTCCTGATTATAAGTGTGGTGCACTACACACCCATAACCAAGACTCTACTCGACATAGCTTTATTGACACCCCATGTCACCAAAATCTAAAGCTCTGATACCAACTTTACAAGACCCAAACCAGGGCCTTGTCATAATGGGCATCCCAAGTCTAACTAGGATAAGGGACTACCCCCATTACCAAATCCAACCACTAAACACATACCTTGTGTCGGCTAAATTTTGATCATATAACAAGATAGCTTATTAATCTAATATGGTGACTCTGGGATAAGTCTATAACCGAGACTAACCTAACCAAGTCCAACCACCTAGTAATCAACCATACCAATACAGAACCCATAAACCAAATCCAAAGAATAATAATCCAATGTATGTATATATATAACATAAACAAACCTTACCATACCCAAGTCCATAGTTGTCCATACAAAGCCTCTAGACCGACCAAAGAGTACCTAGCCAAGACATGCCCCCGGCCATAAACAAAATCCAAAGTCTATGAAAGAAAAAGTACATAAAGTAAACCATAGCATAAAATAGATGACTTTTGAACTATGGAAGCTCACCACTTTAATCCAATAGATGATCTTGAAGTTCGATAGCTAAGTAGGAAGAGTAGAATGGCCGATTCCTACATCGCATGGGGATACAACCACCCGACGATGAGTTAGCTAGTGAATGCTAGCATGCACTTATGATAAGGATAAAATAATGCCATTTATAAATCCAAGTAAAAACCATATATATATAACCATGACGGGAAAGGGAACCAGGTTTAGCATGCTATTAAAACCTTTGCCTGGGCTATGTAGCTCTGTCGTCCTAAACCACCCATGGACTATATGGGTATAGATCCCCCTGTTGTAAGGGCCTCAATGCATGAAGACGCACGACCAGGGAAGAAACCAGGGATGACTAGTATATCCCCCAAAATATATAGTGTGACATCATGCACACGGTCTCTAGGACCAAACCTCACATCAGAAAATATAAGTTTTCAGATTAGATCCCCCCCGGGACCTTCACCTTCCATGGCTTTGCTACACATCACTCCTTTAAGCTCAATTAAAACCATTACCAAGAAACTAACCAAACTATTAACTATTTATTAACCAAGGCTATTAGATAGTGGCATCGCCATGCCAATAATAACTTACATGTATTATCCATAACCAACCATTTATGGATTTAAGGGATTCCTATGTACCCTTCCATTTACCATATTAAACCACTTGAGGGATTCCCATTTTCCCCATAAGCATTATCAATTGAGCCATAACCATTATTCAAACCAATTTCATTAATTCATTCACTTGGGGAATTCCCGTGTACCCCACAAGGTTTTCAAATAGACCAACCATGACCACCAAAATCTTATCCTTTATACCATTCCAAACCATTTTAGACCATCCCAAACATTTAAAATATTTATGCCATTAAAACCATTTAAACCATGTAAAGCCATCCAAATCCATTTAGGGTTCCATTACCAAACCATACCTTGTAAGAATTCTAATAAAAGTTCAATAACAGAGTGAAAATATTCTTTTAGGCATTTTATCAAACATATTGAGGGCATACCTTTACCAAGACCAAAACCAAGTCATAAACCATTTAGATTAGGGTTATCCATGACCCATTTGTGAAACCATAACCAAAAACTACCCACATATGCAAACCACTACCAAGAACTTGTAAAAACATAATTTAAACCAATACCAAACAATGTGCATCAAGACCCTCAACATATATTTTGAAAACCACTATTCATGATTCATAAATCAATGTTTAAACCACAATACACATGCCTTTATTTGAAACTAACAATGCGGGAAGGATTACTTGCCTTATACAAGAAGATTTTGAAGAGAAACATGACTCTTGAGCCCCTTTAAAGAACACTTGAGAAACCCTAGCTTCCAATCTTCAAGAATGAGTTTGAGAGAGTATTTGAAGTATTTTAATCCTGTAACAAGTGTTATGAAGATCCACAAAGGATTATATAACATGAGGACATAAGGGTTTTGAAGTAGAAAATATCCAAACTACCCTTGACTTAAAATTAAAACAAGCCATGAAGTAGGGTATGACTCACCCATGCCATCTACATTCTAGGGTACGAGTGGTACCCTAAATCATACCCAATACCTTTCCAAGACCCTATATACTGGTTCCTATATGACTCAGACCTCCCTAACTCATACCTAAGGGTACGAGTGGTACACTCAATTGTACCAGCCAATCGTACCATGGGCAGATTCCACAAGATAACTCATTCAAGTACTATACGACTTGCCTAACACCACTCGTATCTTCCTTTACGACTCGTACCATGATGATTCATATATTGGGAAGTAGCCAAACCAAATATACTGCCTAACATATGATTAAACCCTCAAGACACCCCACAAGTTGTATCCAAGGGTATGAATGGTACCCTTAGGTCGTACCAAGTCCAAAAGTTCAAAACCAAGGAAATTTTGCAAGGGTCCTATTCCTACGGTGTTTTAATATGCCACTAAAGCGACACTTACAAAGCTAGCTATGGCCTATATATGATTGAAGGTTGCTAAAGCTCCCTCTGCTAAAGCATCCAATGGACTGCTTTAGCGGCCATACCAACTGATATGGATCAGCTGGAGACTTATAATTTTTTGAGTTCCACTGACCCCTCGAGATTCATTCAAAATTTTGTATACAGAAATATACTATGCTACCCTATAAAATTCAACATTCCATACACAATGGATCAATCAAAATTTCCATCCGAGGTTATTTCCATGAAAAATAGGTCCCACACCCATGTGTCATTTTTCTTAACTTCCGGCCAATATCTCAAATGAATCAGAAAGCCTCGGGACTTAGACCAAGGGTCCACCTAGACTAAAATTGATGTTCCAGAGCTATTAGAATTGGTAAAATTGTCATACGAGGTTGTTTTACTTAAGTTTTTTCCTGGTAGCCAATTATAACCTGTGAATACTTCAAAATAGGGAATTAACTCTAAAAACCAAACAAACTGCCTAGTAGCCAAGCTGTCAGTTTCAGCAAGTCATAAATGACTTGGGGAAGCTGTAGGATAAATAGCAAAAATGAGCAGAAATGCAGGAAATGACCTGGAGGGTCATTATATATACCCACTTAATTAAATTAACCCATGCAAACTACATCCCAAATAACTCACCCAACTCATTTTTCCTTTTTTTTAGTTTTTTCTCCATCTCATCAAACAAAAACTTGAGTCTAAAGACTATTACTCAGATGCTCCATTACTGGACAAACATTGCTCTCATTCTCTTTCCCATTACCCTATTTTATACCCATTCAAGTAATCTATCAAGAATCTATTTTTTGTGAACAAAATAAATAAACCACCATAACTAACTATTAAAAACCTTTAATTGTGATTTTTGGGCTTTGGTGTTGCTCTAGCGTGTCGTTGTTGAAGCAATATTGTTGGGTGATCACTCTCTCTCTTTCTTATTTTTATCATGATTTTTGTGAGATATTTTTTTTGATGAACTATATTAAAATGTATAAAGGAAGACAAAATATATATAGAGAGAAGCCATGTAGCCTAAACTTTTTTATATTTGGAAGTTAGTCAAGTCTGGTGTCTAAGGTGTTCTCGACAAACAACATGATCTTCTATAATAATGGTTATACATTGAGCTCTATTTGATAATTGTTGGTTGAAAATTGAGCTTTGTATCCCTGCAGATTCCTCAAACACTTATTTGAAAATTGATGGTTGAAAATTGAGATTTATTCTCTCCATAAATTTCTCATACACTTGTTTGAAAATGGAATTATGTTTCTCCATTGGTATAGGTAGGAGATGATCCCACTTATCGTTTATCTTTATATGTTTCTGATCAAAATCAAAGGACATGAAATATTCTCAAATGACTTTTTACTTCTAAGACAAAATGTTATATCCATTGTCCAACAGAGAAGATAAAAGATGTGATGTAAAATTTATTTAATCAAACAAAAAGTGTATAACTTTAGATATCATCTATTTCAAATATTCTTACTCAGATTTGAGAAATATAACTCTATTTCATGGTGGCCTTTGATACTTGGAATGTGGGAAGAGAAATTATCATGTTGATCGATGATCTTCCTAAGGTCAAGCTATATAATTTTTTCAATTAGGTGGATATGGGTCACATTATATTGAAAATGGGTAATCTAATAAAAATCTTCCAATTGTGTTCAATTTGGAGGAATCCATCTAATTGAGAGATAGTTTTGTTAATATTAGACCCCAAAATTTCTATGATTTTATTTTGGCACTTTTTCATGTTTAAAAGTGATTTCTAAGTTGAATTATGATAAGTTATTATAACGGGACTATTAGGAAGTGTTTTAAAAATTTTGGATGGCATTTTGGGACCCCAAAATTGTAAAGGTCTAAATTAAGGGCGTGGCACGAAGGGGAGACACACCCTTACATAAAAACCAGTGAAGGTCAATAATAAGAGCATGCCACACTCTTACCATTTTGTGATGAGGTTGTGACATGTCCAAGGGCGCAGAAACACCAGTTTTGTTTTTCAGCTTGGGTCGAGGGATTTTTGGTCTTTTACCTTTTAAACGACTTCCAAAATATATTAACTACAAAACCCACCCCTATAAATCAGATTAAAGCGCCCCCTCTTCTCCCAAAAACCTCAAAAACACAAAAGAGGAGTTTTTCACCAATATTCAAGCTTGTAAGGTTCCAATTCAAGTTTCCCTCAAGGAATTCCCTAAGTCTAGGTATGTGGGGTCTGAACAAGGATAACTTTTCATCCTTGTGCCCAAAAGATTTAATTTTATAATTGAATTTATAAGATTTCAGTTAGGGTTCATACTTTTTTTTCAAGTTTTGATATTATGGAATTATCTCGTGATTTTAAGTTTAGTTTGCCTAAGAATTTATCTTTACTCATATTTTTACTTACATAATTGCTATTATGAGTTTAAATTCATTATTTTAACATGAAGTTTCATGAGTTGATAAAGGATTTCAATTTGAGCATTGAGTATTTAGTTTACAAGAAGTTCAAGTTTACTAATGTGAGTTTTAAAAAGCATTGCAGTATAATCAGAACTGCAATGCAACATTATAGATTTTTGAGGTAAAATTCATAGATACAGTACGAGCGATAGTTTTATTTTAAAAGTAGTATCTAACACCGAGAGGGGAATATAGATTTAGCGCATCCTATTTCCCAGAAACTACATACAATTATAGGTTATTTTAGTTTTATTATTCAGCTTTTCTAATTGGACATGTTAGGGTGATCAACATAGTTTTTATTTATACCTTGGAAATGTATATTGGGTGATTGTAATGAGGGTTTGAGTCATTGTTCCATTCTAGATAAGGGCTTGATTCATCAAACTCCATGTTGCTCTCATGGTTTATATCAGTTTTAAGAATCCCCCAGAGAAAAGAGTATTTTGGAAAACTAAGTATAATGACTCACAATTTTTATTCAGATGTTGTTTTATGATTTATGGTTATGCTAGTTCAGCTTTCTGTTTTATTAATGATAAAGTTGAGTCATTTTACACTTAGCATGCATGATTTGAAATTATATTGAGTGTCTATTTTAGTCATTGAATTCACTCCCATATACTTAGTACATTCTTGAAGTACTAACCATATATGTCTATATGGCTACATTGTTTCATAATGTAGGTTCTGGTGTTCGTCTTAGCAACATGATTAATCGTAGGCACCACTTCCTATATTTAGACAGTTGATGAGTCCTCATAGTTTGATGGCTAATTTTATTAGGGTTACAGATGTTTACTACATTTATTTAAGTTATTTATCTTTAGTTTGGGTTAGCTGAGGTTTGTCCTAGTGGCTATTTAATTTTAGTTAAAGGTTTGTCAAGGCTAGTCAGACTAAGTGTTTTTTTTAGTTTGTCACAAATTTGAAGGTTATTGAGTTACAAAATTTTAGTTGATATTATTTATCTATTGAACTACATTTAAAGTTTTATTCATTACCCTCTCATGTTTTAAGTTTATATTTATGAGAGTTTAGTGCTGAGTAGATATCATGGGTTAGCTTGGGCTATTTATAGTCTTAAGCACCATGTGACGTCCTTGGGGTATCTTTGGGGCATTATAAATTTGGTATCATAGACTAAGGTTTTAAAGAGTCTTAGGGAGTTTGACAAGTTGTGTTACGTAGAGTGCTAACCATGGGTATGAAGCATGCAATACTTATAACCAAGAGGCTACGAAATATATTAGGAACCATCCTTTCTTTCATGATCTCTATTGTGCTTTAAAGTTATCTATATCTACTCTAATTTGTGTTTTTACGTGATAGAGAATGCTTTCTTACAGAGCTTACACACGTTGAAATGGGGATCAGCCAACCCCACCACCATCTAAAGACACCCTAAATAAAAATATCTCCTATGCTAAGTTTCAGGCTGCTTTCCAAGTGTTAGCTCAGGCTCTGAATGCAAATGTTTAGGGTAATAGGCGAACAACAGTCCTACTTCAGCAGAATGGTAACTTAACTGCAGCCCGAGTTTGGGATTTTATATGGATGAATCCACCAGAGTTCTTTAGGTAAAAAGTGGATGAGGATCCTAAGTTTTTCATCTATGAGGTGAAGAAAATTACCCAAATTATGCAAAATTCAAAAAAAAGTGTGGAATTAGCATCTTATCAATTGAAGGATGTTGCTTATCAGTAGGTTACTTTATGGATGAAAAGTATGGGCGAGAATGTAACTCCTATGAGTTGGGATGCATTTCAAACATATTTTCTAGACAGGTACTTTCCTATAGAGATGAGAGGGGCTAATATAGAGGAGTTTATGAAGATGAGGTAGGGCTCTACATCAGTGAACAAGTATTTCCTCAAGTTTACTCAGCTAGCTAAGTTTGCTCCATCATTTTTAACATACTCTAGAGCTTGAATGAGTAAGTTTGTCACTGGTATATCTAATTTGGTATTCAAGGAGTGTAGGACTTATACTATGATTGGGGATATGGATATTGCCCATTTGATATCTCATGCTCAACAGATTGAGGTTAAGAAACTGAAAGAAAGAAAGATGGAAAATAAGAGGGCTAGGACCCGTCAGTTTGAGTATAGTCAGCAAAGATCAGAGGGGGAAATTTTTCATAATTTTAGGGATATTCCTTAGTACTTAAATTATCCTCAGACAGTGACCCTACACCCAGAACTAAGCAAGAGCAGTAGGGAAGAGCACAGACTTTATAATCTAAGGGTAGCATTGCTGGGGGATTTAATTATCCATTATGAAAGAAATATGGTATAAATCATCTTGGTGAGTGTATGGTTGGTAGGTCAGCATGCTATAGATATGGAAAGATGGACCACAGGTTTAGGACCCCTTCACAAAGACGGGTGATAGGCATGTTCCCCCTTAAGATTAGTCTACTACTTCAGTAGCTTAATCAAGTCGCCCAACTCTACATCAAGTGCATCCTACAGTACTAGTGGCAATCAGTGCCAACACCGGTTTTTTGCTATACTGTCCCACTAGGAGCAGGAGATCTCCCTAAATTTAGTCACTAGTATGTTGCGTGCCTTTCACCTTGATGTTAATATGTTATTAGTTACACGGTCAAACTTTTATTTTGCGACCCCACTTATTGTTGTGAATTTTGGTATAAGTCTCGAGAGTCTTCCTGAACCTGTCTCAGTTTCCACTTTAGTTGGTGAGTCAATTATCGATAGATAAATTTATAGAAGATGCCCTATTACAGTCCTTTATAGGGTTACTTTAGTAGGATTAATAGAGCTAGAGATGATAGATCTTCATATTATTCTATGCATGTATTGGCTCCACTCATTCTATGCATCTGTAGATTGTTGCACCTAAGTGGTAATATTTTAATTTCCTTATGAGTCAGTTATCTAGTGAGTGGGTAGTTCAATATCTTCCAAAGTTTATTTCACCTCTTATCTTAAAGCTTAGATATTTAATCTTAAAAGGGTGTATCTATCACTTAGTTTGAGTAAAAGATATTAAGTCTGAAACATTAATATAACACCCCAACTTAGGATAAAGAGTTCCACATTGAAAAAACATAGGGGGGATGCTAGGTATATAAGAAAGAAAGCCTTACTCCCCATAATGTTTTTAAAGTTGTTTGGGTCTAGACCCAAAGAAACTAATATCACTAGTGGGTTGGGCCGTTACAGGGGTCTATCGAGCCTTGATGGTTTGGGATGCCCATCACAGCTAGGGCCCTAGATTGGGTTGTGACAAGAATGGTATCAGAGCCACTCCTATGTCAGTCCTATCGATATAGGCCTGAGTTCAAATTGAGTTTAGGAAAATCTCAGTAAGGCGGGGCAAACCTCAGTCCTGAGTCTAGGCAAATCCTATTCGATGGGGGCAAACCTCAGCAAGGACGTTGAGTTCATAAGGAGGGGTGTACGTAACACCCCAACTTAGGATAAGAATTCCCATATTAGCAAAATATAAAAGGGATTTTGGGTATATAAGTAAGCAATTCTTACTCCCTAGTGATGTGTTTTAAAGCCATGTGGGTCTAGAACCAAAGTGGACAATATCACTAGTGGGCTGGGCTGTTATAGGGGTCCTCAGGACTTAATGGTTTGGGATGCCCATCGCAACCAGGGCCCTAGCTCGGGTCGTGACACTCAATATTCAGTCAGTCTATGTAGTCAATGAGTTTTCAGAGGTCTTCTTAGAGGATATACCGGGGTACCTCCCGATAGAGAAATATAGTTCAGGATTAATCTCCTTCCCAATACAAAACCTATCTCTATTCCTTCCTATCATATAGCTCCATCTGATCTTAAAGAGTTAAAATAACAGCTTAAGGTCTTCTTAGATAAGGGGTTCATCAGGCCTAGTATTTCCCCATAGGGTGCTCCAGTTTTTTTGTGTGCAAAAAGTATATCACTCTCAGAATGTGTATAGACTACAAACAGTTAAATAAGGTCATCATAAAAAATAAGTATCCCATTTCTAGAATTGATGATTTATTCAATCAGCTTCAAGGTGCCCATTGGTTTTCAAAGATTGATCTCAGATCGAGGTATCACCAGCTGAAGGTCATGGAGCATGACATACCAAAGACTACTTTTAGAATCTGATATGGTCATTTTAAGTTTGTGGTTATTTCTTTTGGATAAGAAAATGCTCCTTCAACCTTTATGGATTTAATGAATAGGATTTTCAAGAAGTACTTGGACATGTTTGCTATTATTTTTGTAGATGACATACTTGTATATTCTTGGAGTGAGAAGGAGCATGCAGACTATTTGAGAACGATATTGTCTAAGGATCATCAACTTTATGCAAAGTTTAGTAAGTGTGAGTTTTGGTTTGAATTTGTTACATTTTTGGGTCATGTTATTTTGGGTGCCAGTGTTCATGTAGACCCACAAAAAATGGATGCAGTGAAGCACTGGAGTAGGCCCATTACTCCATTTGATATTCGAAGCGTTCTAGGTTTAGTTGGTTGTTATAGGAAGTTTGTGGGCGGTTTTTCCTGAATAGTTGCACCATTGACTAAGTTGACATAAAATAAGGTAAAGTTTATTTGGTTAGATAAATGTGATAAGAGCTTCCAAGAGTTAAAGGATAGATTGACTTCAATCCCATTGTTAGCATTGCTAGAGGGGTTAGATGGATTTGTGGTGTATTATGATGCCTCTAGAGTTAGGTTAGGTTGTGTTTTGATGTAGAATTTAAAGGTAATATCCTATACATCAAAACAACTCAAAGACCATGAAAAGAATAATCCAACCCGTGATTTAGAGTTAGTAGTTGTTGTGTTTGCACTGAAGATTTGGAGGCACTACTTTTATGATGTGCATGTTGATATTTTCACTAATCATAAAAGTTTCTAGTATGTATTTATGCAAAAAAAAGTTGAATCTTAATCAAAGAAGGTGGTTGGAGTTGTTAATAAATTATGACATGAATATATTTTATTGTAAGACCCCTTAAAATTTTGATCATTTTATTTTTGACCCTCCCGCATGCGTAATATCAATTTTTGACTTGAATTGTGTTTAGGGATGTTAAAAAAGTATTTGAGGAAATTTTTAGAATTTTTGAAAGGGGTTTGGGTCCTTTTGGGAACCTAAGGCAGTAAGGGTCTACAATATTAATGTGCCATGGAGGTTAGCCTCCACGATATTGGCATGGCATGAAGGCTGCCCTCCATGATAATGTTGTACCACACTAATGGGTTAGTTTTGTCCATTTTTTTTTATTTTCACTTAGGGTACGAGGCTTTTCATCTTTTCACCCTTTCCACTACTTATATACATAAAAGGGAACCTTTTTCTTCAGTTTTCACATAACAAACTCTACTTTTTCATCCTTAGCTCTCCATCCAAGAAAGCTCAAGGGTTTTTTTCAATAAATCACTACTTCAAGCTACTAACTTCAAGTTGACTTTAATTTCTTATGTGTTTTAAGCATGTTTCTCTTCCATAAACTTTAATTTTTCATTGTGACATGAATTAAATGTTTTTTCAAGTAATTTAAATTATGGATTTTGAAATTAGGTTGAGGGGTTTTGGTTTCTACTGATTAAATTACTTGTCTCATGTTTTAAATTTATTATTCATGTTTTAAATTGATGTTTTTGAGACTGAATTGGTACATTGCTTCAATTATTAGAATGGGGAACATGATTTTCCCCAAATTAGATGAATTTTTCTTGAAATTAGCATTAACCTCAACCCACTTTATAATTTTTTTTGAATATAGACAAATTTTATGGTTTAACTTGCTTTTGAACTCTATGCATCACATTAATAGATAAATGGATAAAAAAAGGATTTGGATGGCCATGGTTTGGATTTTAATGCAGCTTAGGAGTCAATGTAGTTATGTGGATAGGTTTGACATGTTTAATTTAGCTTGCAAGCATATTGGTATGACAATACTAAGTGGTAAATGCCTTAACGAATGACTTCTGGGTTAATTATTGTAATTATGTGGAAAGTGATTTTTAATTTGGCTTAAAGAGGGTTGTATAGCTCACCGTAAAGGTGTAAGTCCGAGGGGGATGAACACTAGAAACCATATTTGCCGGCGTTGGGCATCTACATGACTGTGTGTTTAAGACACACTTGATATATATATATATATATATATATATATATATTTGGGATAGCTATTACCCGTGGTGACTGTAGTTTTCCCCCAATTCATACGGCTAACATGCTCTAGGGCCCTTTCAGTAGGGGAAGCTGAACCCATATATAATCCATAGGTGATATTAGGAGGGATCAAGCCACACAATCCATGTTAATGGTTTTAAACTCTTATGTTCATGACCTTTAACCTATCTCGACATCCTATATGTATATATAAATGTGTGCATATGGTATTAATTGATTTTGGACATGGCATTATGTTATCACTTTCCCTGAGTTACATGCCAGTGTTTATCCTACTGATTATCCTAAGACACTACTTCATTTCATGATGTAGGGTTCAAAGACTTTTCTATTGCTCTTGTGCAACATTAGGTGGTTGAGCACGTCCGCTGAGTTACTGTGAAATGGTGAGCCCCCATTCTTTGGAAGGCCTTATCATTTAAATATTTTTTCTTTATTGAATCAGTAATTTTGGATTTATTTAGTCATAGTTGGAGGCATGTCCTGACTTATTTTCTATTCTAGTTTTGGAGGTTATTATGGACAAATATGGGATGGTTATTATGTTTGCTCTTAGTTTTATTTAAGTTACCTATTCATCTTTTTATTACTATCTTGAATTAGCTTTTGCATTATTATTATTATTGTGCTCTTAAGGTTAGGCTAAATGGGTGGTCTCTGATCCATGCTGGGCTTGAGATACTCATCACAGCCAAGCCTGGGGTTGGGTTATGGAAAGCTTGGTATCCGAGCATAATTTAGGGTCGTTGGGTGTCCACAAAGTTGTGTTGAGTAGAGTCCTTTTTGTGGGTGTGTAGCATTCAACACTTATCAAGAGGATGCTATAAGGCATTTAGGAATGTTTCTCTTTCTTGTGTTCTACTTCAGGCTATAGAGTCTAGTGTTATGAAACTTCTCTCTCCTGGCTTTCTCATATTTCATATCTAAAGATCGAATATTTGTAGAAACTCTAGTGGACCTTCTATTCAACCTAAGGACAATGTGGAAGGGACTTGCCCTATTTATGAAGTATAGGCATGATCTAGGGTCCTTTTTCCTGATTGTGCTACTCCACGTGGAGTTCCACCTATCCCTACTAGTCCTTCTTGAGCTTCCCGTGCTGGTGACACTTAATCTCAATCGCCTCAGGGAGATATCTCTAATAAGTAGATTCACTAATCAATTAATATGCTTACTCAGTTAGGGGCATTGCAGTCTCGTTAGTTTGACCGTGTTGGTTCTATTGCTCATTAATCTATATAGTTTGTATGGTGTCCATATTTTATAAAGATACATTGGTGGATTTGATAGAGTTGGATATGGTGTACTTTGATATTACCTTGAGGATGGATTATCTTTATTCGTGCTATACTTCTTAAGATTGTAGGACCCAAAGGGTCAGTTTTAACTTTCCTAATGAGTTGCTATTAGAATGGGAGGGTAGTTCCTTAGTACCCAAAAAGAGGTTTATTTAATATCTTAGAGCTCAGAAGTTAATTTACAAAAGGTGTCTGTATCATCTAGTACGAATCAAGGATTCTAACTTTGAAAGTCCTTCTTTGCATTCTGTCCCCGTGGTTAATGAATTTCTTGAAGTGTTTCCTGATGATTTTCCTTGAATTCCTCCCAATTGAGAAATAGATTTTGGGATTTATCTTCTATTGAATGCTCATCCTGTTTCAATTCCTTCTTACAAAATGGCTTCAGCTAAATTAATGGAGCTAAATGAGCAATTAAAAGATCTTCTTGATAAAGGGTTGCTTCTATGATTTTCGTGTGAAATAAGAAAGGGTATCTTCGAATGTGTATAGACTATTGTCAACGGGATAAGGTAATAGTGAAGTATAAGTACCCTCTTCCCAGGATTGATACCTTTTCGACCAGCTTCAGGGTGCTAGATGTTTCTCTAAGATTGATCTTCATTTGGGTTATCATCAGTTGAAAATTAAGGACGTTGATATTCCCAAGACTACTTTTCGAACCCGGTATGACCACTATGAGTTTTTGGTTATGTCATTTAGGTTGACTAATGCTCCAGCTGTGTTTATGGATCTTATTAATTAGGTGTTCATATAGTTTCTAGACTTTTTTGTGATAGTTTTCATTGATGATATCTTGGTATACTCTAAGAGTGAGGAAGATCACGCCAATCACCTCTGATTTATGTTGCAGACTCTTAAGGATCAGAAGTTGTATGCTAAATTTTCCAAGTATGAGTTTTGGCTTACTACTGTGACTTTTCTTCAGCATGTTGTTTCTGGTGAGGGGATTTAGGTGGATCCACAAAAAGTTGATCCAGTTAAGAAATGGCCTAAACTCATGACTCCAACCGACATTAGGACCTTCTTGGTTATAGAAGGTTTGTGGAGAGCTTCTCATATATTGCTGCTCTATTGATGAAGTTAACTTAGAAAAAGGTTATATTTTTGTGGTCTGATGCTTGTGAGGGTAGTTTTGAGAAGTTGAAGGATAAGTTGATTTCTGCACTAGTTTTGAACCTACCTGAG
Source organism: Capsicum pubescens (assembly GCA_030864215.1). Lineage (NCBI taxonomy): Eukaryota > Viridiplantae > Streptophyta > Magnoliopsida > Solanales > Solanaceae > Capsicum > Capsicum pubescens. The sequence continues at coordinate 190,418,713 of CM061547.1, read as the reverse complement.
GGTACTGATGGTTTTGTTATGTTTTTTGATGTGTCCCATATGGGATAAGGCTGTGTGTTGATGCAGCATAATAAGGTTGTTGGCTATGCTTCTAAGTAGCTTAAGGCTTATGAGAGGAATTATATGACTCACAATTTAGAATTGCCAACTATGGTCTTTGATTTGAAGATTTGACGCCATTATTTGTATAGGGTGCATGTGGATACCTATTCGGATCATAAGAGCTTACAATATCTGTTTACTCAAAAAGAGTTGAATCTCAAGTAGATACAGTGTCTTGAATTGCTTAAAAATTATGACATGAGTTTGCACTACCATCCAGGTAAAGCTAATGCTGTTGTGATGCTCTTAGTAGGTTGTCTATTAGGAGCTTATCCCATATTGATAAGGAGAAGAGAAGGTTGGTGAAGGACATTCATAGGTAGGCAAACATGGGAGTTTGTCTTTTAGAATCTGAGGATGGAAGAGTGATTATTCAGGAAGTGGTGAAATCATCTATTGGTGTTAATGTAAAGGATAAATAGGTTTTCGATCCTATAATTATGTAGATTAAGAATGATATGGGACAACAAAAGGTTATGCCTTTTGAGATTAGGGGAGATAGCATCTTGAAGTATCTAGGTAGGTTGTGCATCCTTGATGTTAATGGAATGGGGAAAGGATTTTGATTGAGGGTCAAAAGTCTAGATGTACAGTTCATCCAAGTTTAACTAAGATGTATCATGACTTAAAAAAAGACTATAGGTGGAATAGTATGAAGAGGGATATAGCAAATTTTGTTGTCAAATGCATGGTTTGTTAGCAAGTTAAGATTGAACATTTGAGGCTTAGTGGCATATCCCAAGAGATAGAGTTGCCTATATGGAAATGTGAGATGATTAATATGGATTTCATTTTAGGTCTTCTGCGGTCTCACAATCAGTATGATTCAATTTGGGTCATTGTGGACATAATGACTAAGTCTGCTCATTTCTTGACTGTGAGGACTAATTACTCAAGAGAGGATTACGCTAAGTTGTTCATTTAGGAAATTGTAAAGTTGCATGGTGCGCCAGTGTCTATTATTTCAGAACAAGGTATGTAGTTTTCTTCATACTTCTGGCATTTGTTTTAGAAAGGATTGGGTACATAGGTAAACCTTAGCACTGCTTTTCACTTTCAAATGGATAGGCATGTAGAGTGAACTATTCAGACTTTAGAGGATATGCTAATAACCGTGTGATTGACTTTAAAGGTAGTTGGGTTGATCATCTCTTATTGAGTTCACGTAGAAAACTAATTATCACTCGAGCATTCAAATGACTCCTCTTGAGGCTCTTTATGATAGGAGGTGTAGGTATTTTATTGGATGGTTTGGGATTGGTGAGACTAGGTTGTTTGGTACGGACTTGGTTCACCAAGCCATGGAGAAGGTAAAGGTGATTAGAGAAAGACTAAAGACTACTCAAAGTCGTCAAAAGTCTTATGAGGATGTGGGGCAAAGAGAGGTGGAGTTTGAAGTGAGTGATTAGGTATTCTTAAAAGTATCTCCTATGAAGGAGTTAGGAGGTTTAGGAAGAAGAGGAAGCTTCATCCTTGTTATGTTGGTCCATATTAGATTTTGAAGAGAATTGGGAATGTCGTGTATGGGTTGGATTTATCTACAATTTTGGGCTCTATTCATCTTGTCTTTCATGTGTCCATGCTGAAAAATGTGTGGGTGATCCTTCCTTGATAGTGCCTGTTGAGGATGTTGGTGTTAGAAATTCCTTGTCTTATGAGGAAGTCTCGATTGAGATATTGGATAGGCAAGTTCATAGGTTGAGAACCAAGGATATAGCATCAGTGAAGGTTCTTTAGAGAAACCAAAAGGTAGAAAAGGCTACATAACAAACGGAGGAAGATATGAAAGCTAAGTGTCCATTCTTGTTCCCTGGGTTGGATGAAAGTGCATAAGGTATGAGTTTCATTTTCTTCTTATCACTTTTCTAGTTTTTCATTTAATTATGGTGTATTCTTACTATTCTCGTGCTAAAAGTGTCCTTACTCATCATTCGGGGATGAATGATTCTTCGGGGGGGGGGGGATAATGTAAGACCCCTTAAGATTTCAATCGTTTTATTTTTGACCCTCCTGCATATGTAATGTAAATTTTTGAATTGAATTGTGTTTAGGGATGTTAAAAGGGTGTTTGGGGAAAGTTTCAGAATTTTTGAAAGGGGTTCAGGGTTATTTTGGTACCTAGAGGCAGTGAAGATCTGTGATATTGGCATGCCACGGAGGTTAGCCTCTGGGATATTGGCGTGGCACGGAGGCTACCCTCCGCAATAACGTCGTGCAATGATGATAGATTAATTTTGTCCTGTTTTATTTTTTTCACTTGGGGTGAGGGGCTTTTGTTCTTTTCACCCTTTCCATGACTTATAAACATAAAAGGGACCCTTTTCCTTCAGTTTTCAAAGATCAAACTCTACTTTATTCATCTTTATCCCTCCACCCAAGAAAGCTCAAGGGTTTTTCAAGAAATCACTACTTTGAGCTCAAAACTTCAAATTGACTTTAATTTCTTATGTGTTTCAGGTATGTTTTTCTTCCCTAAACTTTAATTTTACATTGTGACATGAATTGAATGGGTTTTCATGCAATTGAATTTATGGGTTTTGAAATTGAGTTGAGGGGTTTTGGTTGCTACTGATTGAATTACTTGTCCCATGTTTTAAATGTATTATTCATGCTTTAAATTGATGTTTTTCAGATTGAATTGATACATTGTTTAAATGGTTGGCATGGCGGACATGGGTTTCCCCAAATTGGATGAATTTTGATTTGGAATTGACATTAACCTCAACCCACTTTATAATCTTATTTTGAATATGGACAAATTGCATGATTTAACTTTCTTTTGAACTCAATGCATTGCTTTAATGGGTAAATGGATAAAAACAAATGGATTTGGATGGCCTTGGTGGCCATGGTTTGGATTTTAATGGAATTTGGGAGTCAGTGTGGTTATATGGATTGATTTGACATGTTTATTTTTTCTTGCAAGCGTATTGGTATGAAGATACAAAGTGGTAAATGCCTTAATGAATGATTTCTGGTTTAATGGTTGGAATTATGTGCAAAGTGATTTTTAAATTATGCTTAAAGGGGTTTGTGTAGCTCACCGTGAAGATGTAAATCCTGGGGGAATAAACACTGGAAGTCACATTTGCGGCATTGAGGGTCTATTTGACTGCGTGCTTGAGACATAGTTGATATATGTATTTGGGATGACTATTTCCCATTGTGTGTTTAGTTTTCCCTCAGTTTTTTCTCGGGTCATGCAGCTAACACGCACTAGGGACCTTTCAGTAAGGGGAGTTGAACCCATATAGCCCATAGGTGACTTTAGGATGGATTAAGTTGCACAGTCTAAATTAGTGGTTTTAAACTCTTATGTTAATAAACTTTACCTTATCTCGGCATCTAATATATGTATATATGAATGTGTGCATGCAATATTGATTGATTTTGGACATGGGATTATGTTATTACTTTCCCTGAGTTACATGCCAGTGCTTATCCCACTGACTATCCAAGGATGCTACATCATTTCATGATATAGGATCCAAAGGCTTTTCTGTTGGTCCTGTACAACGTTAGGTTATTGAACACATTCGTTAAGTTGTTGTGAAGTGGTGAGCCTCCATCCTTTGGATGCCCTTATCATTTCATTATTCTTTCTTTATTAACTCTGTACTTTTGGATTCATTTGGTCATAGTTGAGGGAATGTCCTGACTTAGTTGCTATTCTAGTTTTAGAGGCTATTGTGGGAAAATTTGGGATGGTTATTGTATTGACTCTTAGTTTCATTTGAGTTATCTATTCATATTTTTATTTCTATTTTTAATTGGCTTCCGCATTATTATTATTGTGCTCTTGAGGTTAGGCTAAGCCGGTGGTCTCTGGTCCATAGTGGGCTTAAGATATCCATCAAGGACAGGCCGGGGTCAAGTTGTGAAATTTACCATTTGGGTAAGGCAAATATGGTAGCAGACGTGTTGAGTAGACTGTCTATGGGTAGTATCATTAATGTGACAAAGAAAGAGCAGGAAAAGGCCAACAAAGTGCATAGACTAGCCCGTATGGATGTATGTCTACTTGATATAGATGATGGGGGAGTAGTGGTTTGTAATGGTTCAGAATTATCCTTAGTGGTGGAAGTAAAGGAGAAGTAGTATAGTGATCTCATACTCAGCTAGATGTTAGATGCAGTTCAGTAACAGAAGATCGTACAGTTAAATAATTGTCAGCTAGATGTACAATGGAAGATTATGCTAAGATATATATTTGCGAGTTAGTATGGCTCCATGGGATTACTATGTCTATTATTTTAGACCGAGGTACACAATTCACTTCCCAGATTTGACAATTATTTCAGAAGAGCTTTCGTACAAATGGGAAGCTTAGTATGACTTTTCATCCGCAGACAGATGGTTAGGCTGAGCGTCTGATTCAAACATTGGAAGATATGTTGAGATCCTGAGTGATGGACTTTAAAGGAAGTTGGGATAATAATGTACCCTTGATTAAGTTTTCCTATAGTAATAGTTATCATGCCAGATTTCATATGGATCCGTTTGAAGCATTGTACGGGTGTATATGCAAGTCACCGATAGGTTGGTTGGAAGTTGGTAAAGCGACTTTGGTTAGGCTGAATTTCATTCTTGAAGCTATGGAGAATGTTTAGTTGATTTTTGAGGGGTTGAAAACTACTCAAAGTCATCAGAAATCATATGTAGATGTTAAGAGGAGAGATCTAAAGTTTTAAGTGGGTTATTGGGTGTTCTGGAAAGTGTCACCCATAAAGGGAGTAATGATATTTGGAAGGAAACGAAAGCTTAGTCCATGATATATTGGTCCTTATGAAATTGTGAGGTGCGTTGGAGAAATTGCTTATGAGTTAGACCTTCAGTCTAATTTTTCATATGTCAATGTTAAGAAGTGCATTGGAGATCCGTCTTCCATGAGTGCCCGTAAAGAATATTGGGGTGAAGGATAGCTTGTCCAACAAAGAGATTCCAGTTCAAATCCTTGATCAACAAGTTCAATGGTTAAGGAATAAAGAAGTTCTTTCAGTGAAAGTTCTTCGGAGAAATCAAACAGTTAAGGGAGCGACTTGGGAAGCTGAGGCAACCATGATGAGTCGTATCCTCACCTACTCACTTATAGCTCAAAGTTAGTATGAGATAAGAAATTCTTTCAAGTCTATTCAATTCACAAGTATACTTACTCTTAACTCATGAAATTCTTGTCTAAGGAGTTATTTCGGTTATAAGTTAATGCCTGAGATGAAAGATTTTAGTCTTAGAGTAAAACACTCTTGAGTTTGTCATTATTCCTTTTCGACCTTTATTCGAGGGTGAGAGGTTCCAAGGGAGAGATAATGTTAGCCCCTAAAATTTTTATGATTTTAGTTTTGCACTTTCTTCATGTATAATAGTGATTTTTGAGTTGAATTATGATAAGGAATAATAACGGGACCACTAGAAAATGTGTCGGAAATTTTGGATCACGTTTTGGGTCATTTCAAGACCCTAAAACAGTAAAGGTCCATATGAAGGGCATGCCATGGAGGGGAGGCACCCCCTTATGTAGAAACCAGTGAAGGTCCGTGATAAGAGAATGCCACGCTCTTACCATTATGCGATAATGACGTGCCATACCATTGGAGTAGCGCGATTAGGGCGTGCCATGTCCAAGGGCACAGAAATGCCAGTTTCATTTTTTCAACTTAGGTGGAGGGATTTTTGGTCTTTTACCTTTTAAATGACTTCCAAACATATTAAACATAAAACTCACCCCATAATTCAGATTAAAGATATCCATCTTCTCCCAAACCCTCAAGAACACCAAAAAGGTGTTTTTCACCAAAAATTCAATGTTGTAAGGTTCCAATTCAAGTTCCTCTCAAGATATTAACTAAGTCCAGGTATGTAGGGTTTGAACAAGGATAACCTTTCATCCTTATGCCCAAACCTTTGATTTTACAATTGAATTTATGAGATTTCAGTTAGGGTTCATACCCATTTTCATGTTTTGATATTATGGCATTATTATGTGATTTAAAGTTCAATTTGCACAAGAATTTGCCTTTACTCATGTTTTTACTTACATAATTGCTTTTATGAGATGAATTTTATTATTCTGACATGAAGTTTCATGAGTTTATAAAAGAGTTCAATTTGAGAATTGAGTATTCAGTTTACAAGAAGTTCAAGTTTACTAGTTTGAGTTTTAAAAAGCATTGCAGTGTCACGACCCCATTTGGAGTCATGATGGAACCTACCACACCCTACCGGTAGGTAAGACGATACAGTAACCCGGACCTAATGCAAAGGGGTTATCTTAGTAAGAACGTCCAGCATGGACCCTATGTGTGAACACAATATAACCACAACATTTCAGAACTAAGACAACTGATATTCAAATACCAACCCCACGACTTGATAGTATTAATACAAGAGCTTCTAAACATGACAAGAGGAATTTTCAATCTCAAAATCTAAAATGTCATAAATAATCTCATACATTTGTCTTGAAAGCAAAAGACAAATAAGGATAGAGGGGAAAGAGGGCAACTCAATCTCCAAGAGCTCACTCTATCTCCAAATAGTCAACTCACATGAACTAGCTCAACGACGACAACTAGAACCTGGGTCAGCACCAAAAAGGTACATAAGTGTAGTATGAGTACCATAACATGGGTACTTAGTAGGCATCATCGGCCGACTGAGCTCAAATATAATGTAAAGACGATATAAAGTAAGACAATAACCTTAAAGTCAAGGGATAGGATTGAACCTGAATCTGCTTTGATACCATTGTAACAACATCTATACAACAAAAGGAATAACATGACATACTATCTCAATATACTCCATAATTACCATAACAATTGATTATCATTTCGGGAGCATAAAGCCTCATACACAATAGCAAAGCATCTACTCACCATAATAATTATCAACCATCCTTAGAAAATAAAGCACAAAAAAACTTACCACGACGTCTCATACCACTGGTAAGTACACGAAAGAGAGAACAACAAAGAAATCATCATGGCTTCCCATACCACCGGAGAGTACACAAAATAATATCAAACAAGAACCCATCACGATGTCCCATACCACGGGAGAGTACACCCAAAAGAATACAACCAATAATACAATAAAGAACAACTACTCCATCAATTGACCAAAACCGCGGGTAGCACAATCCCTTAATTGTTCATTACCGAAATCCACCATCAAATGCCCAAACCGTAGTTTAACATAAATGAAGCAATATTGTCATAGCATAGATATGTAGTCACTAATTCTAAATTTCATTGTTAAACACCGTGAAGTCCATACTATTTAACCTTATTTTCCATAAATAAATAGATTACATGTCTTATAATTACTATCCATAAAATTGGAAGTGAGGGTGGGAAACTATAAGCCACCAATTTTATAGGTTGTTCATTTATCATAAGGCCATTCTTTAGCTAGCATCTTCATGATATGAGTTATAAATTAAGCCATCTCAACCTCACATATTGGAAGATAATCTAATTAACCATCATGCAATACTAGGTCCATCATCACTAAGCCTGCCCTAACCTTAAGGACTAGTTTCCATATTTTAAGCAAGTAAAATCCACCATCGAGTTTACTAGGTTTATACCCTTCAAATAGTAATTATATATTTTAGAAGTAACTAGTTGTTACATAAGCCACTTTACTAGGCAAGAATTCATAATATAACCTCTTATTCAAGTCAAGAAGATATATTAGGTTAGCCCTTGATTTTATGCAAGATTACACATAACACTAGGCCTTAACTCAATATTAGGCATAGATTTCCCCTAGTTGCTAACTTAGCATCAACAAGGGTCACACCTCTTATGTAATGTTTAGGAATAAGGAATGATTAGCAATTTACCAAGAGAGACCTTATAATTCAAGCACATAGGTGGTTGGCCTCACACGGCCTAACCTTATAAATATCAATGCATACAAGTAAATTTGCCCCACACGGTATCGTAACGTTCTTACCTCTTCCGGATTCACCGTACATTATTATTTTATCAATGTATTTCTTCGGATTCACCAGGCATCATCACAACATCAACATATTCCTTCGGATTCACCAGGCATTATCATAAGATCACATATTTCTCCAGATTCACCGGGCATCAACATAAAATCACATATTCCTCTAGATTCACCGGGCATCATTATAATATCACATATTCCTCCGAATTCATCGGGAATCATCATAATGTCACAAGTATCCTAATACAACAACATACATCCATATCCATAGCCGAACCAATAAATATACACAAAAGTTCACAATATAAGGAAATAGGGATGTAGGATAACATTTACCATTTTACCTTGCTAATAAGCTTCACACATAATATGAGCATAAACAAGTGCATGAGAAATTACAAGACATGCACAATAATCACTTAACAACATTATTCAAGTCATGATCACAAGATAATTGAGTTCAACCATCACAACTCCTAGGTACAAAAAGTTTAGGCAATCACCACGTATCTAGGTTACTAAGCATTTACTTAGTTCAAGCTTAAGGTGGGTCAAGTCCCACTTCTAAATCTCGAGAATGCCAAGCTTACTAACACAAGTCTAGCTTCTACCCGGAATTAGGACAAGTCATCTATACCTCACCATAAGGGCTTACCAATCCTTTCCAGGTCTATAAGGAAAGTCTCTTCAAGAATCCTTCCTAAGTCAATCCAACACCAAGGTCATCTCCTATCTAGGTATCATATAGGTCAATACACTCCTAAGGACAGAAGAGAACCATACCATTCATGTCTACTTAGAACAACTATAGTGTTCTCACATGTCATGAGACTACAAATAAGCTAACCAAGGTCCTAGACTAAGAGTTAAATATCATGCCTTACCAATTAATAGACTATAGAAGTCAATGAATCCCAAGATCACCATTTAATAAGCTATCGTCTAAGTTCCCCTCCCAATTTCTCAAGATTCAACAACTACATTACAAACAAGCTCAATCTAGTCTATGGGTAAACCTAACCTACCTTGAATCCGAGCAACTCACGAACAAACAAATTTTTCCTTTCCTTTCCGTGAAGCTTCCTTTTCCACAAGTGATGCTATCAATAATAAAATTTAAGCATTACAACAACAATGACAATACCCATTATGGAACCATTATGCCATAGGTTTCAAGTGGACACCAAAACCCCAATTGGGGTTCACCCTTGGTAAGAAGTTTACAAGACCAACCCATAACCTAACTATCTTTAGGGAGTTAAAACTCTCAAGCAATTTGAGTCAATCACTCAATTTTGGGGCTACAATTGACCCACAATGATTTAGGGATTTTGAGTCAAGAAACCATTAAATCCATACCAAATTAGAGGAATTCTTACCTTAGATTGTAGCAAGAATCAATCACAAAAGTTGTTTAGGTTCCAATTCAACCCACAACATATACTTAGAAGGTTTTACACTCCCTTAGGGTTTCTAAGTTAAGAGAGAGGCACAAAATGGCCAAAATTCGTGCAAGATAGAACCTAAATATGGGCCAACCAACCCTCTGATGGAGCGATCACGGCCCCCGCCTTACTGGGGTCGCGGCCTTTTGGTCGCACCTCCTTCGCCGCAGTTGCGGTACCTTGGTGCATGCTATGCATGGAAGAAGCTTGGAATTCCAAGCTTCGGCCAATGCCTCGGGATGCATTCGGGGTCCGTTTCGAACAAATAAGATATGAAACCCTATAGTTTTTGACATTTTGGATGCATTAGCAAAGTTGTATATCGCATACGGGGCTTTTTTACCAATGTTTTCGCTTATTGGTCAGTTAGGACCAACGAAGACTTCAAATTATAAGGAAGGGGTTCTAAAACCTAAAATGAACCATCAGGTAATCAGACTATCGGTCCCCGCAAGACATTAATGACTTGGGAAGGCTATGAAAAAGCTCTACCAGAATTAGTATGCAAGAATACAGATAATGATCTGAAGGGTCATTACAACATCCGTTACTAAGGAACTTTTGTCCCTGAAAATTAAAGACAAGCAAGTACCTGAAGTCTCAAACAAGTAAAGATATTGGGCCCGTATCTCACTCTCGATCTCCCATGTAGATTCCTCTACTGGGCGATGTTTCCATTAAACCTTGAGTACCGAAATATCCCTAGTACACAGTCGCCTCACGCCACTATCCAAAACAATAATGGGCTCCTCCACAAAGGTCAACTGATCGTCCAACTGGACCGAGTCCCATCTAAGTATATGGGAAGGATCCGGAATATACATCCGCAATATAGAGACATGGAAAATCGGATGGACAGTGGCAAATTCTGGAGGTAGAGCCAACTCATAGGCCACCTTGCCAACTACACAAAGAATCTCAAAAGGACCAATATACCGAGGTCTAAGCTTACACTTCCTTCCAAGCCTCATCACACCTCTCATAGGTGAAGCTCGAAGAAACACACGATCACCCACTCCGAATCTCAAGTCACGGAGTCTACTGTTGGTATAGGCGTTTTCCTACTCTAGGCTGCCCTCAGCCTATCCTGAATTACCCTGACTCTGTCTAATGACTCCTGAAGAAAATCTGTACCATAGGGTCTAACCTCGGATGTCTTAAACCATCCTATAGGAGAATGACACCTCCTAATAGACAACGCCTCATAAGGTGCCCTCTCAATACGCGAATGATAACTGTTGTTGTAAGCGAACTCCATCAATGCTAATTGCTGATCCCATTACCTCCAAAGTCCATAGCACAAACTCAAAGTGTATCCTCAAGAACCTGAATATTCCACTCAAACTGACCACTCGTCTGCAAATGAAAGGATGTACTTAATTCTACTCGAGTACCCAACTCCTCCTAAAATGCTCTCCAACCTCGAAGTGAACAAAAACCACGTTCTGATATGATATGCACAGGAACCCCATGCAAATGAACTATCTCCCAAACATAAATCTGGGCTAATCTCTCAGCACTGAAGGTCATTTAAATAGGAATGAAATTCGCCGACTTGGTCAAACGATCCATAACAACCCAGATACCATTGTGACTATGGGAAGTACTAGGCAAACCACTAATGAAGTCCATGGTGATCCTTTCCTATTTTCACTCAAGAATGGGCAATTTCTGAGTCACTCGACCTTAACCTGCTGACAACAAAAGCAACGAGCTACGAAGTCTGTCCTATCTCTTTTCATACTATCCTAGCAATACAACTTCCTCAAATCTCTATACATCTTAGTCGTACCAAGATAAATAGAATATCTAGAACTGTGAGCCTCATGCAAAATAGACTGAATCAAATCATAAAGTAGGGGAGCACAAATATGATCCTAAAATCTCAAGATACCCTCATAATCCATGTTGTGTCTCCCAGACTCACCGCTCACTACCCGATCTCGAAAAAGACACAACTTATCATCCTCAAACTAACGATCACAAATCTTTTCAAACAGGGAGGACCTCGTCTTACACAAGCCAAAATTTTTGCTGGATCTGAGATATCGAGGCAAACCATCAAATTGACTAAGGGCTGAATGTCCCATGCTAATGGCCTCTGAGAAACTAAAATACAAGATAAACTACCCATACTCACCACATTGCGACTCAAGGCATCCCCCACCACTTTAGCTTTATCTGAATAATACAAGATAGACATATCATAATCCTTTAGCAACTCCATCCATCTACGCTAACAAGCATTAAGCTCTCGCTGACTCATAAGATGCTGAAGACCATGATGATCGGTAAAAATCTCACAACATATTCCATACAAATAATACCCTCCCGATTTTGAGCATGAAAACTACCGCCACCAACTCTAAATTATGAGTGGGGTAGTTATGTTCATGCACCTTAAACTGTCTAGAAGCATAAGCAATAATACGACCCTGCTGCATCAAAACACAACTGAGAACAATACTAGAAGCATAAAAAAACACTGTGAATCCCTCACCAACAATAGGAAGAGCTAATACCGAGGCTAAAGTGAGACAATTCTTGAGCTTTCCAAAGCTTGACTCACACTTTTCGGACCATCGAAAAGGAACTTCCTTCTGGGTCAATCTAGTCTTAGAGGCTGATAAGGTAGCAATGTACTTAACAAAACGCCTATAATAACCAGCCAAACTAATAAAACTGCAAACCTCAGACGGAGATGTAGGCCTAGCCAAATCATGAATTGCTGAAATATTAGCTGGGTCTGCCATAATTCCCTTCTTAGACACCACATGTTCGAGAAAAGATATTGACTCAAGCCAAAACTCGCACTTAGAGAACTTGGTGAAAAGCACATTATCTCTTAAAACCTGGAGCACAACCTCAAATACTGTGCATGCTCCTCACTACTCCTCGAGTACAAAAGGATATAATCAATGAAAACTATGACAAAGGAGTCTAGATAAGGTTTGAACACACGGTTCATCAAGTCCATAAATGCGGCTGGAACATTAGTCAGCCCAAAAGACATCACGAAAAACTCATAGTGACCATAATGGGTCCTGAAGGCTGTCTTAGGGATATCCTCAGCCTGAATCCTTAACTGATGATAAACGGACCTCAGATTTATCTTAGAAAATATGGATGCACCCTGAAGCTCGTCAAATAAATCATCAATGTGAGGCATAGGATAATGGTTCTTCACCGTTACCTTATTTAGCTACCTATAATCAATACACATCTGCAATGACCTATCTTTCTTTTTTTAAAAATATAATAGGGGCTCCCAACAAGGACACGCTCGGTCTAATGAACCCATTGACAAAAAGATCCTGAAGCTGAGAGTTCAGCTCCTTAAGCTCTGCAGGAGCCATACGATAGGGTGCCATAGAAATAGGTCGAGTACCAGGCTCAAGGTCAATAGCAAACTCAATCTCACGATTAGGAGGAATACCAAAAAGATTATTAGGAAACACATCAGGAAACACACACAATAGGAACAGAATCAAGTATCGGAATCTATACGTAAGTATTACATACATAAGAAAGATACAACTCGCAGCCTCTCGACATAAGTCATCTAGCACAAATATAAGAAATAATCCCTGTCAGTGCGCGACTAATCGCTCCTTGCCATACGACTGGGGGTATGAAAGACATGGCTAAGGTAACGGTCTTGGAAAAATAATCCAGGACCGCATGATAGTGGGATAACCAGTCTATGCCCAAAATCACATCAAAATCTAGTATATCCAGAATAATAAGATTAGCATAAGTATCAACATCACTAACTATCATGACACATAATTTAAATACCTGATCCACTACTAAAGAATCACCTACGGGAGTAGATACACGTAATGGCATAGATAATAAATCACTAGCCAACTTCAATCGTGGTGCATAATAAGTAGATATATAAGAATAAGTGGATCAAAGATCAAATAAAGTAGGAGCCAACTTGCGGCATATCAAAATTGCACCTGTATCTACAACATCTGATGTCTCAGCCTCAGGCCTAGGAGGTACTGCATACAACTAACCATACCCACCACCTGGCTGGGCACCTAAATGACTACCTCCCTGCCGGCCTGAGTACCACCTCGAGCGCCCTGGTAACCACCTCTACGACCTCACACACCACCCCTACTTGAAGAGGGAAATTACCTAATGGGAGTAGCTCTCTGGGCTGAAATAACCATCACCTCATACTAGTGAACTCTCTAGAGAAATGACAAGGAAGTCCATAAGCAAAACACGATTCTGGAGAAGAAACAAAACTCACATAACCGGTTGATCCGGCATAACTGTCGTGCCTAGCGTGGCTTATAGGTGAACCTCTCATAGACTAATCACCTCCCTTACTAGGGTGCCCACTAGAAATAAACTGATCCTCATCAGGTGTTTGAAGGGATGCTTGAACTGGTCGACTCTAAGGCTGGAAAGATAGAAGTGGAGGATGTCCAACATAAGAAATACACCTATGAACTGGGAACTACTACGACTCCCACCAAATCTACCCTGATACTTAGGACTCTTATCACGACCCTCATGCTGCATGCCCTCTATTACCCTAGCATGATCAACAACCTCAACAAAGGTCCTACCAGCAATAACCAAACTCTAAGTAGCCATTCTAATAGGAAGTCTCAATCCTTTCATGAAGCATCGAACCCTCTCATACTCCGTATCCAAGATAACAATCACATGCCTAGCTAACTCATGGAAATGAGCCGCATACTCAACGACTGTCATAGAACCCTTCTCCAATCTAGAGAGCTGATCCCTCAAACGATCTCTAAGGCTATGCGGCATAAACTTCTCCAAGAATATCTCGAAGAACTGATCCCAAGAGAGAGGGAAAGATCTAATTGGTCTAGAACTCATAAAACCCTCTACCAGTGTCTAGCAGATAAGTCTAACTAAAATATGGTGTAGTCCACTCCACGAGTCTCTACGAGGCCTAACCCACAAAGCCTATCCTCACAAGCAATCAAGAACTCAAATGTATCCTCTCTAGGAGCACCAAAACATCTAGGCGGAGACAACCTCAAGAACCTACACAGCATCTTCTGCTCCTCGGCAGACATAACATGCTGGATTCCAACTGACTGAACAACTACCGGATAACAAACTTCTAGAATAGAGGGAAACTTAACTCCAGGAGCTGCAGCCATAGGTTGTACTCCTACTCCAGTAGTCTGCGAACCATCAACAAAGCTCAACAACAGAACCAAAGCATCTCTAAGCAAAGAAGAGGGAATGAATCCTGGTAGAGCTTGGGCTGGCCCCTGGCCCACCGCTGGCTGAGGTAGTGGAGTCTCTGGATCAGGTATAGGAATAGAGACTGAGGGAGGCACATCCTGGTCCTTAACTAGGGATAACTCATGAGTCTGGGTCTCAGGATCCACCTCATGTATCACTGAAGCACATTTCCTGGGAATCTGAGAAAGAGTAAAGTCAATAGAATGTCCTACAAACCAACTCAGACTCTTAGCACAATAAGAATAAAATAAGTGAAGGACTCCTAAGAATGTCCCATAGCTTCCTAAAGATAGGAAACATCAATGTTCTGATCCGTAGGACTCTATTAGACACTTCCTCTTGTATCATTAATATCGGTGAAACCTAGGCTCTGATACCAATTTTTCATGACCCCATTTGGAGTCATTATGGCACCTACAACACCCCACCAGTAGGTAAGCTGATACCGTAACCTGGAGCTTATACAAAGGGGTTATCTTGGTAAGAACGTCCAACATGGACCCTATGTATGAACACAATATAACCACAATATTTCAGAACTAAGACAACTGATATTCAAATACCAACCCCACAACCTGACAGTATTAATACAAAAGCTTCTAAACTTGACAAGAGGAATTTACAATCTCAAAATCTAAAATATCTGAAATAATCTCATACATTTGTCTCAAAAGCAAAAGACAAATAAGGATAGAGGGGAAAGAGGGCAACTCGATCTCCAAGAGCTCAGCCTATCTCCGAATAGTCAACTCATACGAACTAGCTCAATGGCGGCAACTAGAACCTAGGTCTGCACCAAAAAGGTACAAAAGTGTAGTATGAGTACCAAAACACGGGTACTCAATCGGCATCATCGGCCAACTGAGCTCAAATATAATGTAAAAATGATAAAAAGTATGACAATAACCTTAAAGTCATGGGATAGAATCAAACCTGAATCTTCTTTGATACCACTGTAACAACATCTATACAACTAAAGCAATAACACGACATACTATCTCAATATACTCCATAATTACCATAAAAACTGAGTATCATTTTGGAAGCATAAATCCATACATACAATAACAAAGCATACTCTCACTATAGTCATTATCAACCATCCTTAGAACATAAAGTACAAAAAAACTTACCATGACATCCCATACCACTAGGAAGTACATAAAAGTGAGCATAACAAAAAACTCATCACGGTGTCCCATACCACTGGAGAGTACACAAAAGAATATCAAACAAGAACCCATCACGGTGCCCCATAACACCAGAGAGTACACCCAAAAGAATACAACAAATAATGCAATAAAGCACAACTACTCCATTAATTGACCGAAACCATGGATAGCACAACCCCGCCATGGTTCATTACCAAAATCTACCTTCAAATGCCCATACAGTAGTTTAACATAAATGAAGCAATATTGTTATAGCATAGATATGTAGTCACTAATTCTATAGTTCATTGATAAACACCGCGAAGTCTATACTATTTAACCGTATTTTCCATAAATCAATAGATTACAAGTCATATAATTACTAGCCATCAAATTGGAAATGGGGGGAGGGGAGACTACAAGCCACCCATATTATAGGTTATTCATCTATCATAAGGCCATTCTTTAGCTAGCATATTCATGATATGAGTTATCAATTAAGCCATCTCAACCTCACATATTGAAAGATAATCTAATTAACCATCATGCAATACTAGGTACATCATAACTAAACGTGCCCCAACCTTTAGGACTAGTTTCCATATTTTAAGCAAGTAAAATCCATCAACGACTTTACTAGGTTTATACCCTTCAAAGAGTAATTATATATTATAGAAGTAACTAGTTATCGTATAAGCCACTTTACTAGGAAAGAATTCATAACATAACCGCTTATTCAAGTCAAAAAGATATATTAGGTTAGCGCTTGATTTTATGCAAGATTACACATAGCACTAGGCCTTAACTCAATAGGCATAGATTTCCCCTAGTTGCTAACTTAGCATCAACAAGGTTCACACCTCTTATGTAATGTTTAGGAAAAAGGAATGATTAGAAATTTACCAAGAGAGACCTCATAATTCAAGCTCATAGGCGGTTGGCCTCACACGGCCTAACCTTAAAAATATCAATGCATATAAGTAAATTTTCCCCACATAGTATCTTAATGTTCTTACCTCTTTCGGATGCACCGTGTATCATCATTTCATCAACGTATTCCTCCAAATTCACTGGACATCATCATAATATCAATCATTCCTCTAGATTCACTGAACATCATAATAATATTACATATTCCTCCAAATTCATCGAGCATTATCATAATATCACATATTCCTCTAAATTCATCTGGCATCATCATAATATCACATATTCCTCTAAATTCATTGGGCATCATCATAATATCACAAGTCTCCTAATACAACAACATACATCTATATGCATAGCCGAACCAATAAATATACATAAAAGTTCACAATATAAGGAAATAGGGATATAGGATAACATTTGCCATTTTACCTTGCTAATAAGCTTCACACGTAATATGAGCATAAACAAGAGCATGAGAGTTCGAAAGATATGTACAATAATCACTTAACAAGATTATTCAAGTCATGATCACAAGATAATCCGATAATCGAGTTCAACCATCACAACTCCTAGGTACAAATAGTTTAGACAATCACCACGTATCTAGGTTACTAAGCATTTACTTAGTTCAAGCTTAAGGTGGGTCAAGTCCCACTTATAAATCTCGATAATGCCACTAACACAAGTCTATCTTCTACCCGAAATTAGGCTAAGTCATCTATACCTCACTATAAGGGCTTACTAATCCTTTCTAGGTCTATAGGGATAGTCTCTTCTAGAATCCTTCCTAAGTCAATCCAACACCAAGGTCATCTCGTATCTAGGCATCATATAGGTCAATGCACTGCTAAGGATAAAGAAACATACCATTCATGTTTACTTAGAACAACTATAGTGTTCTCACACTAGTCATGAGACCACAAATAAGCTAACCAAGGTCCTAGATTAAGGTTCAAATATCATACCTTAGAGATTAATAGCCTATAGAAGTCAATGAATCCTAAGCTCACCATTTAATAAACTATCGTCTAATTCCCCCCTCAATCTCACAAGATATCAATAATTATATTACGAACAAGCTCAATCTAGTCTACGGGTAAGCCTAACCTACCTTAAATCCAAGCAACTCACGAACAAATGAGCTTTTCTTTTTTTCCATGAAGCTTCCTTTTCCATAAGCGATGCTATCAACAACACAATTTAAGCATTACAACAACAATGATAATACCCATTATGGCACCATTATGCCATGGGTTTCAAATAGACACCAAAACCTCAATTGGGTTTCAACCTTGGAAAGAAGTTTCCAAGACCAACCCATAACCTAACTATATTTAGGGAGTTAAAACTCTTAATCAATTTGAGTCAATCACTCAAATTTAGGGCTACAATTGAACCTCAATGATTTATAGGTTTTGAGTCAAGAAACCATGAAATCAATACCAAATTAGAGGAATTCTTATCTTAGATTGTAGGAAGAATCAATCACACATGTTGTTTAAGTTCCAATTCAACCCACAACACATACATAGATGGATTTACACTCCCTAAGGGTTTGTAGGTTAAGAGGGAGGCACAAACTGGCCAAAATTTATGCAAGTCAATACTAAATATGGGCCAACCAGCCCTCTGATAGCGCGATCATGACCCTCACCTCACTGTCATCATGGCCTTGCAATTACACATCTTTCTCCATGGTCGTGGCACCTCAGTGTATGCTATGAATGGATGAAACATAGAACATAGTTTCGAGCTTCAGCCAATGCCCCGAGATGCCTTTAATGTCTGTTTCAAACAAATAAGATATGAAACCCTATAGTTTTCGATGTTCAAGACGCATTGGCAAAGTTGGGTATCATATACGAGGCTATTTTACCAAAGTTTTCACTTAGTGGTCAATTAGTACTAACAAAGACTTCAAATTGCGGAAGGGGTTCTAAAACCCAAAATGAACCGTCAAGTAATTGGACTATCGGTCTCCGCAAGTCATTAATGACTTGGGATGACTATAGAGAAGCTCTACCAGAGAAAGTAAGAAATAATACGGATAATGACCTGAAGGGTCATTATAGCAGTATGATCACAATTTTAGTTTTATATAAGATTTCAGAAAAGCTATGAAGTTCACATAAGAAACCAAGAATTTGAGATAAAAATAGTGGCATATTATGTTTTCAGACTCACTAGCTTATATACCTATTTTGAGGTGAACTTCATAGATATAATATGAGTAATAGTTTAATTTTAGGAATAGTATCTAGCACTGAGAGGGGGATATAGGTATAACACATCCTATTTCATCGAAATTACGTGCGACCATAGGTTATTTCAGTAACATTATTCATATTGTCCAATCAAACATCTTAGGGTGATCACCATAGTTTTTCTTTATACTATGGCAAGGTTCATTAGGCAATTGCGATGAGGTTTTTTGTAACGACTCGATTTGCTGAAACAGAATGCTATACGGTGCTCATGACCCCGAGGAACCACAAGCTAACACATGATTGATATCTGTACTTGTATACTGCATAAGATAACTTAATAATGCGGAACATACACTGAAAGTCCATAAGGTTCTATCATGAACATAACTGAATAACGTAACATCTGAGTAGGGTAATAGAATACCCAAAACAAAACTAAAGTCTAAAACATGATAGTCTGTATCTAGTCTGTATCTAGTTTGAAAGCCTCTACTGTCTGAAGAATCTGAATAAAGAGTTAATCGGATATGTCCCCAACTAACTCCAACTAATAAGCTAATCAATGAGATAATAGAAAATCATTATGTCCTTGAAGGATGAGGACTCACTTCTACTCTAACTACTGAAACTGGAATCTACTATTGATCTAGAACTCGTGTCTCTGAACCTATGGTGTAACATAAAAAGAAAGTACCATAGCGTGAATACATTAGTATATATGTACCCAGTATACATGTGAGGTAGGCTATATGCAATGGTTCACATGCATGAATAATGCTAACTGACTGTCTAACATGAACGTGAGAATACATGCATAAATACGTAACTATAACTGACAACGTGATTTCATGATTCTGAGTCTGTACACTGATAACGTGACATGCTAGTAACTGATATGACTGATAACATGAAGGACTATAGTTGAATATTACTGATAACTTGGGTGACTATATTTGGGTATAACTGATAACATGGGTGACTGTAGATGACAGTCCTAAATCTGATGGAACTATCTGAGTTCCGTACTGTACTTGAGTTAACTATATCTGACAGTCCTAAAATCTGAAGAACTATCTGAGTTCTATTACTGAGACTGATTGACTATATCTGACAGTCCTGATTATATAACATGAAACTGCGGGAAGTAGTATCTAACCGACTGCCCCAAAGGTGCTATAATAGCTAAGTTGGGGTCCAATCTATGTCGTGATTGGAAGGGTGTCAATATCGCTCCACTGGTAAGGACAACATAAGAGTAACCCTCATATAACAGGTAGCTCTAGCGAGAATGGTGGGAACCCTCACATAACAGGTTAATCCGCCTCATCTACCCTCATATAGTAGGTTACGATGTCTCAAACTATGCTGGCTACATAGTTCTGAAATGCAAGGATTGCTTCTAGGAGTCACACCCTTGTATAATAGGCGAGTCCCCATCCTTCGGTTCACTCGATGCTAATTTCTACTCCCATCTGAATGGACACTACACATGATTTACTGAACTGAACAAAGCATGGACTGAGTTACTGATTTTTTGTGGCTAACAGAATACCACTGATATCTGACAACTAACTGAGTCATGAGATCATGGAGATTTTTCCTGAGTCATAAAACTATCTGAAGTCTAAGAGTTCATAGATTGACTGAGAGTATCGTGAAAACATGACATGGATCTAGGCACACAACTAATATTTTGTGTACGAGTACCCCCAGGACTCGATGGAAGGAAACTGACATGACTTGATATTCTTGAGTTCATGATAATCACCACAATACGTTTATTGAAGCATTTCATTAAACGTCTAATAGGCATAAGCTTGCACATTTATGGGGATTTTCATGATATCATGCTAGTTAGGCAAATTTCCTTCATCTAGGCATTTTATCAAACATATGGGAGGTATAGTACATGTAAAAATCATGGTATAGTAATTAAACATCATGGTTCACTTCCAATTTCATCATACAAGGTTTTAGTCATGAGATTTCGTAAATATTTATCTATACTAATCAACCTACATGGAATTTATCATCAAATCATGGAATTGAAATCAATTCCTCATTTATCAACATGAAAGAGAACATACAAAGAATGAAAACATGAAGAAAATCCATAACTTATAGTTGAAAAGGGATTTTTGTACTTTATGGACGAAAGAGCCCATGAATGAACACTATGCATACCTTAGTTCATGATTTCGTGAAGATTGATGGTGAAACCTTCTTGAAATTGGACCTTCTATGAAAACCCTAGCTTGAGTTCTTGAGAGTATTTGAGAAAAACTTCAATCTTTTGGATGAATAAGGGCTAAATCCCATATTTGAAAGCTTATATAAGGAGGGGGGGGGGGAATTGACCCTTTTAACCCTAGACACATAATTTAACTTTCAGTAAAATTTCCCAAATTGAGCCCTTGGTACGACGCGACATTATTGCACCGTGTCACTGGAAATTGACAAATGGGAAATTGCATGGTGGCGCGACACAGAGCTATCCTGTTACCACCTTGTCTACGACCTGGAAGTTTGGTGCGATGCGCCAGTATTGAGGAACAACAGTGATATTTGAGAATTGCCATTTGAGCTATCTCCACGATGCGCTGAAGGCTCAGGTCAAACACTGTCTCACTAAAAATGCTCTAACTCTTCGCCCAGGTGTCGAATTTGGACAAATTATATATATCGATGGAAAGCTTATTCAATTTCCCACGTGATAGGAAATGAAAATTATAGAAGTACCACGTGTATAAGAATGAATTCTTATTTCAAAGCAAGTTCTAACATCCTTGAGATGATTTTTAAGCTAAAAAAAACCACGGGTATTACAATATTTTCCCCTTGAGAATATTTTTCCTCGAATGAGACTGACTGAGAGGGGAAATAATGAGATGAACATGAATAACTGGAACATGATCTCATGATGGACGTGACTTACATACTGAACATGTATATCTTATGCATGCATAACTGATTCATAAATGCATAACTGAAAGTTCTGAAGAATTAAGTTTTCTCACAATGAGAATGCATGTCTGATGCATGACTATATAACTGATCTGATACATGAATGCATGATTGAATATGCGGTGGTACTTGATACCAAGTTTCTCATAGGAACATGAACATGAGACTGAATACTAAGTTAGTGATTACACTAATCATGAAACTGAGTAAGATTAAGGAGAACTGTTACCTTGAGCTTTATCTGAGTCGGCTGGTAAGAGGTGAGGATACTTGGTACGTATATTTTCTTCTATTTCCCAAGTATCTCCCTCGACGAATTTATTTCGCCAATGAAATTTAACCAAAGGGACTTCTTTGTTCCTCAATCTACGAGTCTGGTAGTCTAAGATTTCAATTGGAATCTCTTTATAAGAGAGGCTATTCTGAACATCAATGCTCTGAATAGGGACTACGACTGATGGGTAACCTATAAACTTCTTGAGCAAAGAGACATGAAAGATTGGATGAACTAAGTCTAGATCTGAAGGCACTTCGAGCTCATAAGCTACCTTGCCGAATCGACTGAGAATCTTGAAGGGACCGATATATCGGGGACTGAGCTTTCCCTTCTTTTCAAATCTCTTCACTCCCTTCATGGGAGATATCTTGAGGTAGACATAATCACCAATATCAAACTCGAGATCCTTTTTATGAATATCTGCATAAGACTTCTGTCGGCTCTAAGCAGCCCAGAGTCTTTCTCTAATTAACTGAACTTTCTCTAAGGCGTCGAATACTAAGTCAGGACCTATGACTGAGGCCTCACTAACTTCGAACCAACCGATTGGAGATCTACATCTTCTACTATAGATAGCTTTGAATAGAGCTATCTGAATACTGGAATGATAGCTATTGTTGTATGCAAACTTAATCAAAGGCAAGTGGTCATCCCAACTACCTTTGAAATCAATTGCACACGCCCTTAGCATATCTTCTAAAATCTGAATGGTCCTTTCTGCTTGACCATCTGTCTGAGGGTGA
Source organism: Capsicum pubescens (assembly GCA_030864215.1). Lineage (NCBI taxonomy): Eukaryota > Viridiplantae > Streptophyta > Magnoliopsida > Solanales > Solanaceae > Capsicum > Capsicum pubescens. The sequence continues at coordinate 190,395,688 of CM061547.1, read as the reverse complement.
AAGGCTCTACTGAGATGAACTTGGGTACCAAGACCCTTTTGGAATGGTTTCCAAAACTAAGAGGAGAACTGGGTACCTCTGTCTGAGATAATAGTCAACGGAACACCGCACAATCTGACCAGCTCCTTAATGTAGAGCTTGGCATAATCCTTGGCTAAATAAGAGGTATGAACTAGAAGGAAATGAGCTGATTTGGTCATTCTGCCTACAATGACCCAGGCTGAATCATGCTGACGATGAGTTCGAGGCAAACCCATCGCGAAGTCTAAGTTCACAACTTCCCATATCTAAGTAGGAATACTGAACTCCTTTATAGGACCACTAGGCTTCTGATATTCTATCTTAATTTGCTGACATGTAGAGCACTTAGCCACAAACTCTGCAATATCTTTTTCATCCCACTCCACCAATAGATTTCTCGCAAATCGTGGTACATCTTAGTGTCCCCTGGATGAATAGAGTAACACACACCATGCGCTTCTGTAAGAATTTACTGCCTTAAGTCATCTATGTCTGGAACCCAGAGACAACCCTGACAATGAAGAACACCATCTCCCCCTTGGGAGAAAACCTTTATTTTCTGATTCTAAACTGACTCTTTTAGACTGACAAGGCTAGGATCCTTATCTTGCTTTTCTTTCACCTTAGAAACTAGAGATGATTCTGAACTACTCTGAACACATACACCGCCCTCTGAAGAGTCGACTAAGTGAATGCCTAGTCTGGTAAGCTGGTGTACTTCTTGAGCTAACTTCTTCTTACTATCATCAAAATGAGAAATACTACCCATGGATAGTTTACTGAGAGCGTCGACCACTACATTGGCCTTTCCCGGATGGTAAAGGACACTCATGTCATAATCTTTCAAAAGCTCTAACCACCTTCTCTAATGAAGATTAAGATATTTTTGAGAAAATACATACTGAAGGATCTTATGATCTGTGAAGACGTCTACATAAACTCCATAGAGATAATGCCTCCAAATCTTTAAGGCAAATACTACGGCTACTAACTCAAGATCATGAGTAGGATAATTTCTCTCATGGGGTTTAAGCTGTCTGGAGGCGTAGGCTATAACCTTACCATACTGCGTTAAGACACAACCTAAACCCACTCTAAATGTATCACAATACACTATAAACCCATCTGAACCATTTGGAAGAGCTAAGACTAGAGATGAGGTAAGTAGAGTCTTCAATTCCTAAAAACTCTTCTCGCAAGGATCTGACCACTGGAACTTGACTTTCTTCTGAGTCAATCTGGACATAGGGGATGCAATGGATGAAAATCCTTCAACAAATCATCTGTAATAGCCTGCCAAACCCAAGAAACTCCTGATATCTAATGGAGAAATAGGGCGAGGCCAGTTTCTTACCACTTTGGTCTTTTGAGAATCTACCCTAATGCCATCACCAGAAATAATATGGCCAAAGAATGCTATTGACCTTAACCAAAATTCGCACTTATTGAATTTGGCAAATAGCTGATGATCTCTGAGAGTCTGAAGTACTGTTCTGAGATGGTTTGCATGATCTCGCTCAGTACGGGAATAGACCAGAATATCATCTATGAATACTATGACGAACATGTCCAAGTACTGATTGAACACGCGGTTCATCAAGTCTATGAAATTTGTTGGGGCATTGGTAAGACCAAAAGACATAACTAAAGATTCAAAGTGACCATACCGAGTATGGAAAACTACTTTTGGGATGTTACATTCTCTAACTCTGAGCTGATGATAGCTGGATTTGAGGTCTATCTTAGAGAAATAACTGGCACCCTGAAGTTGGTCAAATAAGTCATCAATTCTGGAAAGATGATACTTGTTCTTGACTGTAACCTTATTGAGTTGACGGTAATCAATGAACATTCTGAGAGAACCATCTTTCTTGCACATGAATAAGACTGGTGCGCCCTTCGGGGAAATGCTGGGTCTGATGAATCCCTTATCTAAGAGATCCTTCAACTGTTCTTTCAGCTCCTTGAGTTCTGCTAGTGCCATTCTATATGGTGGAATAGAGATAGGATGAGTGTCTAAAAGAAGATCAATACCAAAGTCTATTTCTCTTTCGGGAGGAATTCTTGGAAGTCTTCGAGAAAGATATCTGAATATTCATTCACTACTGGGACTAATTCGAGATTGGGAGCCTGGGAACCGGAATATCTAACATGAACTAGATGATAAACACATCCCTTAGATATCATTTTCCTTGCCCAAAGGTAGAAAATAAGTTGACCTATGAAAACTGAAGTACTACCCCTCCATTCAAGGACGAGTTTATTCGAGAACTGAAACTAAACTATTCTATTTCTGTAGTCGACTGTGGCATAGTAGGAATGAAGCCAATCCATGCCGAGAATGACATAAAAATTAGTCATCTCTATTTTGACTAAGTCTACTGAAGTGACTTTCTGAAATATCTTAACCGGGTAGTTCCTGTATACCCGTCGGGCTATGATAGTTTTACCCACTAGGGTAGAAACTGAAAAGGGCTCTACTAGAATTTTGGGACTGATTTCAAAATCAACTGCTAAATAAGGAGTAACAAAAGACAAGGAAACTCCTAGATCTAGCAAAGCATAAACATGCACATGAAAGATTTGTAATGTACCAATAACTACATCAGGAGAACTTTCCTAATCCTGTCGGGTCTAAAAAGCATAGAGACGATTGAGGCGTTGCCCGTTAGTAGCACTAAAAGTGGCACCTTGCTGATTTGGGCGATCGGACTGAGCTGAAGAGCGATTCTGTTGACCCTGAGGACCTGGCTTCGAACAGTTTCTAACTCTATGGCCTGGCTTGCCACAACCAAAATAAATGCCACTACCTGCTCTACACATACCCTTTTGGTGCTTACCGCAAGTCCGGCAAAGAGTATAGGTGCGGGCACTACTAACACCGCCCTAGGTCTTAGAGCCTGGCTCTTTATCTTTGTTACCCGCTCTGAACATAGGAACTGGAGCACTGGCTGTAGAGGGGGATGGAACTGATGACTTAGGATGAAACTAGGAACGGTTTCCTCCTACTGACTTAGGCTGAACGAAGTTGAAACTACCTGTCTTCGCTCTCTTATTCTGTTTCTCCCTCTGCTTAATCTTCTGCTCTTTTATCTACTGATCATGCATCATAAGTCTATCTAAGGTCATGTCACTATTCAGTATGGCGGATCTGTACTCATTAACCACACTGTCGTTTACCCCTGAAATGAACTTACTCATCTTGGATCTACTATCTGTAACCACATGAGGGGCATACCTGGCTAATTGAGTAAACTTAAAAGAATACTCTTTCATTATCATATTGCCCTGCCTGAGGTTGATGAAATCTAGCACCTTAGATTCTCTAAGCTCTTGGGGAAAGAATTTGTCTAAGAATACAGTACCAAACTCCTCCCACTCTATAAGACCTGCATCATCTGATCTTTTGGACTTCCACTATTTGAACCAAGCATGAGCCACATCTTATAACTAGTATGCAGCTAGCTCAGCACACTCAACAGTAGTCACCCACATGGAATTTGCCACTTTATGAACTTGATCTAAGAAATCTTGAGGGTCTTCATCTACCTTAGACCCGAAAAAGGTTGGAGGATTCATTCGGTTGAAGTCCCGAATTCTAGCTGCAGCTGAGTTGTCCACTGGGTTGGCCGCAATGACTGTTGGCCATTCATTATGAGTAGTGACTGATTGAGTAAGAGTGGTAAATACGGTCTTGAACTTCGCATGAGAAACATGATCGCCCAAAGGTTCTTCGGGCTGAGGGGCTGACTGATTTTCGTTTCTTCTTTTAGGAGGCATGTTCTGTAGAAGAAGAAGAAATGGAGAAACGGATTAGACTGAGAGAATGTCTTGTAATTATGCTCACAGGCATGACATAAATACTGAAAGAGGGTAAATTATTCTTACAAATCTCATATCCTCTTGCACATAAATGTGGCACGCAACACACCCATGTACAAGACTTACTAGATGCGGCTTTCATACTTCCTAAGACTCTATTGAAACCTGGCTTTGATACAAAGTTTGTAATGACCCAATTTGTTGAACCGGAATGCTACACGATGCTCATGACCCCAAGGGACCACAAGCTAACCGATGACTAATATCTATACCTGTATACTGCATAAGATAACTTAATAATGCGGAAACATGCACTGAAAGGCCACAAGGTTCGATCATGAACATAACTGAATAATGTAACATCTGAGTGGGGTAATAGAATACCCAAAACAAAACTGAAGTCTAAAATATGATAGTCTGTATCTAGTCCGCATATAGTCTAAAAGTCTCTACTGTCTGAAGAATCTAAATAAGGAGTTGATGGTACATGTCCCCAACTAACTCTAACTAATAAGCTAATCAATGAGATAATAAAAATCATTATGTCCTCAAAGGATGAGGACTCACTTCTACTTTGACCGCTGAAACTTGAATCTACTGTTGATCTGGAACTCGTGTCTCTGAACCTATGATGTAACATAAAAAAAAAGCACCATAGCGCAAATGCTTCAGTACATATATATCGAGTATACATGTGAGGTAGGCTATATACAATAGTTCACATGCATGAATAATGCTAACTGACTGTCTAACATGAACATGAGAATACATACATAAATACGTAACTATAACTGACAACGTGATTTTATGATTTTTGAGTCTGTACACTGATAACGTGACATGCTAGTAACTGATATGACTGATAACATAAAGGACTATATCTGAATAATGTTGATAACATGGGTGACTGTATCTGGGTATAACTGATAACTGGGTAAGTGTAGCGGACAATCCTGAATCTGATGGAACTATCTGAGTTGACTGTATCTGACAGTCCTAAAATCTAAAGAACTATCTGAGTTCTATTACTGAGACTGATTGACTGTATCTGACAGTCCTAATTCTGTAACATGAAACTGTGGGAAGTAGTATCTAATCGACATGCCCCAAAGGTGCTATAATAGTTGAGTTGAGGTCCAATCTATGCACTGATTGGAAGGGTGTCAATACCGCGCCACTGGTAAGGACAACATGTGAGTAATCCTCATATAACAGGTAGCTCTAGCGAAAATGGTAGGAACCCTCACATAACAGGTTAAGCCATCTCATCTACCCTCATATAGCAGTCTACGTTGTCTCAATCTATGCTGGCTACATAGTTCTGGAATGCAAGGATTGCTTCTAGGAATCACACCCTCGTATAACAGGTGAGTCCCCATCCTTGGGTTCACTCGGTGCTAATTCCTACTCCCATCTGAATGGACACTGAATATGATTTACTGAACTAAACTGAGCATAGACTGAGTTACTAAATTTTCATGGCTGACGGAATACCACTGATATTTGATAACTGACTGAGTCATGAGATCATGGAGATTTTTCTTGAGTCCTAAGACTATCTGAAGTCTAAGAGTTCATAGATTGACTGAGAGTATCATGAAAACATGACATGGATCTAGGAACACAACTAATATTTCGGGTACGAGTACCCCCAGGACTCGATGGAAGGAAACGGACATGACTTGATATTCTTGAGTACATGATAATCACCACAATACGTTTATTGAAGCATTTCATCAAACGTCTAATAGGCATAAGCTTGTATATTTATGGGGATTTGCATGATATCATGCTAGTTAGGAAAATTTCCTTCATCTAGGCATTTTATCAAACATATGGCAGGCATAGTACATGTAAACATCATGGTATAGCAATTAAACATCATGGTTCACTTCCAATTTTATCATACAAGGTTTTAGTCATGAGATTTCATAAATATTTATCTATTCTAATCAACCCACATGAAATTTATCATCAAATCATGGAATAGAAACAATTCCTAATTTATCAACATGAAAGAGAACATAAAAATCATGAACAAATAAAGAAAATCCATAACTTTTGGTTGAAAAGGGATTCTTGGGCTTCGTAGATGAAAGGAGACCATGAATGAATACTATGCATACCTTAGTTCGTGATTTCATAAAGATTGATGGTGAAACCTTCTTGAAATTGGACCTTCTATGAAAACCCTAGCTTGAGTTCTTTAGAGTATTTAAGAAAAACATCAATATTTTGGATGAAAAAGGGCTAAATCCCATATTTGGAAGCTTATTTAGGTAGGGAAAAATTAACCCTTTTAACCCTGGACACGTAATTTAACTTTCAGTAAAAATTTCCTAATTGGGCCCTTGGAGCGATGCGGCGTTATCGCACTGTGTCACTGGAAATTGACAAATGAGAAATTGCATGGTGGCGTGACGTGATGCTATAGCATTGACACCTTTTCTATGGCCTGGAAGTTTGGAGCGACGCACCAGTATCGTGGAGCAACACTGGAATTTGACAATTGCCATTTGAACTATCTCCGCGATGCGCTGAAGGCTCAGGTCAAATACTGTCTCACTAAAAAGGCTCTAACTCTTCGCCCGGGTGTCGGATTTGGGCAAAATATATATCAATGGAAAGCTTATTCTATTTATCACGTGATATGAAGTGAAAATTATGAAAGTAATACGTGTATAAGAATGAATTATTATTTCAAAGCAAGTTTTAACATTCTTGAGATAATTTTTCAAGCTAAGAAAAAGCACGGGTATTACAGTTTAAGTCATTATGCCGTTTTCGATGAGGGCTTGAGTCATTGGACTCCTTGTTGATCGTATGATTTATGTTGGTTACAAGTCCCACAAAAAAGAGTATTTCAAAAACTAAGTTTAATGACTCACAAGCTTTATTCAGATGTTATTTTATGATTTATGCTTCTGTTATTTTAGCTTCCAATTTTATTCATGATCAAGGTGAGTTTTTTTACACTTAGCATGCATATTTTGAAATTATGTTGAGCTTCAATTTTACTCATTGAATTCACCCCCACATACTCAGTACATTGTAGAAGTACTGACCACATTTATGTCTATATGTCTACATTATTTTATAATGTCGGTTCTGGTGTTCATCCTGAGCAACACGATTAATCGTGGACACCACTTCCTACATTCAGATAATTGGCGAGTCCTCATAGTTCGAGGGCCAAGTTTATGATAGTTCCAGACATTTACTATAGTTATTTCAGCTATTCAGCTTTTAGTTTGGGTCATCTGGGGTTTGTCCCAGTTGCTATTCAGTTTTAGTTAGAGGCTTGCCAAGACTAGTCAAACTATGTGTTTCTTTCAGTTATTCCCAGATTTGAAGGTTTATCGAGTTACATAGTTTTAGTTGAGATTATTCATTTGTTGAACTTTGTTTTATGTTTTCTTCAGTTTTTGATCATGTTTTAAGTTTACATTTATGAAAGTTCAGGGATGAGTAGATATCATGGATTTGCTTAGGCTATTTGTTGTCTTAAGCACCGTGTGACGTCCAAGGGGTATCTTCGAAGGGTTACAGTTAGTTACATAATGACAAGGGTAAAATTAGCTAAATAATATAATGAGGGACTAACTTAAGTAATAAACAAAAGTAGAAAGGTATTTTTGGTTCTTTTACTCAATTAAAAATGAAAAAAGGTCAAAAATAGAGAAAAGACATAAAGACACCACTAAAGATGTTCCAAATTTTTAAAAAGACAATTTAAGTTAGTGGGGGTCCTATTACCCCACAAAACTTGTAACGACCATTATAACTACATACTTTAGATAAATTTTAGCCCATGTGTGTTATCACATAATTTATGTGCGTGAATAAACATTATTTTCTGCAGGAACGAATAATAAAAATACCATGTGAAAAAAGGCTTTATTTTTTAATAAATGTCATATTCTCTTTTTCCTCAATTCCCCCTTAATGGCCGTTGGAGAATTTTGAAAGATCTATTAAAAAAATTCACTCATTGGAAAAGATTGGAAGATCTATTAAAAAAATTCAGTCCTTCTCAAATTAGATTAAAAAGGTAAGAATTTTTCATGTATTAACTTTAATTTCTTCTTATTTTGTTTAAAAGTTATGGAATAAAGTTATCAATTATGACTATGTTTTAAATTCATCAAGTCTTGTCGGTCTTCCATTTCTTATAAAGCAAGCTTTCACAACATATTTTCATCTCTAAGAATTCTTTTTCACTTTTTCCAGAGAGAAAATGACATCAGAAAACTGCTGATAAAATGTGAGTATTGAGAGGTGTGCTTGGTTTAACATCGACCTTTATTAAAAAGATTTATTAAATTAGTAATAATATTTTAAATAGGAGTATATCACACATCACGACTTTGGGTATAAAGCTGGCGAGAAAATGGGTCAAAAACGTGTATTTACAATGATCTTTGCAAGTTTTGTGGGGTAATAAGACATCCACACTTAAAGTGTATTTTTGAAAATTTGGGACAACTTCAGTGATGTTTTTACGTCTTTTCTCCAAAAAATACTCCTAAAGTATGAAAAATGATTCACATATACCCTTCATATAACTATTAGTCTAAAATTACCATCAACCTATATTTTTGCTAAAAATAACCTCAAACTAACATTCCTTCTTGACACATCTATGAGACCTGAAAATACATTTCATAGACGATAGTTGCTAGAGATAAAAAAACTCCATTATAAGAGTTTATATTGGTTTTATACTTCATCTCCTTATTCGATTTTTAGCCTTTTCTATTGTTTAAACAAAACAACTAAGAAGAATCAGAAAAATTAGGAAAGAAAATAAGAATTATTGATATTTGTATTATCGATTTACTTTGATCGGTGAAGAAAAAACAAAAATTCCCCAAAATATTTTTGTTTATGATTTTTTTTGTGTTGACGGTATAAAAATTATTTTAAAATTGATAGTAAATATTTTGTGTGTCCACAGATTATAACATTACGGAGAAGAAGATAAAGGAGAGAAAAGAAGTGGATGTGGCAAGAGCACACTATAGAGAATAATTGCTTAACAACGATTTTTGTTATAAAAGCGAGTTAGATTAATCTGATCAATGTTTACTTTTAAAAGTGAATGAATTATTAAGTTTAAGTTAAATAATAAATGATATAAAGTTTAGGGTGTTAATTTGCAGGTATTTTTGAGCTAAGAATAGGTTGAGGTTATTTATAGACCAATAGATGGATGAAGAGTGTTGAAGAACCATTTCTCATAAGTTATGAATATTTTTGAACCTTTTTCGATTTGAAATTGAATAATTACACTCTATGATAATTAGGCAACAACTATCAAAATTGGTCTATGTTTTACCTTCTTACCTCATTAATCCATATTGTATAACTTAAATTTGTTACTTTATTATTTAACTCAATATTGGAAACCTATTCCACTCCCCTTTCCCTCTCTTTATTCTGACCACTGACGTTGTCGGAACTAAGGTAGACCATGATGATGTTTTGTATTCCTTTTATCCATTTCTTTTTCAAAGGCACCATCACAGTAAAATTATTATATTCAGTGATCTTTTATTTTTGTAAGTGACAGACAATACTAATAAATATTTGCAATACAAAAACTATCAAATCTATCCAAAAAAAAATTCCTATGACCTCGTTCCGTGTCTCATTTGTTTTTCTCTTTTTTTATGTTCTTATTTTGCAATTATAAAACCTATATTCAAATGTAAAAACCTTACCCGAGAAATTTGACAAGATCTCCAAAAACAATAATCACCAATGATCTAAAAGAAAGACACCACCTAAGTCATAAACTAAACCTATATTTATACCCACAAGAACAATATCGTATAGTTGTGAATAAATGTGTATAAGTGCATATTTTTGTGAATAATACTTGTAGATATATATTTTTTGAAGTTTATACATTCATTGTCATTATATAAGAGGTCTTCTTGAAAGTTTGATACTTTTTCCGCTTCTTATTTTTTTCCTTATTTTTAGTATACATAATTTTATATTTTTACTTACAATTTTATACAAAGATATACATCATAATATATGTACTGCACACATATATTTAAATCTGAAATTAAGTTATTTGTATATTTTCTCAAAAAATCTATGTATAAAGTTGATTTTCTTGTTGATTTTGCTTCCAAATTTTGAGCATTAAATAAAATTATTTAATTTTTTTTTTTTAAATTTCTACTATTTGAAACTTGGGAGAGAAATATTTTTAAGATTTTTTTGATTCATTATGATCATTTTATAATTGTTATCAAAATCTTAAGAAACAAAGCAAATTAAGTGCCATGCCCCGAACCTAGACGTGGCCGACATCGAATGTCATTACTGGCTTGAGCAAGCCATCTGACATGTGACATGGGCATATAACTAGTATCGAGCGGAAGATGTAAGAAAAATATCAAGGCATCTTTTAAGAGAAAAAAAATCTCATTAATTTACTAATAAGAAAACTTAAGTTCCATGAATCAAGACAACAAAAGGTTCCTTTTTTTTGTGAACTTGATGGTCCCTGTTCTTGGTCTGAAAATAAAGAAAGGTCTTTCAAATTTAAACTCGATTTTAGTTCGTTACCAAATTCATTGACTAAAGTTAAAAACTTAACAATAGAAATAAGAAAATGATTTTGTTGATATGTTTGAGTTATTAAATGTTTCACAATTAAGAAACTAGTTTTATTTCTATAACTTGAATTTTCCAAAAGAATTGACGTATTATCCAAAAGTGAAAATGTCAAATGTCTGTCATCTAAAAAATCTATCAAGCCTTCAAGTAAGACAAAGCAATATCTTCAGGGATAAGGTGCCTGGCATACCCTAAATAATTGAAAATGAACTAAGCACATATAAACTAAGCCCCTAGAAAGTAGAGAGCCTCACCAATAGATGAGAGTGATGAACTTAATGAGGTGCCTAATCATGAACCTGTGGACCTAAATCTGGTCACAATTGATGCAATTCCAAGTGACATTAGGACGTTGAATGTATTGTATATAAAATGATTGGAAAGAACATGACATAGCATAAGCATGAAACTGAAAAATATGTATAGAGCAATATCACATGATAGAGATATAGGCATAGATCCTTCACTACTGAGAAAAAGGGTATCTATTATACTAAAATAAAACTAGTAAAGTAAGTGGTGCAACTCTTGGTTTTGTCTTGTCATTACTCTTCCCCTATCACAAGCCGAGTCTACATCCCGGACTAGACAGGGTACTTAGAACCACAAGTGATACCAAGAGAAACTTTGGTACTGACATATCACTAAGATCATATATTTAAAACAACTAGGTAGAAGCCTAAGCATAGAAAAATGGGCAAATTGAAAATACATTGAAATTCAGGATTTTTTTTTGAAAAACCAATAAAACTGAACTGTTTGGCTATGCCTCAAAGCTTCTTTCAAAACTGATAAGTTACTGGGATAGGACCCCTGCTAACTCTAAACAAATAAATTTGAAATAAGGTCTAAAATGAAATAAGCATAAATTGCAAGTTGTCCTTGAATCACGAGGATTCGCAAAATCTACTGCAAAAAGCTGGGATCCAAACTAACCACTTGCCTAAGAATGACTGAGTGAATCTACATCATAAAATGATGCAACAAAAAAAGTATGCGATTAGTACTATATGATGTACTGACTATGTGAGATATTTAATGTCATAGATATAAAACATGCTTTAAATTGAACTTGGATATGACAATCAAAATTGTATAGGAGTATCAAAACTGTATACAATTATAAAAAGTGAAATCATAAACTGTGAACATAATGTATACCTGTAAGTCATGAAATAGATTAACTAAGCTAAAAACTATGAGTCATGTAAAAATGACATGTTTTAAATCATTATTGAGGGGAGTTTCTGCAAAACTCAATTTCTCAAGTCATGATAGCACCTACTATAACCCACCTGTAGGCAAGCCAACCCGTAGCTGAGAAGTACTAGTAATGAACTACCAAGAAAAATGAAGAGAAAATGCAGAATAAATGTAATAAAAGACTATTATACATAAGATAGCCCCAAAACCTGGTGGAATCAGTACACGAGCTTCTAATAAAATAAGGATACAAAAAGAAGTACTAAATGAATATACAAATTTAACCCATCTCTGAATACAACGGAGAGATTAGTCAAATACCCAAGAGGGAGGAAAGTAATACTCCGAACACCGGGAGCTCACCCTACATCTCTAAACCATAGCTACTCTGCACGACGTACACTACAATGATGATAGCCGTACTATGATCTGCATGCTGCTGAAGTGTAGTATGAGCACCAAGCACGTGGTACTCAGTAGGCAACTAGTTACTTAGCTCCAAAGGTAATGCAAATATATATAACATACAAGCAAGAATATAAATTACACCCAAATATCCAGGATACAATACCAAATTGATATAAAATGAGAAAACTATACCAAATCTCAATGTAAGGCTTCTAGAACAAAACTGAACCACACATAAACCATAATAGCAGAAAAAGACATAAAAAGATACCCTAAATCTCCCAAAATCCAGAGTCACAGTGTACGAACCAACTAAGTAAATATCAAAATAAAAACATACAAACTGATATCTAAAAAGGAACATAATGTCTTTGAATACAAAATAAGACATAAACGTGATAAGAAGAGGTATAGATTAACTCCAAAAGCATAGACCGACCGCAACCTCAAAAATACTCTAAGCACTGCCAAATCAACTATGCTGCAATGCACTCAAACCTGAATCTACACCGAAAGGGCATACTGGAAATGAGTACGGACCACTTATACTCAGTAGGTATCATAGACCGAGTGAGCAAAGTAGAAAATAAATCATATAAAATACACACTATGGGCACATCACGTGCAATAAGAAAATATCCCAAATGGTAGCTCACAATGTCTCCATTAATAGTTCTAAATATACATATGTACTAAAATACAAGTACAAGAAAGAAGCACAAATAGCTAGATATCAAATCAAGAATGAAAATACGACACAAAATATACCCGGTGTATGAAATGCAATAAAGATGATGATCATGATGCACGAGGTTGTGCACAACCTTCGTATACACTTATCGAGCTGTGGTCTGGAGGTAGGACCCATGGGGGGTTCGTCAATCCATATACAATCCAATATCCAATACCAATCCAATATCCAATACAATACAATATCCAATACAAAAAATGTCATTTTCACCAAGTTGATCCTCGAAACCCAATTTTACAACTTTTTGAACGGAGGCTCAAAATGAGATACAAAGGCCATAAAACCACACTAACCTTATTAATAACCTAAAATTGACGTTCCAAATTTTCTGACACAATAAGTTTTTCCATCTGACGCACAGAATAATAAATGTTGATTGAAGTCAACTGTAAAGCCTTTTTAACCACAAACTCGCAAAAATCACACCAAATGCATTGGAAACCATGCCAATCATCCTTATATCCCAAAAATATCTCAAAGTAAATAGGGAAGGGGTGAAATGGTCAAATCACACAAAAATGAATAATTCACCAAAATCACCCAAAATCAAGTCATTACATCATCCACCACTAAAAATCTAGTTCATCCTTGAACTAAAGAAAAGGAAAACACCTAAATAATGAAAAGTTGGGGATAACCGCCTCGTATATCAGCTTCAACCTTTTAAGTAGCCTCATCTATATGTCGATGTCTCCACTAAACCGTAACTGCTGGAATATCTCTAGAACGCAATAGCCTAATATCTTTGGCTAGAATGGAGATGGGCTCCACAACAAACGACAACCTCTTATCTAATTGGACTGAATCATAGTGAATGACATAAGACTCATTCAGAATTTAATGCCGAAGCAACAGAAACATAACAAACTGGATGAACAACTGATAAATATAAGGGCAATGCTAACTCATAAGCCCTATCCCTAATAGTCCGAAGAATATTAAAAGGTCCAATATACCTAGGGCTAAGTTTGTCCCTCTTCTTAAACCTCATCATTCCCTTTAAGGGTGATACATGAAGGAAGACTCAATCACCAATACTAAATCTTAATGCACGAAGTCTACAATTCGCATAGCACTTCTAACTACTCCATGACACTTGAAGTCTATACTGAATGACCCCAAACTCTATCAAAGTCACTCAAAGAAAGTTCATATCTCGAGATCTTATCTCAAAACACTTAAACCAACCAACTGAAGAGCGCTAACGCTAACCATACAAAGCCTCGAATGGAGCCATCTTAATACTGGAATGGTATCTATTATTATATGCAAACTCCACCAGATCTAGATGCTACTTCCAATGATCTCCAAAGTCCATCAGACAAGTACAAAGCATATCCTCCAAAACCTGAATAGTCCACTCCGACTAATCATTAGTCTAGAGGGTGAAAAGTTGTACTAAGATTAACTCAGGTACCTAAATCCTCCTAAAAAGTCTTTCAAAAGTGAGATGTGAATACTGAATCTCTGTTTAAGATAATAGACACTGGCATACCATGAAAATAGACTATCTCACAAATATAGATGCAAGCTAACCTCTCAGCACTGAAAGAAACCTGAATCAAAATATAATGATCAGATTTGGTCAATCGATCCATGATAACCCCAACACTATTAGAACCATGTGAAGTATGAGGCAACCCAGTCACAAAGTCCATAGTTATTTATTACCATTTCCAATCAGGAATGGGTAACCTCTATGGCAAACCACCGGTCCTCAAATGCTCGGCCTTCACCTGCTGGCAATATAAGTAACGAGCTAAAAACCCTCTATATCCTTCCTCATACCACCCTACCAGTAATGCTATCTTAAATTATGATACATCTTAACTACTCCTGAATGGATAAAATACTTGGAATAATAAGCCTCCTAAAAAATCATTCTAATCCAATCATCTACTCTCATCATATAAAATTAGCCTCCAATCCTTAAAACGCCATCTGGATCAAGCGAGGTTTCCTTAGCCTCTCCACTCAACACCTTATCCCGAATCACTCTCAACCCAACACCATCAAACTAATGTTCTCAAATTTTCTCCATCAAGAAAGCCCTATCCTCAACAAGTTCCAAAACAGATCCAAGTGTCAAAATATCAAGCCTATCTATCTAGTTAATCAAAGACGGAACCTCTAAGGCCAATGGCCTCTCCTTGGTCAAAAGACGTGCTAAGATATCCAGGCTAGTTGGCTTTTGACTCAAGGCATCCGTAGTCACATTGGCCTTATCTACATGACAAAGACTAGTAAGATCACAATCCTTAAGCAACTCAAGACAATGATGTGACCTCATATTAAGATCTCATTTAGTGAAGAATACTAAAGGCTATGATGATCTAAGAAGATCTCACAACGGACTCCATACAAGTAGTATCCCAAAATTTCAAAGCAAAAATAATTGTGAATAACTTCAAATCATGGGTAGGGTAATTCCTCTCATGGGGCTTCAACTAACAAGAAAAATATGAAATCACCTTACCTTCCTGCATCAATATAACACCTAACCTAACACTTGAAGTAGAATAAAAGATGGTAAAACCCACGCCCTTCTTGGGCAAAGTCAAGGTAGGAACTGATCTCAGTAAATCCTTGAGATTTTGGAAGCTTACCAAACAAGAATCAAACCACTGAAAGGAAATCTTCTTCTGAGTCAACTTAGTCAAATCAGCCGCAATAGATGAATCCTCAACAAAGCACCAATAGTAACCTACCAAACAAACAAAATTGCAAATATTGATAAGAGAAGTATAACCCAATTATGAACCGCTACAATCTTGGCCGAATCGACCATAATACCATCCTTGGACACCACTTGACCTAATAAAGAAACATACTCCAACCAAAATTAACACTTAGAGAACTTAGCATATAAATTTCTCATCCTTCAACCTCTGAAGCACAATCCATAAATGCTCCTCATGGAATGTAGATAGGGCATTGGTCAACACAAAGGATATGACCAAGAACTCATAATGACTATATCGAGTTCAAAAAATGGTCTTCAAAATATTTGAAGCTCTAATCATCAACTGGTGATACCCGAATCTCAAATCAATCTTTGAAAACACCAAAGCACCCTAAAGCTGATTGAACAAATCATCAATATGAGAAAGAAGATACTTATTCTTAATTATTATCGTATTCAACTATCGATAATCAATACACATATGCGTAGACTCATCTTTTTTCTTTGCAAACAAGACAGGCGCACCCCAAAGTGATACACTAGGTCATATAAATCCCTTATCTAATAACTCCTAAAACTAATCATTTAATTCCTTCAACTTTACTGGGGACATCCTATAAGAAGAAACAAAAATGGGCTTGTTGCCCAGCTCAACATCAATAACAAAATCAATATCACGATCTGGATGCATACCAGGCAAATCCATAGGGAAGACATCTATGAAATCTCGACCAATATGAACAGAATCTAAAGGAAGAGGTGAAGAAACACTACTATCACAAATATTAGAAAAATAAGATAAAAATCCCTTCTCAACCAAAGCAAAGAGACTAAAGAAAAGATATAACTCTCTTGGGACCCAAATGAAACATACCCCTCAAAGCTATCCTCGGCACACCTGGTGAAGCTAAGGTCATAGTCTCAGCATAATAGTATAGGATGATATAGAGCTAATTAGTCCATCCCTAAAATGACATCAAAATCTACCATCTAAGATAAGTAGATCTACCTAAGTCTCACGGACTGAAAAATTCATAACACAAGATCGGTACACTTGATCTACCACTAAAGAGTCTCTTATAGGGATAGATACATGGATAGGCGTGGAAAGAGGCTCACTAGCAAAATCAAAATTCAAAGCAAAATATGCAGACACATAGGAGAAAACCAATCCCGAATTAAAAACAATGATACAAATCTAAAATAAATAGGGATGATACTTATGATAACAACATCGAAAGTCTCTGCCTCTACTCTTCTAGTGGGTATAACATATCACTATCTATGACCACTACCTAACTGAGTAGACTCACAACTACTACAATTAGCACCTCTATTTATGCCTCATATACCTCTAATAAAAACTCTACCTCTTACAACAGATATATGAGTAGGCCTGAAAACATTAAGAGGATAATCCTTCGCGAAATAGCCAACCTCATCACACACGAAGTAACCTCTACGACCCAACTTCATAGGAGGAGGTATGGCTGAGCTATAACGACCACCCAAAAGCTGCTAAACTAGAAGACTAACTACCTGAATCCTACAAGGCTACCTGCATGGGTTTGCCATAATGCCCATATAAGCTCTAGAGTCTCTACTTAGAGGAATATAACCACTAAATTTTCCTTGACGGTGCACCCTTTTAGCGTCTCCCTGAGATGCTCAAAGAATAGAATTAGTCATCTTAGCATGATCCACTATACTTTAAAATGATGCCCCTGACACTACCATCTGGGTAGTAGTAAGTTGAAGTGAAACATCTAACCCTTTTACAAACTTCTAAATCCTTTGAACTTGGTAGCAATACTAGCATAAGAATATCTAGATAAGGCATGGAAATGTGCATCATACTCTACAACATTCATAGAGCCCTGCTCTAGGTTATCAAACTCATCTCTTATTTAATCCCTCAAACTAAAAGGCACAAACATATCCAAAAAGGCCTCAATAAACTGATCTCAAGTCACATCTAGAGAACCAAGAGGTCTGCAACTGACAAGTGACCTTCACCAATCCCTGGTTGTATCACTCAACTGGTATGTGGTGTAAGCTACCCCATGTGACTTAAGCATTCCAAGATTATGCAATTTCTCTCGACAATCAATCAAGAACTCATAGGCATCCTCACCCACAATACCAAATAACCTAGTAAGACCTAACAGAGTGAATCTCTCAGACCTCTTCTAATTCTCAAAAGATATAATTGTACTCATAATACTAGGAGGCATAACCGATCTGGCTGGCTGAGATCCCACATAAGAAGGTAACCCAAATGAATACTGAACTCCTAATCTAAAAATACCATACTCAAATACAGGCATTGAAGGAGGAACAACACTCAGAGTCTATGGAGTACCATAAGTAGATGTAGGTACCATTGGAGGATCTATACTTATAGCTGAAGGAACACCATAAATAGGCTCTGGCACAAACAGGGGTACAATTCTCAAAGATGGACGAACACAAAGTGCACACAAAGGAGTATCCTCTAAATGAGTCAGCAAACAAATCAACAATCCCTCCATGATCGGGGTAGAAGAACTCTGTGGAATGGGATTAGGCCCTATATATCTAGCATGCTCAACCCAAGGATTATGGGAGAGCCATGTAGTAATACATATTGAAGGGATAGATCCTCGTGCTCGTCCACTACCTCAGGCCCATTATGACCTAAATCAACAACTATATGGCGTACTCAAACTTGAATTTGTCGAAAAGGTGCAGTAGGAGTGAGTATGATTGATTTGTTCTTAGTAGGTATCATAGTTTGATTGAGCAAAGTAGAAAATAAAACATTTAAAATACATACTATGGGCGCATCATGTGTAATAGAAAATGTCCCAAATGGTTGCCCACACCGTCTTCACTAACAGTTTTACAATTTACACATATAATAAAATACAAGTACAAAAAAGAAGCAAAAATAGACTGATATCACATAAAAAACAAAAATACAACATAAAATATACATGGTGTATGAAATGCAATAAAGATGATGATGATGCAGGAGGTTGTCGCACAACCTCCATATACACCAATCGATCTATGCTCCCTAGGTAGGACCCATGAAGGGTTCATTAATTCATATACAATATAATATCTATAACTCCTCTGGTACATACATTGGTAGAGGGTTTTTAAAGATGTCACATTTTTGTCAGAAAGAGCTAGTATTTTCATGGTGATACCAATTTTTCATGAATGCGTATGATATGATGATGTAATTCTCACAACAAACCAGAATGCGAATTTCCAAATACTACCAATATACCAACCATGTGAGACACCAAACCACTTAATATGCCAACCTTCCATGATCCAATATAGTCCATAAACTGAAAGAGTAAGACATAATATAATATGACACTTGATACCACACAAATACAAACTTAGAAATTTTTTCACCAAGAATAAGATAATGAATTACATAAATACCAGTCCAATAACATCATATAGACCCCCCACGGTCACACATAGCAAGTACTATCTCAAAACCACCAAAGAACAACAATATAGGCCCCCACATGGGCACACAACAATATTAAAGCCATTTTTATGATTAGTTCACTCACCCGTAGCATGATTTTATACTAATATTAACTACCCAATTTGAGGAAAGTTAATCCATAACCTACCTCGAACGAAGAAACCAATCCAAAAAGCCTTCAACATGAAGCTTTCTGCTTATGAACAAACTCGAAATCAATAAAAATATACAAATATAGAATCTACGCATCAAAAGGAAGCCAACAATACCCATATTGCCTATATTTTAGTCGAGGTAAAAAATGAACCCCTGAAATGGGTTTTCTAAGAAGAAGGGTAAAATAGGAATTTTTAGTCAAAAATTATATTATCCATGATTAAAGAAATCCATAGAAGAAACTCATGTGAAAATGGGTTAAAATTGGGGTTTACATCGAACAATTACTAATTTAGGCCTTCCAAGCCAAACTCCCCATGTTCCACTTTTGAATTCAAGTTTTAATAAGATTTAAATGCCAACAATCAAAGAAAAATAGTTGAAATAGGGATTTAGAGCTTACCGAAGCTTGAAAAAGGAAGAAATCTCCCAATAACTAAAAACCCCAAGATCTAAGTGTAAAAAATAATGAAAAATCGCAAAAAAGGGATATAAATATCACTCGGGCATTACTTAAGCAAACACCGGGTCACTTAAGCGGACGTTGCTTAAGCGACCAAGTATCACTTTCGCAACACCCACCTTGTATGTGAGTGTTACGTAAGTGACTCAGCTGCCGCTTAAGAGACAACCGCTTAAGCAAGTTGGTCATCGCTTAAGAAAGTCGATCATTGATTGTGCGACACTTTGACTATCAAGACAGGTTGCTTAAGCAACCAAAATGTCTCTTAAGCGGATGCACTAGCTAAGTGGTGTATCAGTTGTCTATGTGCCCCTTCGGATTCATCCAAAATCTCGAGAATGCAAATGAACTATGGTACTAGACTAAATTTGACGCTTCAGGCTCAATGGCAATATCAGATTTTTTAAAAAAACATCATTTTCACAAATTTGACCCCACAAACCCAATTTTATAACTTTCTAAATCGAGGGTCAAAATGAGATACAAAATCTTAAAACCATAACAACCATGTTACTAATCTAAAATTGACATTCCAGATTTGATTTTGTAATCCATTTTGCCATTTAACTCATAATAATAAATATTGTCTGAAGTCAACTATAGAGCCTTTTTAACCACCAAAGACCACAAACTCACAAAAATCATACAAAAATGCATTGAGAATCATACCAATCATCCCCATACCCTAGAAGTACCATAAAGCAACCACAAGGAGGGGTAAAATACTTAAATCAAAAAGAAATAAATAATTCACAAAAATTTAAAAAATCAATTCGTTACATGAGTACCCAATTTCTCCTTAAAATCTCTCCAAAAGCTAGAAATTATAAATATAGGCACACCACGCAAACAGATTATTTCATGAACATAGATACGAGCTTTTCTTTCAGCATTGAAGGACATCTGAATAGGAATAAATATGCCTATTTGGTTAACAAATCCACAATGACCAATATACCATCAAAATCGTGGAAAGTGCGAGGAAAACCACTAACAAAGTCCATAGAAATCATCTCCTACATCCACTATAGAAATCCTCTCCCACATCCACTTAGGAATGGGAAACCTCTGAAATAAGCCACCAGGTCTCTGATGCACGACCTTCACTTATTGAAAACATAGGCAATGCGCTATAAAGTCTGCCATATCTCTCTTCATACCACCCTACAAAAAATGCTTCCTCAAGTCTCTGTACAACTTAGTTGTACCTGGGTAAAAGAATATACGAAGTTGTGTGGCTCATACAAAATTAAATAAATAAGTCTCTAAACCTCAAAATACAAATGCGTCCATCAAATCTCCACACACCCTCAGAATCTATGGTATCCTTCTTAGACTCACCATTCAACACCTGATCACGGTTGATGCAACGTCTCATATCCTTAAACTGACGACTCCAAATCTTGTCAAATAGTAAAGATCTTACCTCAACACTAACAAGAATCCTCCCACGGTCTTAAATATCAAGTTGCACAATCAAGTTGGCTAAGGAATGGATGTCCTAAGCTAACGACCTTTGAGAAACTGAGCTAGAAGCCAACTACCCATACTCACCTCCTTCTAGCTCAAAGCGTCCGCCACCATGTTCGCCTTGCATGGATGATAAAGAATAGAGATGTCATAATCCTTAAGCAAATAGAGATGTCATAATCCTTAAGAAACTCCATCTATCTAAGCTTCGTAGAATTAAGCTCTCTTTGGGTCATAAGATGCTGAAGACTGATGATCCATGAAGATCTCACAATGCATACCATAAAATAATGTCTTCAAATCTTAAGTGTGAAGACTATCGCTCCAATTCCAAATCATGAGTGGAGTAGTTGCACTCGTATACATTCAGCTGCCTTGATGTATAAGCAATAACTCAATCCTGCTACATCAACACACAACCCAAACTAACACATGAAGCATCATAATATACGGTGAATCCCTCAATCTTAACAAAAAGAGAAAAGATAGGAGATGAAGTGAGAAATCCATTGAGCTTTCTAAAGGTCAACTCACACTCCTCATACCATTAAAAAGGAACCTCCTATCGAGTTAATCTTGTCATTGGCGCTGCAATAGTAGAAAAACTCTTAACTAATCGTCTATAGTAACCTGCTAAACCAATGAAGCTATAACCTCAAACGAAGGTGTAGGCCTGACCCAATCATGAATAGCCTCAATCTTTGCTGGGCCTACCATAATCCTATCCTTAGTCACTACATGCCCAAGGAATATCAACTCAAGCCAAAATCTACACTTTGAGAATTTTGCAAGAAACCTATGATCTTTCAAAGTTTGGAGCTCAATCCTCAAATACTACATATGCTTCTCTCTACTCCTCGAATACACAAGGATATCATCATTAAACATAATCACGAAGGAATCCAAATAAGGCCTGAACATGTGGTTCATCAAACTATAAACGTGGTTGGGGTATTGGTCAACCCAAACAACATCACTAGGAACTCATAATGACCATACCGGGTCCTAAAGGTTGTCTTTAGGATATCCTCAGCCCCAAATCCTCAACTGATGGTAACCCAACCTCAAGTCACTAGTAGAGAACACTGCTGCACCATAAAGTTGGTCAAATAAATAATCAATGTGAGGCATCAAATACCAATTTTTCAACATTACCTTATTAAGCTACCTATAATCAATACACATGGAACCATCCTTTTTCTTTACAACCAAGATAAGAGCTAAGAGACATACTCGGTATAATAAAACCCTTACTAAGAAGGTCCTGAGATGAGAATTTATCTCCTTAAGCTTGATATGAGCCATACAGTAAGGTTCCATATAAATAGGTTTGGTTCCCGACTCAAGATCAATAACAAACTCAATATCACACTTAAGAGGAAAACTACGTAGATTAGTATAGAGTCAAGCAATGGACTCTCCGCACTAATGTCATAAATATAAGCGACATAAGACCCACAACCCCTCAAAATAAGTCTCCTACCTCAAAAATAAGAAATAATCCCCATAGGCTCACATCTAATATCTCTCCGCCACATGACCAGGGGTATGTCGGGCATGGCTAAGGTAATGGTCTTGGAAAAATAATCCAAGATCATATAATAGTGGGATAACCAGTCCATCCATAGAGTCATATAAAAATCCTACCTAGCTAACATAATAAAATCAGCCTAAGTATCAAGCTCTCAAACAGTCACAACACATAATCTAGAAACTCGATCCACTGCCAAAGTATCACCCATGGGATTAGATACATATAATGGCATAGATAAGGAATCCCATGATAACTCTAAACGTGGGGCATAATAAGCAGACACATAAGAATAAGTGGATCTTAAATCAAATAAAATAAAAGCCGACTGATGGCACACCGAGATTGTTCTTATGATAATAACATCTGAAGACTCAACCTTAGGTCTAGCAAGTCTTATATACAACTGACCACGCCCACCACCTGGCTGGGATCCTAACCGATCTTTTTTCCTGAACACCTGACAATATCCATAAGCATCCTGGGGACCACCCCAATGACCATGCACCCCCTTTTAGATAAGGGAAGAACTGCCTGAATTAGTGGAACACTCTGAGTTAAAGGATCCATCGCTCCACAACTAGGGAACTCTTTCATGAAATGGCTAAAATCCCTTCATAATATTCCCCAGGGTCTGTATTGAAACTAAAAGATCCAACTGAGCCAGAATAACCACCATGGCTAGAAAAACAAGAAGATGAACTCTTCAAAAGTTGACCATTACTCTAGCTGGATGATCACTGTAACTAGATTGGCCTCTATCAGTAATCTAAAGTGCGACATGAACAAGCCTACTAGATTGACCCTGATGCTGATACGACTGACACAGAGGGTACATACCCTGAATACCACTACCTTTGAACCGTGAGCCACTATGGCTCCTATTAAAACTACCCTGATAACATGAACTCTTATTTCTGCCTCTTTGGGCCTCAGGATGCATCTCCTTTATAACCTAATCATGATTAGAAACCTCAACAAAAAATCTACTAGAATCATCCAAACTCCGTGTAGTCATGGAAAGAGGAAGTCTTAATCCCCAAATAAAGTAATGAACCCTCTCATATTTAGTAGTCAGAATAAAAGTATCAAGCCTATACAACTCATGAAATTGAGACATATACTCTACAACAGTCATGGATCCCTACTCCAACCTCGAGAACTAATCCCTCAGATAATCCCTAAAGCTGCGAGGCATATACTTCTCTAAGAAGATATCGTAGAACTAAGTCTATGTCAATAGGGTAGATCCAGCTGACCTGGAATAAAGATGACCTATCCACTAATGTCAAGCCACCATATCCAACTAAAAAATAGTTTAATCCACACCATGAGTCTCAATTAGTCCCAAAGTATAGAGCCTATCCTCATAAGCAATCAAGAATTCATAAGAGTCCTCTTCTAATGCACTAGAAAACATAGGCGGAGCCAACCTCAAGAATATACCCAACATATTGTTCTCCTCAACATATATAGTAGGATGGGTAACCACCTAGTGAGAAACTACCAATGTAGAAGGGACCTCAACTTTGGGAGCCACAACTATAGGACGTACCTCACCTCAGTACCACTTTGATCTGTAGACGGTACAACACCAGAAAGTGCACCACCAACCATACCCAAGAGCTGAACCAATGCATACCTAAGCACTAAAGAAGAAATAAGCCCCAGTAGAGCCTAGACTGGTCCTTGGACCACTGTTGGCTAGGGCAGAAAAACCTTTGGCTTAATACTAGGAATAGGGTTTGGAAAAGGCCCCATATGTTATCCCCTAGATAGGGACACATATATACACTATCCATGACTTCTTGGTCATCCACAAATAGCGATAGCATCCCTAGGCTCAGTCTTAAGATCTTCATCTAGTGTAGCGATAGCACATGTCCTAGCCATTTTTGAAAGAATAAAACTAAAGAAATTCTTTAGAAACTGATACGGGTGTACAAAGCTGTCCAATACGTTCTCGACCATTCACACGAAGCCAAGCTCGGGAGTTACAAAAACTACAAGCCATATTCATGCAAATGGCTGCGTGTGAGTTGGTACTTGATCCGCCAAAGAGCTTCAACGTTTTTAAGTGTGAAAATGAACCTTGAAGTTTAATAAACTACACTCTAAGGGCACCCCATGACTGAAGGGTAGGAAGGTCATTTTTCCTTCATTTTGTGTGTAATATAAATAGATGCTATTAGGGTTATTTTCAGCACTTAGTTCATTCTTCATATTTCACAACAACAAGTCTTGTAACATTGAATATTTCTCTCTCTCTTGTTCTTGAGAGTAGAACCTGAAATCTGTCCAACAAGTGTAGTTACACTTGTGTTGTTTCTTGGCTAGAAACTTGAGATCTTGAGGTTCATGAGTTCCTCTTGGTCTAAGTAAGAACTTGGTACTGAAATCTTTTGGTCTTAGGGTCCTATCTTCAAGTTAGGGTTCATAGATTCTAAGATATCTTTGTGTCAAGTTACTATCTTTCATTTTGTACTCTTGAAACTTTGTAGTAACTTAGTGAAGCCGTGTGGGGCTGATTTTCGATTCACTATAGTTACTACCATTTGTTGTTCTTGTTGTTAACATTGTACTCTTGTAATCTATCATCTTGTGTTGTTGAACCATTGTTTAATGTTATTGTTATCTTCTTGTTCTCCTTGTGTAGCTACTGTTTTGGTGTTGGTACTTCTTCAAAATTTCGTGATTGTTGTTGTCTTCACATATTGGAGTTGTTATCTTCAAGCTCTCGGAATTGTAGTGTGTTTGGACTGATTTTGTGGCAGATTTGATACGCTCCAAGTTAGTAGTGTATCATTTGGTATCAAAGCCATCTTTGATTTTTTTCTAACAAGATCAATCTTGGGCTTGAGACTTGAAAACTACAAAAAAAAAAAAAAAACTGAAATCTGAAAATTTCAGAAATAGTCAAATCTGCTACCTTTGTGTTCTTGGCCAAAAATTGTAATATGTTGTTGTATGGGCCGAGATTTTCTTGTTTTTTTTGGCTAGATCTTGTAGTATTTTTCTTGTATAGAGTGTTTCTAGTGTTGGTTTCTTTCTCACCAACACTAAAGGTGTCAAGATCTAAAGATTGAGCTTATAATATTGACCATAGTTGTGGTCCCTTGTGGCTGGCTGTTTGTTGTTACTTGTTGTTGACAATTGGTGGTGTTGTTTTGTGTTTTGAAGAAGTTGTTGTTGAGTTCTTGAAGGTTTTTGTGGTGTTCATCAAGTTCTTCATCTTTTCTTACAACTTTAGACAACCAAAAAGTGTGATATAAATTCAAGAGTTGAAGCTGAAAATTGTAAAGCATGTTGTGAGAAGCCTTGAACCCATCATTTCTTAGACTAGGCTTCTACTTTTCAGCAACTTTTTTCTTATTTCAAGAACCTAGTGTTACCTTTTTCTTATTTCAAGAACCTAGTGTTGTGGGACAAGGTACTTTTCTTATTTCAAGATTTATGTTTTCCCTCCAAGACCAATTGTCATCCTTTCCAAATTGTGTAAAGATTTAAATTTCAGAATTGGTTCTTAAATTGTGTGGGACCAAGACCAATTGCATGCTGCCACATCACCCATTTGCTACTGTTCACGTCACCCATTGGCCACTGTTCACGTCATTAATAAGCTCAAATTTAGGTTTTCTAGTTTCTAATTGTTGATTCTTAGTTTCATTACTTGGTTCTAGAACTAATTAACATGCTAGTACACTCCTACTAGGTTGTCAATTAGTCCTTTTGAATTCTCTTGTTCGTGTCCACGTTTAGTTGGGTGCTTTTATTCGTTTGAATACGTTGTAACTTCTTAACTCCAGTCCGTCGAGAATTCTTTGAGTTTCAAACAAGAATCCACTCCGGACAAGAGCTTTACTCATATCTTAAGGATTCACGGTTACTAGCCAATCTACAACATTTGTGGAGCTCAAGTGTGAGTGAGGAGAGGTTTAACGCTAACTTGTTTGCTGATTGTGTAGCTAACACCTTGACATGGAAAGAAGAACATCCGAAAGTGGGGGTACTACTGAACAAGACACTATGAAGGCCACACTTGAGGCCATTACCAGAAGTTTAGAGAGGTTGAACACGGAAGTTGGGGCAATGAGGGGAGATTTGACTACGATAAGTGGGAGATTGGAGCAAGTGGAGAGTCAAAGGAACTCTCGTCCATCCACTCCTCATCATATTCCTTCAAGTGGGCATGAAAGAACTTCATCCACAACTATCTCACCAGAAACATTGCACCAAATAATGAATCCACCTCTAGCCCCACTAAATTCCACAAATCATACCACTACTTTCCCTCCAAACCAAGAAGTGAATAGACCACGCCATTCCCAAACTCCTCCAATTCGACAAGAAGGATGTAGCCATCCATTACCTCCACAAAATCTGAATGTACCTTACCAAACTCCACCAAATCAAAGACCACCACCTCCACAACTCCCAATGCCTCCAAATCAGATTCCAAATCACCAAAACCGACCAGCTCACTTTGAGGAACATGGTAGAGAGGAGTATGATGTATATGGAGCCTTTGATGATGCTTACATGAGAGAGGAGGAGCTAAGAAGGGGCCGTGTTGATCTAAGTAGGTACCGAGGGTATGGAGAAAGGGGAAATCGACACCAAGAAAGAGACGTAGGCATAAATACCATCAAATTGAGCTTACCTATCTTTAAAGGTGAAAGTGACCCTGAGGCCTACTTAGAATGGGAATCAGCTTGTAACAAAGTTTTTCAAGTTAATGATATCTCGGAAGAAAAGAAAAGTTGTTATGCCATAGCTCATTTTGAGGGTTATGCCAACACTTGGTGGGAGTACGTCAAGCATTTTGGTGATGAATTAGTTGATGGGCAGCCACCACCTTGGTTTCGGTTAAGGTACTTGATGAGGCAACGGTACCTTCCCGAGAGTTATCGCCATGAATTACTTGCTAGATTATACAACTTACGTCAACGCAATAAAAGTGTGATGGCATATTATGATGAGTTTCAACAACTCATGTTGAAGCGTGATCATCGTGGGGAACAAATCAGTCATGACATCATCCGGTTCAAGTGTGGGTTGAACAAAGAGATCTCCACTCATTTGATGCTTCACAAATTTGATACCGTTGAAGGTATTTTCCAAGCGGCTCTTGAGATTGAAAGGGAGCTTAAAGAGAGGTCGTCGCTCAAGGCAAGGGGACAATCCATCTCGGGTTGGCCTAGAAGCAAGGACGTGGTTCAATCCTCTTCTGGTTGGCCCAAAAACAAGGACCAACCCGCGACTACAAGGCTGCCCGAGCCCAAAACAGTCCACAAAATTCCTCTAAAACAAGAAGTTCACAAGTATCCAAACCCAAAAGGATTCCAATGTTTCAAGTGCCAAGGTTGGGGACATAAATCCAATGAATGTCCAAATCGACGCAACGTGATACTACGGGAAGGGAAATTGTATTACCTTGGTGAGGAGGTGGGTCTTGAAAAAGAGGAGGATGAGGCCGAGCCTCAAGATGGAGAGGAAACTGGAAATAGGCCACTTGATGATGATGATGATGATGATGGTGAAGTTATTTACCCACAAGAAGGGGAGTGTGTTATTCCAAACTTTGTAGTTAGACACGCTATGATTAGTAAGGCAATAGACGACCCTAGCCAAAGGGAAAATCTATTCCATACTAAATGCCTTGTAAAGGGGAATGTGTGCACTTTGGTGATTGATAGTGGTAGTTGTGCAAATGTCGTTAGTGTCGCTATGGTGAACTTTCTGAAATTACCAACTACACTTCATACTAGCCCTTACAAGTTGCAATGGTTGAACGAATGCGGTGAATTGAAGGTCATGAGGCAATGTGTGATACGGTTTAAGGTAGGGAACTACCAAGACGAAGTGCTTTGTGATGTGATACCAATGCAAGCATGTCATTTGTTGTTAGGTAGACCTTGGCAATATGATAGGTCTACCAAACATGATGGGAGGACCAACCGATATTCACTTGAGAAGGATGGTCGAAAGGTCACTCTTTATCCTCTTTTGCCATCACAAGTGAATGAATTACATCAAAAGATGAGGGAGTTGAAGGAGAAGGGAAAGAAACCCGAAAGTGGTGAAAAGGAGGGGAAAACCGTGGGTGGGGCAGTAGGGATTTCCGGGACTGCCTCAACATCAAATGGGCAAGAAAACATGGTGATGTTGGCTAGAAAGAAGGAAATCTTCTTGGATTATGATGTGGACATGCCGATGCTTCTTTTGGCTCATTGTTTTAATACTAACCCCACTAATTCTTCTATTTCTCCTTTGATTTCTTGTGTGTTGCAGGATTATGAAGATGTATTTCCCAAAGAACTCCCGCAAGGATTGCCCCCGCTTCGAGGAATTGAGCATCAAATTGACTTTGTGCCGGGCTCACAATTGCCAAATAAGCCGGCATACAGAAGCAACCCTACGGACACCAAAGAATTGCAGCGTCAAGTTGAGGAACTCCTCAACAAAGGGTATATCAAGGAGAGCATGAGTCCGTGCGCGGTTCCTGTGCTACTGGTGCCTAAGAAAGACGGAACATGGCGTATGTGTGTGGACTGTCGAGCCATCAATAAGATTACGGTAAAATATCATTACCCTATCCCTAGGTTAGATGATATGCTTGATGAATTGAATGGTTCGTGTTTATTTTCCAAGATTGATTTAAGGAGTGGCTAACACCAAATAAGAATGCAACCCGGTGATGAATGGAAAACCGCCTTCAAGACTAAATTTGGTCTCTATGAATGGATGGTTATGCCATTCGGCCTAACAAATGCTCCAAGTACTTTCATGAGGCTAATGAATCATGTGATGAAGCCATTTATTGGAAAGTTTGTTGTTGTTTACTTTGATGATGTCTTGGTCTATAGTAAGTCAATTGATGAGCATGTGATGCATTTACAATGTGTGTTTGATGTCCTTAGAAAGGAAAGGTTGTATACAAATCTGGAGAAGTGCTCTTTTGGTGTTAATGAAGTTGTTTTCTTGGGTTTTGTTGTTAGTTCAAGAGGGGTTGAAGTGGATGAATCCAAGATAGATGCTATCAAAAATTGGCCAACCCCACAAACCATTAGTTAAGTAAGAAGCTTCCACGGGTTAGCTAGTTTTTATAGAAGGTTTATCAAAGGATTCAGCACCATAGCCGCTCCTTTAACCGCGGTCATTCGAAAAGACCAACCCTTCAAGTGGGGTGAAGAGCAAGCTAAGGCTTTTGAAACCTTGAAAGCTATGCTCGTTTCCGCGCCTTTATTACAATTGCCCAACTTTGATAAGATATTCGAAGTTGAGTGCGATGCTAGTAAAGTGGGCATAGGGGCTGTTTTGATGCAAGATTTAAAACCCATTGCTTATTTTAGTGAAAAGCTCAAAGTAGCAACTCTAAACTACTCCACATACGATCTAGAGTTGTATGCCTTGATTCGAGCTTTGGCCACTTGGCAGCACTATTTGTGGCCCAAGGAGTTCGTGATCCGAACGGACCATGAATCCTTGAAGCATCTTCGGGCACAAGACAAGCTTAACAAGCGGCATGCAAAATGGATTGAGTTTCTTGAAACCTTCCCTTATGTTATTCAATACAAAAAGGGTAAGGACAACGTAGTAGCCGATGCTTTGTCTAGAAAATATGTTCTTGTGTCAACATTATCTTCTAAATTAATTGGTTTTGAGAGTTTGAAAGAATTGTATCCCGAGGACCCTCACTTTGCTCCTATCTTTAGGGAATGTGAAGAAATGGGTAGGGACAAGTGGGATTCGTCTAGGGGTTCAAATCCTTATGCCAAGTTTGATGGATACTTGTTTAAAGGTAGACGATTGTGTGTACCCTCCAGTTCTTGGAGAGAGTTATTTGTGAGAGAAGCACACAATGGCGGTCTAATGGGTCACATTGGGATCGAAAAGACCCTTGTAATATTGGAGGAGCAATTCTATTGGCCAAAAATGCACAAGGATGTGGCCAAGATTTGTGGCCAATGCATAGATTGCAAATGAGCCACATCGCGGCTCCTACCTCATGGGTTGTACACCCCGCTGCCCACTCCTTTACGCCCTTGGCTTGACATATCTATGGATTTCGTGTTAGGGTTGCCTAGGACTAGACGAGGTCGGGACAGTATCTTTGTTGTGGTCGATCGGTTTTCTAAGATGGCACACTTTATTCCTTGCTTTAAATGTGATGATGCACCTAGTGTGGCCTCTTTGTTTGTTGATAATGTTGTCAAGTTGCATGGTGTTCCGAGTACCATTGTGAGTGATAGGGACTCTATGTTCCTAAGTCACTTTTGGAAATCCATGTGGGGTAGGCTTGGAACCAAGTTGTTATTCTCTACATCTTGCCACCCACAAACTGATGGTCAAATGGAAGTAGTAAATAGGACTTTGGGTGCTATGCTACGTTCCATGGTAAAAGGAAAATTGACTTCTTGGGAGGAAAACTTACCATTGATTGAGTTTGCATATAACCGTGTCATACACTCAAGTACGGGAATGACTCCCTTTGAGTGCATATATGGCCTCAACCCCCTTACCCCTTTGGATTTAACTCCTTTGCCTAGTGATGTTATGATTAGCTTAGATGGAAGAAAGCGGGCTGATTCGATGAAAAAGTTACATGAGAAGGTGCGGCTTCGACTTGAGAAGAAAAATCAAGACATTGCAAGGAGAGTCAACAAGGGGAGAAAGAAACTCATTCTTGAACCGGGAGATTGGGTGTGGGTTCACCTTAGAAAAGATAGGTTTCCGTCTCAAAGAAAGTCCAAATTGATGCCAAGAGGCGATGGTCCATTCCAAGTACTTGAGCGGATCAATGATAATGCCTACAAGATTGACCTTCCCCCGGAATACCAAGTGCACAACACTTTCAACGTGTGTGATCTTTCTCTAGTGGATGCGGTTGAGGATGACCAAATGCTGAATTTGAGGTCAAATTCCTCTCAAGATGGAGAGGATGATACGGGTGTACAAAGCTGTCCAATACGTTCTCGACCATTCACACGAAGCCAAGCTCGGGAGTTACAAAAACTACAAGCTATATTCATGCAAATGGCTGCGTGTGAGTTGGTACTTGATCTGCCAAAGAGCTTCAACGTTTTTAAGTGTGAAAATGAACCTTGAAGTATAATAAACTACTCTCTAAGGGCACCCCATGACTGAAGGGTAGGAAGGTCATTTTTCCTTCATTTTGTGTGTAATATAAATAGATGCTATTAGGGTTATTTTCAGCACTTAGTTCATTCTTCATATTTCACAACAACAAGTCTTGTAACATTGAATATTTCTCTCTCTCTTGTTCTTGAGAGTAGAACCTGAAATCTGTCCAACAAGTGTAGTTACACTTGTGTTGTTTCTTGGCTAGAAACTTGAGATCTTGAGGTTCATGAGTTCCTCTTGGTCTAAGTAAGAACTTGGTACTGAAATCTTTTGGTCTTAGGGTCCTATCTTCAAGTTAGGGTTCATAGATTCTAAGATATCTTTGTGTCAAGTTACTATCTTTCATTTTGTACTCTTGAAACTTTGTAGTAACTTAGTGAAGCCATGTGGGGCTGATTTTCGATTCACTATAGTTACTACCATTTGTTGTTCTTGTTGTTAACATTGTACTCTTGTAATCTATCATCTTGTGTTGTTGAACCATTGTTTAATGTTATTGTTATCTTCTTGTTCTCCTTGTGTAGCTACTGTTTTGGTGTTGGTACTTCTTCAAAATTTCATGATTGTTGTTGTCTTCACATATTGGAGTTGTTATCTTCAAGATCTCGGAATTGTAGTGTGTTTGGACTGATTTTGTGGCAGATTTGATACGCTCCAAGTTAGTAGTGTATCAGAAACCAACTCAAACTCTTAGCAAAAAATGAGAGAAGGATATGAAAAACTACTAAGAATGTCCTATAGCCTCCCAAAGATAAGAAATGAATGCCATCATTCTGATCTGTGGGACTCTTCTAAACACTTGCTCTTGTACCAAGAATGCTGGTTAACCAAGGCCCTGATACCAATTTGTCACAACTTAATTTATGAGTCATGATGGAACTAAATTTATCTCTCTAGTAGGTAAGCCAAGCCGTAGCCCAGAGTTATAAGAAATGGGATAATTTGGTGGAAAATCGCCTAAAATCTAGAAATAAAAAATTAAAGACTTATGATAATATAAGGAAATAATAATAATCTAAAAGATAGATAAAATATCAACAATTATCCCATGCCCTAGTAGTGTCGGTTGGAGAGCTACTATTAAAGGAACATAAGTACTGAAATAATCAAATACAAATCTGTCTCAAATAGAAAAAGAGTAGACATAGATAATAGAAAAAAAGAGGCAACTCTGACTCTGAGAGCTTACTCTATCTCTAAAATCAACTCAACATGATTGTTACATCAACGGTGGCCACTAGTACTTGAATTTGCACCAAAAAGGTACATATGTGTAGTATGAGTACCAAAACCACGGGTACTCAGTAAGCATCATCAATCGACTGAGCATAATCATGAAATAAATACGGTAAAATTCAAGATAAATAAGTTAATTCACAGTAAAAGGGGCAAACTTGGAAATAAATATGGTAAGATGCATGATAAATAAGCTAAGTCACGGTAAAAGGGGAAAACTTGGAAATGATACCCAACACTGCATATAATTAATTAAAATAGATATAATATGAAATAAAGAACAATTAATACTATGAGACTGCCGATCAATAATATCCTATACTCATTCAGGAAGAGGGGGGCAAATCATCTCTCTTCGGTTCCATCATCCCACTAGGTATTTGTAGGATCTTTTTTGGATTCAGATTCAGTGGGTGTAAGGGATTGCCTCTACTTTGTGAGCTAGGCATACATTGTCGTGCCCAACTAAGAACAAAGACAAAAACAAAACCCAAAAACTGTGAAAACTTCAAATCATAAATCAACACCATGTTCCCCAGCAATCGCACTAAAATTTTGATGACGTCAAAACTATAACTCCTCTCAGAAGATGATATGATTGTTGTCAAAATATAGTAACCCAACAAAGGTTGGGGTCGAATACAAAGGGAACACATGGAATCATAGATATCAGTAGTTGTAGTTAGTGGGCAGAACAAGAAAAGTAAATGGGGGGTTTTGTGTAATAATCTCAAGAAAGTAGCTATATCAAATTCGGTTGTAACCAGTCGTAGGTGAACACTAGGATTGTGTTCTCCCTGGATTCTCAACTCAGTAGACTTATCATGCAATATTCAACCAACTTTATACTTTGCATGAATAATCGATAAGTTATGCACCTTATATAGTCTTTTAGACGAGCAGAAGGATTTCAACCTTTACCTTTTAAGTCTAAGGATGTCGCCTTACTAACTCTTATCTTTATTCTAGTTAACTGTTATCTTTTGAGTCTCTAGTAATTAGATAAAAGCTAACCATCTTACTTAGATGTTACCTACTAGTGTGGATCAATGTTAAACCTTAAATTACTATTGTAATTATCTTTTCCTAGTCACTACTCCTCTTTTGGAGTAAGTAGCAATATTCTAGGCGAGGTCTTAATGATTGCAACTACTAAGAAGTATATTATAGTGAAGATAATGCAATCCATATCGTGGGTATCAATTCAATTCAACAACAACACTTCCCCTACTTCATCATTCTGCCAGGGTTTACACAACCCTAGCTATGGGTTTTTAGTCGCCCATGCTTGTGAATAAATCAATAATATTCATAATTGAAAGCATAGATCAAATTACAATGATAAGAATTATAAAAACCCACAACCGTAACTGAATTAATCAATTGAAGCCAATACAAGAGAATCCCAAGATCAAAATTGAATCTTGGAGTCAAAATATGTTTGTAAGTATCAAAAGTGTGTAACTCCTACTAAAAAAACACATATAGGGTATTTATAATACATGAGGAAACCTTAAAACCAAAGCCCAAATAAAATAGGAGAAAATAGGGTTATTGGCCACATGTGGCCTGTACTTGTGCCCTGACCCTGGGTACAGGTAGTACCTACTGTCAGCAGGGTGAGCGTAGGTATATGGCACACATGCCGGACGAAAAAAATCTTTCAAGTCAGCTCTCAGGATTTTGGACTTCTGGCACTTGCTTTGCCTACTTGCAGTCCGTAGGTCCTACATGTGGTCCGTAGGTTAACTTAGTAAGTGTCGAGAGTCTCTTTTCAGCTCTTCAATTCTCGGACAAGCTTTGATCACAAACATGCTGGAAAGTGTCCCAAACATCTATAATTGCTCCAAAAGTAGTCGAAAACACTTTTCTCACCTTTTTATAAACTTAGCATCCAAAACATGATTTCCTATAAAACATACCTAAAATGCGTCATATCTAACAAAATAACCTTTGAAACTTGCATATTTTCCTCATTTTAAGCATCGAAGGTGCGATATTTCTATAGCACATCAACACCCTCAACTTAGAATGTTTGCATGTCCTCAGTCTAAATAACACAATAAAACAAAATGACGCTTAACTAGGAAAATCTAAGCTACTGAAGGTAGTCAGTCAATGCTTTAAACTCATATTACTACACCCCCTCCTATCTTACTTTTCAAAACCAACTGTGTATGAACATGAAGTACAAAAATGTGACACAATATGATCAAGGTATGGAAATTACATTAGCAACAGAAAACCACTCATATATACACGTTACACTACCCAAAACAAACAAATAGCTAGCAATATATCTCAAGTGCCCTTATAACAAGGATGTGCCACTCACTCATATGAAATAATGCATGTCAATGCAGGGACGATCAAGAGACATAACACTTAGAGGAGAAGTTCCAATTAATGCATGTCAAATACCATTGGCTTGCCTTTATTTTCTATCCCTTAGCATTTAAATAGTCAAGTTTGGATCACTATAGGACTTTTTTGGCTTGTAATATAGGCTTGGGGGATGGTATGGTGCATATGGACATATCAAGTGACTAAGCCTCCTTGGCACTACACTAAACTTGGGGTCACTTACTAGCCAATTTCTTTTTTTATTCCATCCTTATTTCTCCCTTTTATTTTTTTATGCACATTCAGACTGCGTGTGGTCTTTTATTTTTTATTTTTTGCTTTTTCATAATTTTTCTTTTCTTTTTCTACCACACACAACCCTATTAACTTTTTTCTCTTATTTTATCCTTCATACCCATTTTACACTATGCACCCCTACGATAGCCACCCTTAACTTAGGAGTTTTTCATTAGTTAAGGTGCATAATTTCCAAGGAGGACTGGGCAAAAATAGGTTCATTGTTATATAAATGGGAAGGTGAATAGTTAAACAAGAAAAAATAGGCTTATACGGATCAAAACAGGGATCAAAGGATATCATTTACACATGGAAGGTCATTAAAGCTAAAAGTGGACTAAAATAAAAAATAGCCTATGATCCTTTCCTAAGAGACTACCCTTCAAACTAGGCAATACTAAATAGGCAAATTCTGAATTCAACACACAAAGGGAAATAAGTAGTATCTCACACACACATGGCACAAAGTTAATATTACCAATTACTACCTATCCAGTTCATGCAATTATTAGCAAGTGATTCTCATGTCCCTAATCCTAATACCATAACAAGATCCACAATGTTCACACATATATACATTTACAAAATTCTATCACATAAAATTTTGGAGGGGTATCAAAAATCAATCAAAACATGTCTACTATCCTAAATATATAAAATCTCCTAATTATACAAAAATAACTCAATATGAAGTAAAACACAATACGACATTGGGTTCAAGTAGTACCTACGGTCAGCAAGGTGAGTGCAGGTACTGGGCGCAGGTATCAAATAAAAAAAATCCTGTAAGTCAGCTCTCAGGATTTTGGACTTTCAAAACTCGCTTTGCCTATTTTCGGTCCATAGGTCCTACATATGGTCCGTAGGTTGACTTAGTAAGTGCTGGGAGTCATTATTTCATCTCTTCTTCAATTCTTGAACATGCGTTGATACGAACAAGCCAGAAAGTGTCCCGAACATCCATAATTGCTCCAAAAGTAGCCTAAAACATATTTTTTCACCTTTTTCATGAACTTAGAATCAAAAACATGATTTCCTGCAAAAACATACCCAAAACGCATTATATCTAACAAAATAACCTCAAAAACTTGCATATTTTCCTAGCTTTAAGAATTGAAAGTGCTATATTTCTATAGCACATCAGCTAGTAGTTATAGAAAAGTAAATAACCCAATGTGGACCCCTATAAGCCCGAAGTGTGCAATCAAAGTAAAGTAAATAACCAAAGATCCATAAATTTACTGACTATCAAGTTATAACCATGAATCCATCCATACCATGTCAGATCATAAATAACTCTCAACGTCGGATTTGAACTGGATTTCAATATCATTATCAACACTAGCATCATATGCTAGATTTATACCAAAACTCATACAATCAATATTATCAATCGCTGGACTTAAATCAGAACTCAATATCAATAAATCACCATGTTTTCCAAGAATTAGCACCAACTCCTAAATGTCAAACTAATATACATATCATATATCTAATATCCTCAAACTCCAAAATAAGTAATTTATAGGGTATAACATGCGTATAGAAGTTTACAATCATTAACATGAATTTTGGCCTAAGGTGGGCCGAAGAGGCCGACTTTTAATCCTCGAAATCTATTCTAAGGAAAATTCTACCTTAGACTAGGCTAAGGTATCTAAATTCACTTATAGATGTTAAGTAAGCCATAATTATCCCTAAGATAGCAATTCTACCTAAAGCATGAGAAACTAAGTCAATTCTGCATAAATTATGGTTCCTTAATACGCTAAACAATCCAAATAATGTTAATTATATTGATTATACCTTCAAGACCTAACTCCCACCCCATATCTAGCATAATATCCTAAATATACTATGAATTAATTAATCTATGAGAAAGGTAAAACAACCTACCTGGACGTTAAAGAAAATCTCTAAAAATCTACTGAAGTGATAATTCCCCTTACCAAGAAACATTTGAAAGATGTCGCGCTATCAAAATCACAATCTACTCATCAAAACCAGAATAATGATACCCATGTTTTACTTTTGTGATTTGGGTCCAAAATCACGTAAAAATTCCCATATGGGGACTATTTGTTGAGTCACTCTTTAAAAATCGACAATACATACCTCTATGATCAAGGGATATTTATTGTCAAGAATGGGTGAATTCCGAGCTTAAATAGTGCTACAATCAACCAACCAATATTCTATGGATTTTGGAAAATGATAAAGGATTTAATCATGAAATTGAAGGACACTTAACAAAAATTTGGAGAAGAAGCACATTCCTCAAGCTTACGAACACTCCAAAATAACCCATTAATAGTTCTCCCAAGTTTTTACACTTTTTAGGGTTCTACACTCTTGAAAATGGGTGAAAAGTGGGCTAAGTGGGGAATTTATAAGATTCCCAGGTGTCTAGGTACTGCTAATGTAAGCCCTGGGCTGCTTTAACGATTAGTGCTAAAGCGTCCAGGTGCGGCTAAAGCAGTAATCACGGTGACAGGGTAGGCTTCTTAAGCGGTCAACTGGCGCTAAAGCGGCTTCCACTTTAGCGGCCAACATGCGACTAAAGAAACCTTGCCAAGTTGTCTAGGGACGCTTAAGCACCTGAAAGCCACTAAAGTTATCTCCGCTAAAGTGCCCAAAGGGACACTTTAGCAGTCATACTAGCTGATATGCATCAGTTGGAGACTTAGAATTTTTGAGTCTACACCGAACCCTCGAGATTCATTTGGAATCTCATTTATGCAAACAAATTCTGCTACCCTATCAAATTTGACATTCCAGACTCAATGGCATAATCAAAATTTCCATCCGAGATCGTTTCAATGAAAATTGGGTCCCTCTCTTTCTTAACTTTAGGCCGATTGCCAAAAATAAATCCAGAAGCCTCGGGACCATGACCAAGGGTCCACCTAGCCTAAAATCAATATTCTAGAGTTGTTGGAACTGTTAGAATTAATATATAATGTCATTTGTCTAAATTTCTTAATCGGTAGCCACTCTAACCAACAAAGACTTTGAAAATTAGCTCTAAAAACTAAATAAACTACCCGGTAACCAAATTGTCAATTCCAACAAGTCATAAAAAGACTTGGGGAAAGCTATAAGAAAGCTATAAATGGCAAAAATGAGCGAAAATACAAGAAATGACCTAGAGGGTCATTACACATACCCACCTAATTAAATTAACCCACAAACAATAGATCCTAAATATACTCACCCCAACTTATTCTTCCTTCTCTTTCTTATTTTCTCTCCATGTCAACTAATAACAACTTGATACTTAATCCTTCTGCTTTGACGCTCCATCACTAGCCAAACATTGCTCTCATTATTTTTTCCATTCCATGAGTTTAAACCCATTCAAGTAATTTAGAAAACATTCATTTTCTGTGAGCAACAAAATCCATAAACCATAACAACTAACCATAAAAAACCTTCAATTATGATTTTTATGTTTTGGTGTTGCTCTAGCATGCCGTTGCTGAAGCAACATTATCGACTGATCTTCCTCTCTTTCTCTTTGCATTTTTATCATTATCTCAGTAAGATATGATTTTTTGATGAACTATATTAAAATACAAAAAGGGAGACAAAAGATCAATAGATAGATGCCATGTAACCTAAACTTTTTTTATACTTGGTGATTAGTAAAGTCCGGTGTCTAAGGTGTTCTTGACAAACAACATGAACTTCTATAATAATTAAACATTGAGCTCTATTTGATAATTGTTGGTTAAAAATTGAGCTTTGTTCTGCACACAAATTCCTCAAACACTTATTTGAAATTTAATGGCTGAAAATTGATATTTATTTTCCCCACAGAGTTCTCATACACTTGTTTGAAAATTGAATTATGTTTCTCCATTGGTAGAGGTAGGAAATGATTTGACTTATAATTTATCTTTACATGTTCTTGATCAAAATCAAAGGACGTGAAATGTTCTCAAATGACTTTTCATTTCTTTGACAAAATGTTATATCCATTGGCCAACAGAGAAAATAAAGGATGTGATGTAAAATATATTCAACCAAATAAAAAGTGTATAACTTTAGACATCATATGTTTCAAAAATTCTTATTTAGATTTGAGAAAGAAAACTCTATTTTGTGATGTCCATTGATACTTGGAATTTGGGAAGACAAATAATCATGTTGATTTGAAGATAGTTTTGAGGTCAAGCTATATAATTAATTCAATTTGGTGGATGGGCTGTATTATATTAAAAATAGGTAATCTAATGAAAATCATGCAATTGTGTTCAATTTGGAGGAATCCATCTAATTGAGAGATAATTTTGATTAGACCCAAAATTTCTTTGATTTTATTTTGGCATTTATTTCATATTTGATAGTAATTTCTGAGTTGAATGATGATAAGGAATTATAACGGGACCATCAGGAAGTGTTTCAAAAATTTTGGATTGCATTTCAAGACCCCAAAAGAGTAAGGGTTTGCGTTAATGCTGTGTCACAGAGAAGAGATACACCCTTATGCAGAAATAAGTGAAGGTCTGTGATAAGAGCTTGCCACCCTCTTACCATTCTATGATAAGGGCATGCCATACCCAAGAGCAGAGAAAGGCTAGTTTTTTAGCATGGATTGAGGGATTTTTGGTCTTTTACCTTTTAAATGACTTCTAAAACATATTAAACACAAAAACCACCCATAAATTAGATTAAAGCAATCCCTCTTCTCCCAAAATCTTTAAGAACACAAAATAGGAGTTTTTTTTACATAAATTCAAGATTGTAAGGTTGCAATTCGAGTTTCCATCAATATAATCACTAAGTCTAGGTATGATTGCTATTATGAGATAGATTTCATTATTTTGACATGATGTTTCATGAGTTGATGATGAGTAGTAATCCTACCACTTATTCCCACTAATCATGCATGCATGCTACCATGTTTTGTATTAGAAATCGAGGCATTCTATGGATTTAAGTGCACTAACATCTATATTTTGTAGGAATAATGTGGAGAAGGTGAGCATATATGGAATGAAGCTAAAAAAGAAGCAAATGGAAGCAAAAGAAGTGCAACTGGAAACCTGAAGCAGTCGGCCTCAGTTATCGCGACTGTAGTCCTCAGGCTGCGCTCGCAGTCAGTCCAGGTAGTCAGTAAAGCCCGATCGTGAAACCGCAATTTCATACAAACATACACAATCAAGGATCAACAGGAACAGGCCCAAGGGCAGATTTTTAAAATGTCATGGATGAATCCCAAATCATATATAAGCAAAAAGGTATTGCTTACCTCATAACATAGTTTTGAATTCTAAGATTGAAACCCTAATTGGGAAAGTGTATAATTAACTTGGGAGGCTCAAATTTCTTAGTTTCTTTGTGAAGGATGAATGCTTGGGTTGACCCATATGGTATATTTCTCTTTACTTTCTTCATGAGTAGTTAAGTAATTTAGTCTTGGGGTTATGTTGAACTAGATTGTAATTGTGTGTGGGTATTGTTGTGTTTGCATGGATTTTAGTTGTTAAGTATGAATTTCACCATTGCTTGAGCATATGTGTTGGAATTTGATGGGTGAAAACTCCAAATCTCCAAATGGGTTTGATGAGTGAAATCTCCAAGCTCTAGAAACCCTTTATCATCCTTGAAAAAGGGATTTAGGTGAATATTAGGCAACCCATAACATTCTCAAAATAGGGATATGAGGGACAAAGCAATGATGAGAACAACTAAGCCTATGGTTTAATATCTTTTGCAATTTTAGAAATAAGTGCTTAGGGAATGTAAATCATGTCAAGAGCATCATCCTAGAAATATAGATGCTTGGTTGAAGTTTTGGGTGGTTATATAAACTCCATACTTGTTAGGTGCTTGAAAGAGCCAATGGCCTAAATCGTTGGGGTCTTATTGAAAGAGTGACCTCAATAATCTTGGACCTAGCCTATCCGTTAATTAACAAATTAATTCCACAATAAACCAATATTACCCACATGCTTTACCTCTAAGGATACATAATCGAAGGATCCCTCCAACCCTTGAATTCAAACCAAAAGTAGCATTTACACTACCAAAAACACGTCATTTACCCACGGTTTATTAGCCATGGTTTCAAAAACTGTGGCAAAATTAATCAAATAATAAGAATTTCCCTACGCATAAAAAATCATGGAAAAATTTTCATGGCTAACACGCGTGGGTATAATTTTCTATTCGTGGGTATTATTTTTCCACTACCCCCTAGTTCTCTCAAAAAC
This sequence comes from Capsicum pubescens, assembly GCA_030864215.1. Lineage (NCBI taxonomy): Eukaryota > Viridiplantae > Streptophyta > Magnoliopsida > Solanales > Solanaceae > Capsicum > Capsicum pubescens. The sequence continues at coordinate 190,353,813 of CM061547.1, read as the reverse complement.
AGAATTAACCAAAAAGAAAAAATCAATCACAAAAGAGAACCCCTTTCCCCCCAAATTCCATTTACCCTAAACTATCTAGTTTTGCATTTGACACCAATCCAGTACAACCCAGCTAGAGCGAAAATCAATTCTTCCAAAAAATTAACTCTTCTTCACTTCAATAACAGCGAAAAGTGGTGAAATTTTTCCTTCCAGGTAACAAATTTTTGCAGTTAAGAGTTTTTAAGGTCAAAATTGAAAATAAGGTTCTATATTTTTGTTTTTTATTGAAGTTATGAGCTTACAAAATCAGCAATTTGATTTTTGTGTGCGTGGATTTTCTAGTTTTTAAGAATGTGAATTTTGATGGGTTTTCTAGTTGTTAAGAATGGAAATTTTGATGGGTTTTATGAAATCTACAATATTGGTGGTTTTTATGTAATTATTTTGAGAATTTTGATGGGTTTTATGAATCTGCAATTTTGATGCAAGAAGAATAGATCTGTTAAAGTTTCATAGAAGTATCGTAATCCATTTTTTGATTATTTTCTTCTGAATGTTGTTTGACTAGAGATGAGAATTATTGAATTGTTGATAGTAAGGTGATAGTGTAACTACTAGTAGCAACCATCTGGTGTGATGAGTATGCTGCTAGAGTATGGTTATTGAAACAATCTTGAAATACGATAAATCACACGTGATGTATTTTTATTACATAAGTTTATTAAGATCTTGGCTTTATTAGTTATGTATTTTGATTTTTCATATTTGAAATAGCTTTATTCCATCATGATTAACAAGAGTTGGATTTGGCAGCCAATTAAATCAAAAGAATTCTCGGATGGTATAGTCCAATTTTTGGACTTTGCATTTTCAAAAGTGTCTGTAGATGGAAAAATTTCATGTCCTTGTACTACATGTGGATTTTCTGTTATGCTTAATAGAGCTGAAGTGCTTAGTCATCTTCTTCAAAAGAGATTTCCAGAAAAGTACACATGTTGGTTTATGCATGGTGAAAAATATGTAGTTTCCAATTTAGCGTCCACATTTCGATTACAATTTGAGTCAGTTAGACAATATCCGATGCAATATTTGTTGAAGGATGCTTTTGGTGTCTTTGATGATATTAATTTTCAAGATTCTGGTTCATCAAATTTGCCATATAATGACCATTTTTTGGGTGCTGAAGGCCAAAGTCAGGAAGAGAGAGAGAAAATTAAGGAGTTATTGGAGGATGGGAATCAAGAACTTTATGATGGTTGTGCAAAATATAGTAAGCTTTCATTCATTGTTCATATTTATCATATTAAGGTCTTATGTGGTACAACTGATAAAACATTCTCAATGATTCTTTACCTGTTAAAGGATGTTCTTTCCCCATGCAAGACTACCATCATCATTTTATGAGTCAAAAAAGATGATTAAGAGGTTGGGTTTGAGCTATGATAAGATCGATACATGTCCGAATCATTGCATGTTATACTGGGGAACACCTGAGGATATGAATAGAGATAAATGCAAGAAGTGCAATACTTCCAGGTATATATCAGATGAAAATGATGTTGGCACAAATACAAAAATTATTGATCAATAGAAAAGAAAACCAAAGCCAGTAAAAGTATTGCGGTACTTCCCACTTATACCTAGATTGAGAAGGTTATACATGTGCTTTAAGACTGCAGAACTCTTGAAGTGGCATGATACAAAGGCTAATCTAGATGGTTTACTACGACATCACAGGGATGGCAAAACATGGAAACATTTTGATTCATTCTATCCCGACTTTTCTTTAGAGACTCGTAATGTCCGATTTGCTTTAACTATAGATGGTTTCAATCCATTTGGGAAGCTAAGCTCTACTGTCAGCATTTGGCTTGTGATGTTGTACATTTATAACTATCCTCCATGGTATTTTATGAAGCAAACTTCTCTTATCATGTCGATTATAATTCCTGGTCCTAAAATGCCTGGTAACAACATTGATGTTTACTTACAACCTTTAGTTGCCGAGTTGAATCAGTTGTGGAATGGTGTGAGTGCTTATGATTGCTCAACTAAGGAAATATTTCGATTGCGTGATGCGTTGATGTGGACCATTAGTGATTTTCTAGGTCTTGACAACTTGTCTGGATGGAATACACATACATTATTTGCTTTTCCATCATGTAATGTAAGACCCTGGAAATTTTCCGCATTTTTAAAGCCTTTGGAATGAGCTAAGTGTGATAAAAACATCAAAATTTGATCAAGTGTTTAGTCTTGTTTCTACACTTAGTTTTATTTTCATCCTTAAATCTTCGATGAATTATTTCGTGGCCTTCCTGACATTTATTTTCTAAGATTTTTGTTGCGTTGCTCAGTCCCAGGTTCGACAGTGATTCTTCGGGCAAACTGTTCTACATCCTCTGTTGTGGTGAGTCCTCATATTCAGAGGAGGTGATGTCTGATGTTGGCTTCACAGAATTGTTTACATTTGATAACTGAGTATGAGTCAGTTGGGGCATGTCCCAATAGCTCGCTGGTTTTATTAATTTTCTTAGAGGATTATCAGACTAGCTTAGATATTGGGAGTTGACGAATCAGTCATATTTTGATGTTTTCAACATTTCCTTTTTATTGGTGAATTATTATTACTCTGATGATATTTTGAGGGTTATTTATGGAAACCCCGTTGATTTGTGTTGAACTGAATGAAATAGGCTCAAACGGTTAGCTTGGGGCTACTTGTAGCCTTAAGCACCGTGTGACGCTCCCGAACCCATTTTTGGGGCGTTAAAAACTTGGTATCAGAGCCTAAGGTATAAGGATTCCTAGGGAGTCTGACAAGCCGCGTTAAGTAGAGTCTTGATCATCGGTGTGTAGATCACCACATCTATGAGCAAGAGGCTACGAGACGTTTTAGGAAAAGTGTGATTCTTTCTTTCAGAAGTCTATCGTGCATAAAGTGTCTCTCTCTGCTATTAATTTGTGCTCTCCTCTTTTAGAAATATGCCTGCACGTCGAGCTATGATACGGTTGGGGCACCCTCCACAGGTACACGGCCTTTCACACGAAGCCAAGCTCGGGAATTACAAGAACTCCAAGCTTTGTTCATGCAAATGGCCATGTGTGAGTTGGTGATTGAACCAACCAAGGACCTAAACGTTTTTATGTGTGAAGAGAGGTCTTAATGTGTAATAAACTACTCTTCAGGGTTGGCACAAGAAGCAAGGGCGGATGGGTCATTTTACCCCTTTTGTTTGTAGTATAAATAGAACATGTTGGAGAGTTATTCCTTAGTTTTTGAATGCTGATTTTTGTAACCTAAAAACACTAAACATTTCTCTCTCTCTCTACTCTTAGAAGCCGCCCCTATTATCTCACAAGTAGAGGGATACTTGTGTTGTATCTTTGGCTAGAAACAAGGGTTTTGAGGTCGTTGAGTGCCTCTTGGTCCTCGTAAGAACTTGGTGTTTATATTCATTAGACTTAGGGTCCTCTCTTGATGTTAGGGTTCTTAGTTTCTTGAATGTTATATGTCAAGTTATCTATCTTTCTTATCTTGTTGTTGTTGTTGATTTTGTTATCTTAAAGTCTAGTGAAGCCGTGTGGGGCTCTTTTCGATTCACTAGCATTGTTATCTATCTTATTGTTCTTGTGTTGTTGGACTGAAAAACCGAAACTTAAACTTGTTGTTCTTGTGTTGTTGGACTGAAATCCGAGCCTACTTGAAGCTCTTGGTGTTGTTGGCTTGATTTTGCATCAAGCTAGAAGAAATAATAATGGTCAGCAACCTCAACCCGCTAACCTATTGAATGAAAATATGTCTCATGCTGAATTTCGGGCAGCCTTTCAGGCGCTGGCCTAAGCTGTTACTGCAAATGTTCAGGCCAACCCGGCCCTGGTTCCACAGCAACAGAGAGGTGATTCAGCTACTTCCAAGATCCTTGGCTTCATGCGGATGAATCCACCAAAATTCTATGGGTCTAAGTCAGATAAGGATCCACGATTATTTTTAGAGGAGGCGCGGAAGATTACTCAGGTGATGCATGTATCTGAGGAACATAGTGTGGAGTTGGTTGCGTATAGGTTGAAAGACCTTGCTTATGACTGGGTTGTTGCTTGGAGGAAAGGTAGAGGTGAGGCAGCTGTCCCTATGACTTGGCAAGAGTTCCAGGATGTATTCTTGGATAAGTTTTTCCCTTTGGAGATAAGGGAGGCAAAGTTATAAGAGTTTATGAACTTGCGACAGGCTCTATGACTGTTAGGCAGTACTGTCTAAAGTTCAATCAGTTGGCCAAGTAGGCTCCTGACTTAGTGGCTGATAATCGGGCTAGTAGGAGTAAGTTTGTGACTGGAGCGTCTAGTTATATGGTTAAGGAGTGTAGGTCTGCTATGCTGAATAGTGAGATGAGATTTTCTAGGCTGATGACTCATGCCTAACAGATTGAGGATGACAAGATTAAGGAGAGAGATAGAATGAGAGGGAATAAGAGAGCTAGGTCAAAGCAGCACGGACAGGGTCAGACTAGATCATAGGGAGGGAGTCTCCCTTAGTATCAGGACCGTTCCCCTATGCCAACACCGTCATCTACTAGTGCTCCCATGCCTAGAGGTAGGCAGGAGCAAGGTAATAGGTCATATGCATCCAGGTCCTAGTATAGTGTTGGCAGTAAGCCAAATCATCCCCAGTGTCCTAAGTGTGGTAGGGCTAATTCGGACGAGTATTGGGGTGACAAGAGGGGTTATTTCTGGTGAGGTAACATGGGTCACAGAGTTACAGATTATGCACAGGATGGAAAAGGGCATCGTGATTATCGCCCTCAGACCCAGACTCAGACTGTTAGTGCTCCAGTTCCAGCGACTTGCCCAACCCCAGCTTAGGGTGCCACTTCTAGCAATGCTGGCGGGCAGTGCTAGAATAGATTTTATGCTTTACCGTCCCACCAAGAATAGGAGGACTCTCCCGATATTGTTACTGGTATGCTTCGTATATTTCAGTTTGATGTGTATGCTTTGTTGGATCCTGGATCTAGTTTCTCATATGTTACACCTTTGATTGCTGTGAATTTTGGAATGAGTCCTGAGATTATTCCTGAGCCTATCCTAGTTTCTACCCCAGTGGGTGATTCGATTGTTGCCCAAAAAGTGTATAAATAATATCCTGTTACTGTTCTTCATAGAGTCATTTTGGCTGATATGATTAAGTTAGATATGGTGGATTTTGATGTGATTCTAGGTATGGACTGGCTGTATTCTTCTTATGCCTCTCTTGATTGTCGGACCTGAATGGTCAAGTTTCAGTTTTTGGGTGCATCCGTGTTTGAGTGGTCTGGGAATTCTGTGTCACCCAAGAGTCATTTTATCTCTTACCTCAAAGATAGAAGGCTTATTTCCAAGGGGTGTATTTACCATTTGGTTAGAGTCAAAGGCACTAAGTCTGAGACTCCAACTCTCCAGTCTGTTAACGTCGTCAATGAGTTTTCTGATGTCTTTCCAGATGATCTCCCAGGGATACCTCCTGATACAGAGATAGAGTTCGAGATTGATATTCTTCCCGACACTCAGTCCACTTCTATTCTTCCTTACCATATGGCCCCTGCAGAACTTAAGGAGTTGAAAGAGCAACTCAAAGATCTACTAGATAAGGGTTTCATAAGGCCCAGTGTTTCTCCTTGGGGTGCTCCTGTGTTGTTTGTGAGAAAGAAAGATGGCTTTTTGCGTATGTGCATTGATTACCGCCAATCGAATAAAGTCACCATAAAAAATAAGTACCCCCTTCTGAGAATAGATGATTTGTTTTGACCAATTGCAAGGTGCAAGTTACTTCTCAAAGATAGACCTTCATTCCGGCTATCATCAACTCAAAGTTAGGGAGTGTGACATCTCGAAAACCACTTTTTGAACTCGTTATGGTAACTTTGAGTTTTTTGTAATGTCTTTCGGGTTAACTAATGCCCCAGCAGCTTTCATGGACCTCATGGATCTAGTGTTCAGACCATATTTAGATATGTTTGTCATTGAGTTTATAGATGATATACTGGTGTACTCCCGTAGTGAGGGTGAATATTCTGATCATCTCCGAACTATCTTGCAAACCCTTAGAGATCACAAGTTGTTTTCCAAATTCAGTAAGTGTGAGTTTTGGCTAAGGTCTGTTGCTTTTCTGGGTTATATCATTTCTACCGAAGGTATTAGAGTTGATCCCCAAAAGACCGAAGCTGTTAGAAATTGGACTAGACCTATTTCTCCGACTGATATCCAAAGTTTCTTGGGTTTAGCTGGCTATTACCGCCGTTTTGTTGAGGGTTTCTCCTCTATAGCGTCTCCTTTGACTCGGTTGACCCAAAAGAAAGTGAAGTTCTTGTGGTCCGAATCTTGTGAGAAGATTTTTCAGGAGTTGAATACTCGACTCACTACAGCCCCTGTTTTGACTTTGCCTGATGGTGTTGATGGTTTTGTGGTGTACTGTGATGCTTCTAGAGTTGGTTTGGGTTGTGTGTTGATGCAGAAGGGTAAGGTGATAGCTTATCCTTCTAGACAGTTGAAACCCCATGAGAAAAATTACCCCACCCATGACCTTGAGTTGGCTGCTATTGTGTTTGCTTTGAAAATCTGGAGACATTATTTGTATGGTGTCCATGTTGATGTTTTCACTGATCATAAGTGTCTGCAGTATGTGTTTACCCAGAGAGAATTGAATCTCAGGCAGAGACGATGGTTAGAATTGTTAAAGGACTATGATATGAGTGTGTTGTACCACCTGGGCAAGGCCAATGTTGTGGAAGATGCCCTAAGTAGCGTATCTATGGGTAGTATTTCGCATGTGGTAGAAGGTAAGAAAGAGTTGTGATACGAAATCAAGCCAACAACACCAAGAGCTTCAAGTAGGCTCGGATTTCAGTCCAACAACACAAGAACAACAAGTTTAAGTTTCGGTTTTTCAGTCCAACAACACAAGAACAACAAGATAGATAACAATGCTAGTGAATCGAAAAGAGCCCCACACGGCTTCACTAGACTTTAAGATAACAAAATCAACAACAACAACAAGATAAAGAAAGATAGATAACTTGACATATAACATTCAAGAAACTAAGAACCCTAACATCAAGAGAGGACCCTAAGTCTAATGAATATAACCACCAAGTTCTTATGAGGACCAAGAGGCACTCAACGACCTCAAAACCCTTGTTTCTAGCCAAAGAGACAACACAAGTATCCCTCTACTTGTGAGATAATAGGGACGGCTTCTAAGAGTGGAGAGAGAGCCGAAATGTTTAGTGTTTTTAGGTTACAAAAATCAGCATTCAAAAACTAAGTAATAACTCTCTAACATGTTCTATTTATACTACAAACAAAAGGGGTAAAATGACCCATCCTCCCTTGCTTCTTGTGCCAACCTTGGAGAGTAGTTTATTACACATTAAGACCTCTCTTCACATATAAAAACGTTTAGGTCCTTGGTTGGTTCAATCACCAACTCACACACGGCCATTTGCATGAACAAAGCTTGGAGTTTTTGTAATTCCCGAGCTTGGCTTCGTGTGAAAGGCCGTGTACCTGTGGAGGCTGCCCCAACCGTATCATCCTCTCCATATTGAGAGGAATTTAACCTCAAATTCAGCATTTGGTCATCTTCAACCGCATCCACGAGGGAGAGATCACCAACGTTGAAAGTGTTGTGCACTTGATATTCCGGTGGAAGGTCAATCTTGTAGGCGTTGTCATTGATTCTCTCAAGTACTTGGAAAGGACCATCACCCCTTGGCAGCAATTTGGACTTCCTTTGAGCTGGAAACCGATCCTTTCGAAGATGCACCCACACCCAATCTCCGGGTTCAAGCACAAGCCTTCTTCTCCCTTTGTTTACCCTTTTTGCAACCTCTTGGTTCTTCTTTTCAAGCTTGATCCGCACCGTCTCATGCATTTTCTTCATTGCCTCGGCTCTTTTATTTCCATCTAAGCTTATAGTGATTTTGTTGATGGCTCTACAATCGACGCACATGCGCCAAGTTCCGTCCTTCTTCGGTACCAAAAACACCGGAACAGCACACGGACTCATGCTTTCCTTGATGTATCCCTTGTTGAGAAGCTCCTCAACTTGTCTTTCAAGCTTCTTAGTGTCCATGGGATTGCTCCTATAGGCCGGTTTGTTTGGAAGTTGTGAACCCGACACCAAATCAATTTGGTGCTCAATTCCCCGAAGTGGGGGCAATCCTTGCGGAAGTTCTTGAGGAAATAAATCTTCATACTCCTGCAACACACAAGAAATCAAAGGGGAAATGGAAGAATTAGTGGGGTTAGTATTAAAACAATGGGCCAAAAGTAACATCGGCTTGTTTTCATCATGGTCCACGAAGAGTTCTTTCCTCCTAGCCAACATCACTACGTTTTCCATCTCCCTTGTCGTTGGGACAACCTCGGATGTCCCTACTTCCTCACCTACGGCATTCCCCCCCTTTTCTCCCTTTCCGGATTCCTTCCCCTTTCCCTTCAACTCTCTCATCTTTTGATGCCACTCATTTACTTGGGAGGGTGAAAGAGGGTGAAGTGTGACCTTTCGGCCATCCTTCTCAAGCGTATACCGGTTGGACCTCCCATCGTGTTTAGTAGACCTATCATATTGCCATGGTCTACCTAACAACAAGTGACATGCTTGCATTGGGATCACGTCACAAAGCACTTCATCGTGGTAGTTTCCCACCTTAAACCGAATCACACATTGCCTTGTGACCTTTAATTCACCACAATCGTTCAACCATTGTAGCTTGTAAGGACTAGTGTGTAGTGTAGTTGGTAGCTTCAAGAAATTTACCATAGCATGGCTCGCAACATTTGTACAACTACCACTATCAATCACCAAGGTGCACACACTTCCCTTTACAAGACACTTAGTATGGAATAGATTTTCCCTTTGACTCGGGTCATCTATCGCCTTACTAATCATGACACGTCTAACCACAAAGTTTGGAACCACACACTCCCCTTCTTGTGGATAGACATCTTCACTACCATCTAATTCATCATCATTCGGCCCATTTTCATCTCCCTCTCCATCTTGAGGCTCGGCCTCATCCTCCCCCCTTTCGGAAACCACCTCCTCACCAAGGTAGTACACTTTCCCTTCTCGTAGGATCACATTGCGCCGGTTCGGACATTCATTGGCCTTATGCCCCCAACCTTGGCACTTGAAGCATTGGAACCCCTTTGGGTTGGGATATTTGTGAGCCTCCGGTTTCGGAGGGAATTTAGGGACTGTTTTGGACTCGGGCAGCTTCGTAGGGGAGGGTTGGTCCTTGTTTTTGGGCCAACCCGAGGGGGTTTGTACCTTTGCCTTGAAGGATGATCTCTCCTTAAGTTCCCTTTCAATCTCAAGGGCCGCTTGGAATATACCGTCAATGGTTTCAAACCGGTGAAGGGTCAAATGAGTGGAGATCTCTTTGTTCAACCCACACTTGAACCGGATGATGTCGTGACTGATTTGCTCCCCACGATGATCAAGTTTCAACATGAGTTGTTGGAACTCGTCAAAATAGGCCATCACACTCTTGCCTCCTTGCCGCAAGCCATATAATCTAGCAAGCACCATATCTCTCGGGAAGGTATCGTTGTCTCATCAAATACCTCAACCGATACCAAGGTGGTGGCTGCCCATCAACTAATTCATTACCAAATCGTTTAACATACTCCCACCAAGTGTTAGCATAGCCCTCGAGGTGAGCTATAGCGTAGCAACTCTTCTTTTCTTCCGAGATGTCATTAACTTGGAAAACTTTGTCACAAGCCGATTCCCAAGTTAAGTAGGTCTCGGGGTCACTTTCACCCTTAAAGATGGGTAGGCTCAACTTGATGGTGTTGATGCCTACGTCTCTCTCTTGGTTTCGGTTTCCCCTATCTCCATACCCCCGGTATCTCCTAGTTTCTCCTCGACCCCCTCTTAACTCCTCCTCCCTCATATAAGCATCATCAAAGGCTCCATCTCCTTCATACTCCTCTCTACCGTATCCTTCAAAGTGGGCTGGTCGGCCTTGGCCGTTTTGATTCGGAGGATTTGGAATTTGCGGTCTTTGGGTTAATGGAGCTTGGAATGGAGGGTTCGGATTTAGTGGAGGTACTTGGCGTCCAAATCCCTTTTGTGGAATTGGAGGGGCTTGGAAATGTAGTGGTCTAGTGGGGTCTCGGTTTGGAGGAAAATAGGTAGTTTGGCTTGCGGTATTTAGTGGAGCTTGGGGTGCATTTAGCATTTGGTGGACTGTTTCGGGGGTGATGGTTGCGGAGGAGGTCCTATCATGACCATTGGTAGATACATGTAGAGGAGTAGAAGGACGAGAGTTCCTTTGACTCTCCACTTGTTTTAATCTCCCACTAATAGTCGACACTTCCCCCTTTATTGCTGCCAAGTCCCCTCTCACGGCCCCAAATTCCGAATTCAACCTTTCAAGTGTCCGGATAACGGCCTCAAGAGTGACCCTCATAGAATCAAGGGCATTAGTATCCACATTATGAGACGTAGCTCCTTCCATTGTCAAGATATTATCCGCTTTAGTTCACCACAAGTTCGTGTTCCACAAGTGTTGTATAATTGGCTAGTAACCGTGAAATTTTTAAGGTATGAGTAAGCTCTTATCCGGAATGGATTCTTGTTTGAAGACTCAAAGAATTCTTGCCGGACTAGAGTCAAAAATCAGCAATTCATTCAAACGAATAAAAGCACTCAAATAATCATTGACACGAACAAACAGTTCAAGGAACTAGTTGACAACCTAGTAGGAATGTACTAGTTTGTTAATTAGTTCTAGGACCAAGTAAGGGAAACCAAGGATCAACAATTAGCAACCAAAGAATATCCTAAGTTGAGCTTATAGTGATGTGGCAGCATGCAATGGTTCCACACGTTCTTCTTTTTTTTTTTTTTTGTGTTAATATTCACACAACTTGTTATAGTTTGCAAAGTGTTTTGGTGGGAAAAATAAAATCTTGTAGTATTTCACCCTTTTCAAACTCAAGAAAGTGAGGTTTGGTTGACTAATCCCACAAAACAAGGCTCCTTGAATTAGGGAAAAGTGATTGACAAGACTAGAAGGTGATGGGTGCAAGTCTTTCACAACAACTTTATAGCTTGTCTTACAACTTGAGCACACAACAAGATGAACAAGATGAACAAGTTCAAAAGATGAACACCTCAACAAACTTCATCAACTTCTTTAGCACATAAACACACAACCACCGATTTTTCTTTTGGTTATCAACAACATACAACTTTCGGCCACTTCAAGTTACTACACAATGTTCAAGTTTTCAAGCTCAACTTTTGGATCTAGACACCTTAGTGTTGGTGAGAAAGAAACCAACACTAGAAACTCACTAAACAAGCAAAATAACACCTAGATCTAAACATACAACATCATTCTTGGTTTCAACTTTTAATGGACAGATTTTCAGAATTTTCTTTTGGTGTTGTTTGTTTAAGCCATGAACTAGCCCAAGATGGGTTATGTTGGAACACAACCGGTCTCGCTTTGATACCTAATGATACGAAATCAAGCCAACAACACCAAGAGCTTCAAGTAGGCTCGGATTTCAGTCCAACAACACAAGAACAACAAGTTTAAGTTTCGGTTTTTCAGTCCAACAACACAAGAACAACAAGATAGATAACAATGCTAGTGAATCGAAAAGAGCCCCACACAGCTTCACTAGACTTTAAGATAACAAAATCAACAACAACAACAAGATAAAGAAAGATAGATAACTTGACATATAACATTCAAGAAACTAAGAACCCTAACATCAAGAGAGGACCCTAAGTCTAATGAATATAAACACCAAGTTCTTACGAGGACCAAGAGGCACTCAACGACCTCAAAACCCTTGTTTCTAGCCAAAGAGACAACACAAGTATCCCTCTACTTGTGAGATAATAGGGACGGCTTCTAAGAGTGGAGAGAGAGCCGAAATGTTTAGTGTTTTTAGGTTACAAAAATCAGCATTCAAAAACTAAGGAATAACTCTCTAACATGTTATATTTATACTACAAATAAAAGGGGTAAAATGACCCATCCGCCCTTGCTTCTTGTGCCAACCTTGGAGAGTAGTTTATTACACATTAAGACCTCTCTTCACACATAAAAACGTGTAGGTCCTTGGTTGGTTCAATCACCAACTCACACACGGCCATTTGCATGAACAAAGCTTGGAGTTTTTGTAATTCCTGAGCTTGGCTTCGTGTGAAAGGCCGTGTACCTGTGGAGGCTGCCCCAACCGTATCAAGTTGGTTCGTGATGTGTATCATTTGGCTAGATTGAGAGTTAGGTTGTTTGATTCTGCTAAAGGTAGTATAGGGGTTCAGAGTAGTTCCGAATCCTCCTTGGTTTCGAAAGTAAAAGAGAAGCAAGACTTAGATGTTAGTTTGGTCAGACTGAAGGAGTCAGCCAAGGATCAAAAAGTAAAGATTTTCTCCTAAGGGGAAGATGGTGTGTTGAGATTGTAGGGTAGATTGTGTGTCCCGAATGTTGAGACAGAGGATTATGGCTGATGCGCATGGGGTGCGATATTCTATTCATCCTGGTGCCACCAAGATGTACCATGACTTGCGGGAAATCTATTGGTGGAGTGGCATAAAGAAAGATATAGCAGCATTTATGGCTAAGTGTGCAACATGCCAATAGTTAAGGTTGAACACCAAAGACCTGGTGGTATGATGCAAGAGTTTTGCATTCCCACCTAGAAGTGGGAAGAGATAAATATGGATTTCGTGACTGGTTTACCTCTTTCCCGATGCCAACATGATTCTATTTGGGTTATGGTTGATAGATTGACTAAGTCTGCTCATTTTTTTCCTGTTCATACTTCATATACTACTGAGGATTACGCTAGATTGTATGTCCGAGAGTTAGTCAGACTACATGGAGTTCCCTTGTCTATCATATCGGATAGGGGTACTCAGTTTACTTTGCAATTTTGGAAAGCTTTTCAGAAGGGGTCTTGGTAACCAAGTGCTTTTGAGTTCTTCTCTTCATCCGCAGACCGATGGTCATGCTGAGCGAACCATCGAGACCTTAGAAGATATGTTGAGAGCGTGTGCACTTGAATTAAAGGGAAGTTGGGATGATCACTTACCGTTGATAGAATTTACTTATAATAACATCTTTCACTCTAGTATTTGCATGGCTCCGTTTGAGGCCTTGTATGGAAGGAAGTGTTGATCACCCATAGGTTGGTTCGAGGTGGGTGAAGTGGCTTTGAGTGGTCCTGATTCGGTATTCGAGGTTATGGAAAAAGTTAAGTTGATTAGGGAAAGGCTAAAAACTGCTCAGAGTCGTCAGAAGTCATATGCGGATGTTAGAAGGAGAGACCTTAAGTTTGAAGTTGGTGACCTTGTGTATCTAAAAATTTCACCCATGAGGGGGGTGAAGAGATTCGGAAAGAAGGGGAAGCTTAGCTCCCGTTATGTTGGTCCTTATAAAATTCTTAGTCGTGTTGGTAAGGTAGCTTATGAGGTCGAGTTGGCTTTCGAGTTGTCCTCTATTCATACAATATTCCATGTCTCCATGCTTAGAAAGCATATTAGCGATGCTGTGGTAGTGGATTCCTCTGTGAATGCTGACATTCAAGAAAATCATTCTTTTGATGAGATTCCTGTTAAGATTCTTGATTTCAGTGTCCGAAGACTAAGGAACAAAGAAGTTCTCTTGGTCAAGGTGTTGTGGCGAAACCAATCTGTTGAGGGTGCAACTTGGGAAGCTGAGGCGGATATGCGATCCAAGTACCCGCACCTATTTTCTGCAAACTCTGTTCAAGCTGAAGGTACCGTTCTTTCCTAAATCATGCACTTTTGATAAAAGTTGCAGCAGTTCAGCTATTATTTCTTGTGTGTTCAGCTGTAGTTTCTTGAATTTATGCAGTCTATGTTGCATTCAGAGTGAGAAACGATGTGGTGATGAGTCTAACGAATGGTTTTAGCTATATGCTCTATTCCCTATCTAATCTTGACATATCTAGCGTCATTCGGGGATGAATTTTCCCAAGGGTGAGATAATGTAAAACCCCAAAAATTTTCTGCATTTTTAAATCCTTTGGAATGAGCTAAGTGTGATAAAAACATCAAAATTTGACTAAGTGTTTAGCCTTGTTTCTGTACTTAGTTTTATTTTCATCCTTGAATCTTCGATGAATTATTTCGTGACCTTCCCGACATTCATTTTTTGAGATTTTTGTTGCGTTGCGATGGGGCAAGGTCGTAGGATGTTCCGGGTGAGTTTTGAAATTTTTAGACGAGCCTAGGTCGTGTTTGGATTGCAGCACTAAAAGTTAGGCGTCGCCTGCCTTATCGCACCCGACCAATATTTCCTAGTCCAATCCGATTCAGCTTTGGTTTAAATGATATGTTAAGTGTTATATCACGGGATTAAACCACATTAAGTACAAAATATCAATATTTTCCCTCAAGAACACCAAGAACAAAGGTTAGGGTTTTCATAGAAAAACCAAAGCAGTTCGTGAATCGTTCATCTCCTCTCCAAGATAGTTATATATTTGGAATCCTTATCGCAAGGGCTACGTGGGGAACCCAAAAATTTGCGAAGATCACTCCTTTTCTCGGGAAGTCATTCTTGAAGTTCATCCTTTGAGGTATGTGGGGTTTTTCAACAAGAACTCTCTTTCGTTCTTGTGCCCAAAAGTAATTTTCTTTACAAAGGCATGATTTTTATTTGATTTTTATGAACTTCAAGCATGAACACATATCTTATGATAATTATTATGAAATCTTGATGTTTATTATTTTGAAAGATGAATTTACATGTGCGGTGATATAAAGCATGAATCTTGAACGATATTTATCATGATTTTGAGATTTGGGTCGTGAACCCCATTTGAAATTGTATTTTTAAGAAAATGTGTGTTATAAGCACGTCGATGTTGAATATTTGAGATGTTTTGAATGATTTGACCTTTTGGTCTTAATGGAGTTGTTTTGAACTCGAGTGTGAAAGAAATCCACAACGTGGTTGATTTTGATAAATGGGAAGCATGATGGCTCCCGATGTATATTTATATATTACTGAAATTGTTTTGTTGTGGATTATCTTTGAAATGATCTGAGCTAAGTCCGGGAGAAATCTTTAGCATCGAGTGGGAGGTATAAAGTGACCTTACTTCCATAGAACTATGTACCCCCGTAGGAGTGAGCCTGAGGATGATTTATATAGTGATCACTAGTTTGTGTGGATTTGATATCGATAGTCTACTCCGATGGTAAGAATAGGACGGCTCTCCCCAATGTGGGTTGTACGTTGGAATCCATGTAGCTCACATGGTTTATGTCGATTATAGGATCTCCCAGTGTGTGTGTGTTTCCTTGTGTCTATGGTGAATGGTGAAGTGATTTGAAAGTGGAATTGTGAAAGTTATTCTTTCGAAAGATTTAAATGATATTTACATTATGATAATTGATATTCTTGATGAATTGAAAGTGATTGACAAATTATATGATGACTCACATGTGTTATTATACTTATTTCATCCTCTCCTGATTATGATGATTTTCTTCGGGCTATGTGAGTCTTTCATATATCATGCATATTTCTTATAAATATTTATGATGATGATGTTTATAAAACTGCATACACCCCCATATACTCGGTTCCTTTCCATGGCACTGACCCACATCTTCGGATGTGGGCTGCATTTTCTCAGAATGTAGGTTCAGGTGCTCAGTCCCAGGTTCGACAGTGATTCTTCAGGCAAACTATTCTACATCCTCTGTTGTGGTGAGTCCTCATGTTCTGAGAAGGTGATGTCTGATGTTGGTTTCACAAAATTATTTACATTTGATAACTAAGTATGAGTCAGTTGGGGCATGTCCTAATGGCTCGCTGATTTTATTGATTTTCTTAGAGGCTTGTCAGACTAGCTTAGATGTTGGGAGTTGAAGAATCAGTCGTATTTTGATGTTTTCAACATTTCCTTTTTATTGGTGAATTATTATTACTCTGATGATATTTTGAGGGTTATTTATGGAAACCCCATTGATTTATGTTGAATGGAATGAAATCGGCTCAAAGGGTTAGCTTGGGGCTACTTGTAGCCTTAAGCACCGTGTGACGCTTCGAAACCTATTTTTTGGGGCGTTACAAACTTGGTATCAGAGCCTATGGTTTAAGGAGTCCTAGGGAGTCTGAAAAGCCGCGTTAAGTAGTGTCTTGATCATCGGTGTGTAGCACGCCACATCTATGAGAAAGAGGCTACGAGACATTTTAGGAAAAGTGTGATTCTTTCTTTCAGAAGTCTATCGTGCTTAAAGTGTCTCTCTCTACTATTAATTCGTGCTCTCCTCTTTCATAAAATATGCCTCCCCATCGAGCTAGAATAAATAATGATGGTCAGCAACCTCAACTCGAGGAACCATTAAATAAAAACGTGTCTCATGCTGAATTTTGGGCAGCTTTTCAGGCGCTGGCCCAAGCTGTTACTGCAAATATTCGAGCTAACCCAGCCCCAGCTCCGTAGCAGCAGGGAGGTAATTCAGCTGCTTCCAGGATCCGTGACTTCATGCGGATGAATCCATCGGAATTCTATGGGTCCAAGTCTAATAAGGATCCACGGTTATTTTTAGAGGAGGTGCGGAAGATTACTAAGGAGATGCATATATTTGAGGAACATTATGTGGAGTTGGCTGCGTATAGGTTGAAAGACCTTGCATATGACTGGGTTGTTGCTTGGAGAAAAGGTAGAGGTGAGGGAGCTGTCCCTACGACTTGGCAAGAGTTCCAGGATGCATTCCTGGATAAGTTTTTCTATTTGGAGATGAGAAAGGCGAAGGTGGAAGAGTTTATGAACCTGCAACAGGGCTCTATGACTGTTAGGGAGTACTGTCTAAATTTCAATCAGTTGGCCAAGTATGCTCCTGACTTAGTGGCTGATAATCGGGCTAGTATGAGTAAGTTTGTGACTGAAGTGTCTAGTTATGTGGTTAAGGAGTGTAGGTCTGCTATGCTGAATAGTGAGATGAACCTTTCTAGGCTGATGACTCATGCCCAACAGATTGAGGCAGACAAGATTAAGGAGAGAGATAGAATGAGAGGGAATAAGAGAGCTAGGTCTGAACAACACGGACAGGGTCAGAATAGATCGTAGGAAGGGAGTCTCCCTTAGTATCAGGACCATTCATCTATGCCAGCACCGTCATCTGCTAGTGCTCTCGTGCCTAGAGGTAGGCAGGAGCAAGGTAATAGGTCATATGCATCTAGGTCTCAATACAGTATTGGCAGTAAGTCAAATCATCCCCTGTGTCCTAAGTGTGGTAGGGCTCATTTGGGTGAGTGTTGGGGTTAGAATAGGGGTTGTTTATGATGTGGTAACATGGGTGACAGAGTTAGAGATTGTCCACAGGATGGACAAGGGCGTCGTGATTATCGCCCTCAGACCCAGACTCAGACTGTTAGTGCTCCAGTTCCAGCGACTCGCCCAGCCCCAGCTCAGGGCGCCTCTTCTAGCAATGCTAGCGGGCAGCGCCAGAATAAATTCTATGCTTTACCATCCCACCAGGAACAGAAAGACTCTCCTGATGTTGTTACTGGTATGCTTCATATATTTTAGTTTGATGTGTATGCTTTATTGGATCCTGGATCCAGTTTCTCATATGTTACACCTTTGATTGCTGTGAATTTTGGAATGAGTCCTGAGATTATTCCTGAGCCTATCCTAGTTTCTAGCCCAGTGGGTGATTCGATTGTTGCCCAGAAAGTGTATAAAAAATGTCATGTTACTGTTCTTCATAGAGTCATGTTGGCTGATCTGCTGGGTTAGATGTGGTGGATTTTGATGTGATTCTTGGTATGGACTGGCTATATTCTTCTTATGCCTCTATTGATTGTCGAACCTGAATGGTCAAGTTTTAATTTTCGGGTGCATCCGTGTTTGAGTGGTCTGGGAATTTTGTGTCACCCAAGAGTCATTTTATCTCTTACCTCAAAGCTAGAAGGCTAATTTCCAAGGGGTGTATTTACCATTTGGTTAGAGTCAAATACACTAAGTCTGAGACTCCAACTCTCCAGTCTGTTAATGTCATCAATGAGTTTTTTGATGTCTTTCTGGATGATCTCCCAGGGATACCTCCTGATAGAGAGATAGAGTTCAGGATTGATCTTCTTTCCGATACTCAGCCCATTTCTATTCCTCCTTACCGTATGGCCCCTGCAGAACTTAAGGAGTTGAAAGAGTAAATCAAATATCTTCTAGATAAGGGTTTCATAAGGCCCAGTGTTTCTTCTTGGGGTGCTCCTATGTTGTTTGTGAGAAAGAAAGATGGCTCTTTGCGTATGTGCATTGATTATCGCCAATTGAATAAAGTCACCGTAAAAAATAAGTACCCCCTTCCGAGAATATATGATTTGTTTGACCAATTGTAAGGTGCAAGTTCTTTCTCAAAGATAGACCTTCGTTCCGGCTATCATCAACTCAAAGATAGGGAGTGTGACATCCCAAAAACCGATTTTCGAACTCTTTACAATCACTTTGAGTTTCTTGTAATGTCTTTCGGGTTAACTAATGGCCTAGCAGCTTTCATGGACCTCATGAATCGAGTGTTCAGACCATATCTGGATATGTTTTTCATTGTGTTTATAGATGATATACTGGTGTACTCCCGTAGTGAGGGTGAACATTTTGATCATCTCTGAATTGTCTTGCAAATCCTTAGAGATCACAAGTTGTTTGCCAAATTCAGTAAGTGTGAGTTTTGGCTAAGGTCTGTTTCTTTTCTGGGTCATATCATTTCTTCCGAAGGTACTAGAGTTGATCCCCAAAAGATCGAAGCTGTCAGAAATTGGCCTAGACCTTTTTCTCCGACTGATATCCAAAGTTTCTTGGGTTTAACTGGCTATTACCGCCGTTTTGTTGAGGGTTTCTCCTCTATAGCATCTCCTATGACTCGGTTGACCCAAAAGAAAGTTAAGTTCTTGTGGTCCGAATATTTTGAGAAGAGTTTTCAGGAGTTGAATTCTAGACTCACTACAACCCCTGTTTTGACTTTGCCTGATGGTGTTGATGGTTTTGTGGTGTACTGTGATGCTTCTAGAGTTGGTTTGGGCTGTGTGTTGATGTAGAAGGGTAAGGTGATTGCTTATGCTTCTAGACAGTTGAAACCCCATAAGAAAAATTACCCCACCCATGACCTTAAGTTGGCTGCTGTTATGTTTGCTTTGAAAATCTGGAGACACTATTTGTATGGTATCCATGTTGATGTTTTCACTAATCATAAGAGTCTGCAGTATGTGTTTACCCAGAGAGAATTGAATCCTAGGCAGAGACGATGGTTAGAATTGTTAAAGGACTATGATATGAGTGTGTTGTACCACCCGAGCAAGGCCAATGTTGTGGCAGATGCCCTAAGTAGAGTGTCTATGGGTAGTATTTCGCATGTGGTAGAAGGTAAGAAGGAGTTGGCTCGTGCTGTGCATCGTTTGGCTAGACTAAGAGTTAGGTTGTTTGATTCTGCTAAAGGTAGTATATGGGTTCAGAGTAGTTCCGAATCCTCCTTGGTTTCGGAAGTGAAAGAGAAGCAAGACTTAGATGTTAGTTTGGTCAGATTGAAGGAGTCAGTCAAGGACCAAAAAGTAGAGGTTTTCTCCCAAAGGGAAGATTATGTGTTGAGATTGCAGGGTAGATTATGTGTCCCGAATGTTGTTGATCTGAGATAGAGGATTATGGATGAAGCGCACGGGGCGCGATATTCTATTCATCCTGGTGCCACCAAGATGTACCGCGACTTGCAGGAAATCTATTGGTGGAGTGGCATGAAGAAAGATATAGCAGTGTTTGTGGCTAAGTGTGCAATGTACCAACAGGTTAAGGTTGAACACCAAAGACCTGGTGGTATGATGCAAGAGTTTAGCATTCCCACCTGGAAGTGGGAAGAGATAAATATGGATTTCGTGACTAGTTTACCTCTTTCCTGATGCCATCATGATTCCATTTGGGTTGTGGTTGATTGATTGACTAAGTCTGCTCATTTCTTGCATGTTCATACTTCAAATACTACTGAGGATTACGCTAGATTATATATCCGAGAGTTAGTCAGACTGCATGGAGTTCTCTTGTCTATCATTTCGGATAGGGGTACTCAGTTCACTTCAAAATTTTGGAAAGCTTTTCAGAAGAGTCTTGGTACCCAAGTGCTTTTGAGTTCTGCTTTTCTCCCCAGACTGATGGTCAGGATGAGCGAACCATTCAGATCTTAGAAGATATGTTGAGAGCGTGTGCACTTGACTTTAAGGGAAGTTGGGATGATCACTTACCGTTGATAGAATTTGCTTATAATAACAACTTTCACTCTAGTATTGGCATGGCTCCATTTGAGGCCTTGTATGGGAGTAAGTGTAGATCACCCATAGGTTGGTTCGAGGTGGGTGAAGCGACTGTGAGTGGTCCTGATTCAGTATTCGAGGCTATGGAAAAAGTTAAATTGATTAGGGAAAGTCTGAAAACTGCTCAGAGTCGTCAGAAGTCATATGCAGATGTTAGAAGGAGAGACCTTGAGTTTGAAGTTGGTGACCTTGTGTATCTAAAAATTTCACCCATGAGGGGGGTGAAGAGATTCGGAAAGAAGGGGAAGCTTAGTCCTTATTATGTTGGTCCTTACAAAATTCTTAGTCGTGTTGGTAAGGTAGCTTATGAGGTCGAGTTACCTTCTGAGTTGTCCTCTGTTCATCAAATATTCCATGTCTCCATGCTTAGAAAGCATATTAGCGATGTTGTGGTAGTGGATTCCTCTGTGAATGTTGACATTCAAGAAAATCTTTCTTTTGATGAGATTCATGTTGAGATTCTTGATTTCAATGTCCGAAGACTAAGGAACAAAGAAGTTCCCTTGGTCAAGGTTTTGGGGCGAAACTAATCTGTTGAGGGTGCAACTTGGGAAGCTGAGGCGGATATGCGATCTAAGTACCCGCACCTATTTTCAGCGAACTACGATCAAGCTGAAGGTACCGTTCTTTCCTAAATCATGCACTTTTGATAAAAGTTGCAGCAGTTCAGCTATTATTTCTTGTGTGTTCAGCTGTAGTTTCTTGAATTTATGCAGTCTATGTTGCATTCAGAGTGAGAAACGATGTGGTGATGAGTCTAACGAATGGTTTTAGCTATATGCTCTATTCCCTATCTAATCTTGACATATCTAGCGTCATTCGGGGATGAATTTTCCCAAGGGTGAGATAATGTAAAACCCCAAAAATTTTCTGCATTTTTAAATCCTTTGGAATGAGCTAAGTGTGATAAAAACATCAAAATTTGACTAAGTGTTTAGCCTTGTTTCTGTACTTAGTTTTATTTTCATCCTTGAATCTTCGATGAATTATTTCGTGACCTTCCCGACATTCATTTTTTGAGATTTTTGTTGCGTTGCGATGGGGCAAGGTCGTAGGATGTTCCGG
The DNA here is from genome assembly GCA_030864215.1 of Capsicum pubescens. Taxonomy (NCBI): domain Eukaryota; kingdom Viridiplantae; phylum Streptophyta; class Magnoliopsida; order Solanales; family Solanaceae; genus Capsicum; species Capsicum pubescens. The sequence goes on along the minus strand of CM061547.1, from coordinate 190,332,421 downwards.
GTGAGTTTTGAAATTTTTAGACGAGCCTAGGTCGTGTTTGGATTGCAGCACTAAAAGTTAGGCGTCGCCTGCCTTATCGCACCCGACCAATATTTCCTAGTCCAATCCGATTCAGCTTTGGTTTAAATGATATGTTAAGTGTTATATCACGGGATTAAACCACATTAAGTACAAAATATCAATATTTTCCCTCAAGAACACCAAGAACAAAGGTTAGGGTTTTCATAGAAAAACCAAAGTAGTTCCTGAATCGTTCATCTCCTCTCCAAGATAGTTATAAATTTGGAATCCTTATCGCAAGGTCTATGTGGGGAACCCAAAAATTCGCGAAGATCACTCATTTTCTCGGGAAGTCATTCTTGAAGTTCATCCTTTGAGGTATGTGGGGTTTTTCAACAAGAACTCTATTTCGTTCTTGTTCCCAAAAGTAATTTTCGTTACAAAGGCATGATTTTTATTTGATTTTTATGAACTTGAAGCATGAACACATATCTTATGATGATTATTATGAAATCTTGATGTTTATGATTTTGAAAGAAGAATTTACATGTGTGGTGATATAAAGCATGAATCTTGAATGATATTTATCATGATTTTGATATTTGGGTCGTGAACCCCATTTGAAATTGTGTTTTTGAGAAAAAGTGTGTTATAAGTACATCGATGTTGAATATTTGAGATGTTTTGAATGATTTGACCTTTTGTTCTTAATGGAGTTGTTTTGAACTCGAGTGTGAAAGAAATCCACAACGTGGTTGATTTATATAAATGAGAAGCATGATGGCTCCCGATGTATATTTATATATTACTGAAATTGTTTTGTTGTGGATTGTCTTTGAAATGATCTGAGCTAAGTCCGGGAGAAATCTTTAGCATCGAGTGGGAGGTATAAAGTGACCTTACTTCCCTAGAACTACGTGCCCCCGTAGGAGTGAGCCTGAGGCTGATTTATATAGTGATCACTAGTTTGTGTGGATTTGATATCGATAGTCCTACTCCGATGGCAAGGATAGGACGACTCTCCCCAACGTGGGTTGTACGTTGGACTCCATGTAGCTCACATGGTTTATGTCGGCTATAGGATCTCCTAGTGTGTGTGTGTTTCCTTATGTCTATGGTGAATGGTGAAGTGATTTGAAAGTGGAATTGTGAAAGTTATTCTTTCGAAAGATTTAAATGATATTTACATTATGATAATTGATATTCTTGATGAACTGAAAGTTATTGACAAATTATATGATGACTCGCATGTGTTATTATACTTATTTCATCCTCTCATGATTATGCTGATTTTCTTCGGGCTATGTGAGTCTTTCATATATCATGCATATTTCTTATAAATATTTATGAGGATGATGTTTATAAAACTGCATACACCCCCATTTACTCGGTTCCTTTCCATGGTACTGACCCACATCTTCGAATGTGGGCTGAATTTTCTCGGAATGTAGGTTCAGGTGCTCAGTCCCAGGTTTGACAGTGATTCTTCGGGCACGTTGTTCTACATCCTTTGTTGTGGTGAGTCCTAATGTTCCGAGGACGTGATGTCTGATGTTGGTTTCACGAAATTTTTTATATTTGATAACTGAGTATGAGTCAGTTGGGGCATGTCCCAATGGCTCGCTGGTTTTATTGATTTTCTAAGAGGCTTGTCAGACTAGCTTAGATGTTGGGAGTTGACGAATCAATCGTATTTTGATGTTTTCAACATTTTCTTTTTATTGGTGAATTATTATTACTCTGATGATATTTTGAGGGTTATTTATGGAAACCCCGTTAATTTGTGTTGAACTGAATGAAATAGGCTCAAAGGTTTAGCTTGGGGCTACTTATAGCCTTAAGCACCGTGTGATGCTCCGGAACCCATTTTTGGGGCGTTACATGTAACTTTAACACAGATTGTATGAGACTTAAGTTTGGTAGGAAAAATTTCTTTATGGGACATCATCGGTATTTGCCACATGATCACAAATATAGGTACAACAAACAATTGTTTAATGGTTTTAAGGAGCATAGACCTGCACCTATTCCACCATCAGGTTCAAGCTTGTTAAGGAAAATTGAGGGGAATCGAAAGAGGCCTCGAGATGATTGTACAAGTGAGATTGGTCCCAAATAATGGAATAAAAAAATATCTTTTGGAATTTAGAATATTCGGAGAATCAACTTATTCATCATTGCCTTGATCCGATGCACATAGAGAAGATTTTTTGTGATAATGTATTGTTTACTATACCTGGTGACAAAAAAAATCAAAAGACAATTTGCAGGCCCATAATGACTTGCAAGAAATGGGAATTAGAGAAAAGCTTCATCCATATCCTAATTCTTCTAAGTTTCCTCCATCGTGCTTTAGCATGAAGAAAGAGAAGAAAGATATCTTCGTAAAAGTTTTAAAAAATATGGTATTTCCTAATAATTATGCATCAAACATATCTAGATATGTTGATCTTAAAAAATACAAAATCTCTAATTTAAAGAGTCATGATTCCCATATTTTGATGGAGCATCTCTTGCCAATCGCTTTTAGAAGATCTCTTCCTAAAGAAGTTACTTCAGTGTTGATTGAGTTATGTAACTACATTAGAGAAGTATCAAGCAAGGTTTTAGATGTTAAGCATATAGAGAAACTCCAACAAAAGATTTGGTTAAATCATTGTAATGTGGAAGCAATATTTCATCCATCTTTTTTCACTATTATGGTTCATCTAGTTATTCATATTGGAGAGAAAACGATTCTTACTAGTCCTGTAAAAGGTCATTGGATGTACCCCACTAAAAGGTATATTCTTTGTTTATTAAGTTGATATATTTTAAATTTTTTGTATTCTTACAATTTGTTTTAATATATTATCAGGGTACTTGGTCATTTAAAATCGTATGTTCGAAACAATTCAGTAGCAGAAGGTTGTATAGCTGAAGGGTACATTCTGGAAGAGTTCCTTACTTTTAGTTCTAGATATTTGGAGAATTGTGAAATAAAAACAAGGTTTAATAGACCAAGGCGTAATAATAATGATAGTGAGTTTAATGCTACAAGTGAATCTTCTATGTTGTCAAAGTTGTTTCTGGCAATAGGCAAGCCTGTTGGGGCCATTAAGACTCTATCCATACCTTCAGTAGGAATCATATAAGCTCATCGATATATGCTAACTAATTGTGAAATAGTTGATTCATTTTGAGAGTACGTTACTTGGTTTTTTATATTATTCTTTTTTTATTCTAATATATTTGTAGACCGTAATGTAAGAATTACAATTACATTCAGGGAGTTTAGAATTGAGGTGACTAGAATGTATCGTGGAAAAAAAAACTCTTCAAAACTTGTGGAAGAATAAGTGAACAAACACTTTCATGAGTGGTTTAAGGAATATGTAAGATTTCAGATATTTTATTTCATTTTGAACTCAAAATCTCATAGAAGTATATATAATTATCCTATTATATTTTGAAATAATAGGTTGCATGTTAGGATGGTGCAAATATTATACCGTAAATTTAATGGCTTGCACGTGGATATTGTAAGAAGATTCAAGGAGTATAATATTAGTGGATTTAAGTTTCGTACTTTGATGAAGGAGCATGGTTTGAAAATACAAAATAGTGGTGTTGTTATGTAGGCTCTTACCAAGAGATTTTTAAATGGTAGAGAATCTGTTGAACAATCAAGTGATGATATGTACTATGGTAAATTGGTTGACATCATAGAGTTAGATTATTATGGCAAGTTAAAGGTTGTGTTATTCAAATGCATTTGGGTGGATACTACACTTAACAAGGGAATCAAGATAGATCAATTTGGGATAAGAAGTGTAAATTTTTCCCATTTGATCTACACTGGTGCAAATAAAATAGATAAACCATTTATACTTGCAATTGATGCTAGAATGGTGTACTATGTTGATGATCCAATTGATGAAGATTGGTGTGTTGTTTGTCATATGAATCTGAGGGACATATATGATATGGGAGATGTGGATTTTATGGATGTAGAAGAGCCATCAATGGAGGACATACCTTTTTGTGAGCAACATTTGGAAAATATTGAAGACTTACCATTAGTGCAAGATGATCCCGATGGACAAGATCAAGATGAATCTACTCATGATGATTATGAAAGTGCTAGTGATGGAGATGATGATAATGGCAGTGATGGGGATGATGAAGGAATTTTAGACTAGTTTAATTCCCCTATTATGAAATGAAGAGTTACAACTAAGCTGCTTGTTTTGTTAATTTTTGTTTTCAACTTTTTATTGAATGTCTCCTTATTATAGCGTTGTTGTTTCATTGTTGTTTTACCTTCTTATTGAATGTCTCTTTTGACTGGTGGATGTATCGAGTTCGAGATTGATATCTGTAATCTCTTTTTTTCGGTCGATGGTGGCATATTTTACTTAACAACTAATGGTTTTGTTTGTCTGATATTTAAGATTTTACAGGGGCCAAGAATTTATAAATTCTAAACTCTGCGAACACTTGTATCCTGGTGAGTAAGCTGCCTGATACTAGTGTCCATATGTTAATGAATTAATTATGGTGTGGGCATTATGGTCTGGACATAATATTGTTGTTCGTGGATTGAGTGTTTCTTATGGTTTCAAATATATTGTTTTTAGTAGTATCTTGTTGTTTTAATATTATCTTATGGCTAGCGTTGTAATTGCCTGAAAATCTTGTAGCTTTCCTCTCAAGATCCTGCATGTTGGATCATAAAACTGGCTTATGTTGTTGTTGTTATTATTCTATATCCAGCTTGTATGTGCAGCCTTTGAATCTTCATATGTACCTTTTGCAAGAGAGTTCACCATGTCTAGCTTCTTCTTAAAATAAGGTTGAACATATGAAATGCATAAGACAAACGATGTGATCAGCTCTGCTAGTCAGGGTTAGAAGTAGAAAGAAAGTGTAGTTGGGGAAAATGGCTCTCACTTGTTAAGGAAAAAACAATTTCTTTTCCTAGGGGTCTAAAAGAGGAAATGGACGTGTAAGTTATCAAGATAGAGGAAATTGATATGTATAGTCATTCATCTTGCAAATTGTTGAAGGCTGAAGATTATGTATTTCTTCCATGTTCTTCCAATAGAACAGTAAATGAAATAGAGAAAATACATGATCTTATTAAGAAAATGCTTCATGCTCAGTGCCTTAATTGAACAGGAAGATCCTACTGCATTCTGAGTACTTAGTTTCAGTTGGCAGAGAACGTAAAATCTTGCTCTTTTGTTCTCTTATTATTAAATTATTGTGTTATTAGATACTTCCTGAGCCCGAGGTCTATCGGAAACAACCTTGCTACCACTCCGGAGGTTTAACTGAAAGTTAAATATTGCCGCTGAGTTTGTTTTGTCTCAGACTGTTTTAACTGAAAGTTGATGATCTTGGAGATAATCTGACAACTGCGAAGCATCAATTATAATAACCTAAAAATAAAAATCTCATTGTATGACATTTTTCTTCTTTCTCCTTCTGATGCATTCTAGAAAAGACTTGAAATGAACATAACTCCAAACAGCTTGTCGTAAGCAGAGAGCGTTCATGTAACTTTACCTCAATTCCATCAATAGATAAGCTAGATGTTGTTCTGAAGGAAACTGATACACGATTGCAATATGAACCAAGAGATGACCCCGGGTGACGACTTATCAGAGACTTCTATGGTGGAATATATATCTGGAATATACCTATCGCCTGACGATGTCATTGGATTAATAGGGAAAAACATTTCTAGTGTGCCAGAATAGCTATTACCAAGTAAGTTCAATTGTTTCGTATAGTGTTGCTAAATGATAAACGTTTGAGTTTGACATTTGGATTTTTCGTCATATATGAGACATGAGTTCTACCATATTTTTCATAGTTGGGTGAGGAAACTTGCATATTATCTTTTGTTTTAAACATGATTTCCACTTAACTGATGATGTTTTAAACCCGATTTCCATTTCTATGAATGTTGACATGATCTCTTGAAATCTCTTCCTACTTTATTAATTATGTCACTTGTTATTCAGACTAATTTCAAAGGATATTTATCATTTGTTAGCCACTTCTCTTACTTAAAGATTACATTTCAACCGGAATTTGTTTTATAAGAAGAACCTTGTCATCTTATTCACCTCGATAGTCTCATCGTGTCATGGTCTAGTCTTGCCACTAGGTGCAAGTTGAGTGGCTTGTTTAACAATTAGATGATTGTAATTGATGTGAGCTTTGCTACTTGAATTAATGGAGGTATGTGCACAATAAGAAACTTTACGCATACATAATTTTACTGTTTAAGGCTTGTAATTTACTTCACTGTTTGTTTTTTCAAATGCCTATGGTCTTGTTCAGTTAGAGCTTTCTCACCTTTTATTAGGATATCTACTGGTTTCGTTTGTGTTGGCCTTAGTTTTGACAATTTAGATTGAGTTGTTGGTGCAATTAAATGGAGCGTTACAACTCTCGATTGGTTTAGGCACCTTCAAATGGATAATGGACCTCTTGATGTTTTACTACCCTCTATCCATTTTTAATGTCTTTTAAGTCAGTTTGGTCCTGAGCTGGGGGTCTATCGAAAACAATCTCTCTACCTTTTCGGAGGTAGTGGTATGGACTACCTACATTTTATCCTCCCCAGACCCCACTATGTGGGAATTCACTGGGTATGTTATTGTTGTTATTGTGTATTTTGAGATTCTATTCGATTTATGTCTTCTATGTTTAGACTAGTCGAATCATGAAAAGATAATGATTATACATAGTTTTGGGAGGGTAGTGTAATTTTTTTTAATTTTGTTGTCAGATAACTGCTTGAAGTGCCATATCTTTTCCTTTATTTTCAATCTTTAGTTTACACTTTTTTGAACATCTAAGTTGACATTTTCTTTTCCTTTTGTATTGCTGTAAAACTGCAGTCTCGTGAATGTTTGTTATCAATGGTTCTTTCTGACGTTATCCTGTGCTGGTTATCAATTGATTGACTACCTCTGAAATTAGTTATGTTCTTGCTAAGTTAATGTTGATGTTATTGTTATTAGCGAGCTTCCTTCAGGGAAATTAATGACTTTGTTTACTCTATGAACTGAGCTTCAGACATTTTCGTCTCAAGCTTGACATGCTATTTCCATTACATTCCAGTTTCTCTTAAAACAAGGATATTGGGAGTTGATAACTTCTAATTTAACTGGATTTCATTTATATATTTTGCTTGTAGGATAAAATATCGGAGTATCTACCTGAAGATATGGAACTTGCTATCAGTTATAGTGTTCCTTTGAAGATACTAGCTCATCTTAATGACGCCTCGGAAAAGTGTTTGGATCTTAACATTCTTGACGTGTGCGTGGTTTAGGTGGATGTGTTTCTTTAACTTTTAACATTAGTATTAGAGCTATCTTTTATGAATATTTAAGTTTTGAACCTTATCTTTTGTGACAATATATTGAACAATATCAGAACTTTGATAATTATGTTTCAATGTTATGTATAATGGTCAATTTATAAGTGAATGTCTATTGTTATTCAGGAATTAGTATCAGGCAATCAACTATATATATGCAAAAATATATATTTTTTAAAAATCTGGGTACTTTTGCTATGCTTTAAATCGTGGCTAGTTAATATACAAAAAATATATATATTTAATTTTTGCCACGGTTAAAACCGTGGCTAATTGATATGTTGTAAACAATATTTATTTTTAAAAAGTGAGCATTTTTTCCACGGTTATAACTGTGGCTAATTTATATGATAGCAAAAACTGAATAAATTTCCCATGCAAATGGTCATGGCTAAATGCACCCAAAAACCGTGGCTAATGAAATGCTACCACGGACGCTAAAACCGTGGCTAATTTACTCGCCACACCCTTGTTGGACACACCTGTAACCATCACTAACGAATCGTGGCTAAACTATTTAGCCACGATTTTTTTATCATCTAGCCACGGTTTTGCACGTGGCTAAAACATGTTTTTTCTAGTGTTATCACGTATTTGTTGAAGATTGTGTGAAATGTTTTCAAACAATTCCCCCATTTAATTATACATGTCGTTTTCATTAGTATTCCGAGTAACCTTGTAGTAAATTGAGTAACCCTAGGTTTGAGGTCTACAACATTCACTCATTGAGATACAACCCCAATTTACATTGGGTTACTTGACAACAACCGCCTCACCCCTCAATCATGCGAGTGAGTTGAGCATTATCAAAATGGCGCCGTTACCGGGGAGTGAAATATAGATTTCACTTTTGTGGTGCTATTCTTACTTGGGAATACCCGGAGTGGGTTAATATACTTTATTTGTTATTTTTGTATATTTTATAGGTGATCAAAGTTTGAATGAAGCGATGAGCGATAATACGTGTAATTTAGGCCCCTTTGATACCCCACTAGACAATGAGGGCCAATTAAATGAGGCGGGGCAAGCAAGTCCAATTCGCATCCCGCAAACCAACGGGACTGGTGTGTTTTATGTGACTAGTGTTATGCTTTACATGTTATAAATGAAAGGATTATATGGGGGTCAAGCATATGAGTACCCAAATGTCCATTTGAAAAACTTTGTGGAAGTTTGTGCGCCATTTAACATAGCCCATATTACACAAGATTCCATTTGTCTCTGACTCTTCCTATTTTCACTAATGGGAGAAGCAATGTTATGGTTTCGCTCACTTCCACCCGTTTCAATTATATCTTAGGAGGAGCTTACGATGGTGTTCCTTGATAGATATTTTCCACCATTGAAAATGCTTCAAAAGTAGGATTGGATAGTAAACTTTCGGCAAATGAGTGGAGAACCATTCTTTTAAGGTTGGGAGAGATTTAATGGAAAGCTAGCTCAATTTCCAAACCATGAAGTCCCAGATAAAATGCTCCTTGAGATTTTATATAGAGATTTTGATCCATTGAACAAAAACGTGGTGGCTAATGTGGAGGGTGGCTTTATAGTGAAATTGCATTATTTGTGGCCTTTTGATTGATTGGTGAAGTATCAAAACAAAATTATAGGTGGCACACCCGTGATGCCGATGCTCCTAGGACCCCTTCTACTACCTTCGTGGTGACTAATTGATGCAAAATCAAGCCAACAACACCAAGAGCTTCAAGTAGGCTCGGATTTCAGTCCAACAACACAAGAACAACAAGTTTAAGTTTCGGTTTTTCAGTCCAACAACACAAGAACAACAAGATAGATAGCAATGCTAGTGAATCGAAAAGAGCCCCACACGGCTTCACTAGACTTTAAGATAACAAAATCAACAACAACAACAAGATAAAGAAAGATAGATAACTTGACATATAACATTCAAGAAACTAAGAACCCTAACATCAAGAGAGGACCCTAAGTCTAATTAATATAAACACCAAGTTCTTACGAGGACCAAGAGGCACTCAACGACCTCAAAACCCTTGTTTCTAGCCAAAGATACAACACAAGTATCCCTCTACTTGTGAGATAATAGGGGCGGCTTCTAAGAGTAGAGAGAGAGAGAAATGTTTAGTGTTTTTAGGTTACAAAAATCAGCATTCAAAAACTAAGGAATAACTCTCCAACATGTTCTATTTATACTACAAACAAAAGGGGTAAAATGACCCATCCGCCCTTGCTTCTTGTGCCAACCTTGAAGAGTAGTTTATTACACATTAAGACCTCTCTTCACAAATAAAAACGTTTAGGTCCTTGGTTGGTTCAATCACCAACTCACACACGGCCATTTGCATGAACAAAGCTTGGAGTTCTTGTAATTCCCGAGCTTGGCTTCGTGTGAAAGGCCGTGTACCTGTGGAGGCTGCCCCAACCGTATCACTAATGAGCAAAGAAAACGAGATGAGGATAAAGAGGAGAACATGGCCAAAATAATGACCCAACTTGAGCTTTAAATATGTTATGGGTTAACCCGCGAAAGTGGTAAATACCGTAGCATCATAGCCTTATAAAGATGATGAGGCAAAGAAGTTGGATAAATAAATTTGGTACTTGGAAAACTACTCGGGGGATTTCCGCCCCTCCTATCAAAGGCAAGATGGGAACCAAGGTTGGATGGATCATTATCGAGAGACAGATTAGAGAGATAAGGAATGTGACTATGACCGCTACATTCCTCCTCATGATAGGGCTAAGTACAAAGAGTTAAATGTCATCGACCCTGAAAGGTTCAAGATCAAAGTTATTTTGGGAAGAATCATGAGTAGAGTCGAAGGTATAGAAAAAATAGTCCTTGAGTTGAAGGGTGACTTCTCTGTGCTCTCCCAAATGGTGGTGTCTCACTCTGCCTTCTTTAAATAAATGGAGACCCAAGACGGGGATATATCCACGCAACTAAATCCAAGGGCTAGAGGTGGACTTCCGAGTGACACACTTGCTAACCCAAAGAATGAAGTACAAGTCCTAGCAATTGTCACTAGAAGTGGAAAAGCACTTGACAAGCCCCTTAAAGGAGATGTGAGAGAAAATATGCCGAAGGTCAAGGCAAAGGAGGTGATGCCTCAAGGAAGAGAGGCAAATGATAAGAAAGAGATAAATGAAAGCGATGAGAAAATGGGCAAAGTTAAAAAGCCACAAGGAGAAGCAATGCCAACTATCCAGGTTACTCCCCCATTCCCTAAACGGTTGAATAAAAAAGAAGAGAGTGACAAATTAAGAAAATTTATGAATAAACTGAGCAATCTTTACATAAATATCCCACCTTCTAGAGGCGATCCAAGAGATTTCGAGATACGCTAAGTTAATGAAGAATTTAATGTCCAAGAAGAAGCTTGTAGAGGGTTATACCATTGAGGTTACTCATGGGTGTAGTTCTATCATGGATAGCAAAGTCGTAGAAAAGAAAGATGACCCCGGAGCATTTACTATCCCTTGCACCATTGGGACTCATGAGTTTGCAAAAGCTCTTTATGACCTTGATGCAAGCATAAACCTAATGCCCTTTTTCATCTATGAGAAACATGGCTTGGACACTTCTACATCGACCTTGATTCAAATTTTAATAGTGGTCCGGTCCATAAAAAGGTCGATGGGTATATTGTTTGATGTCCTTGTAAACGTGGATAAATTCATTCTTCCAGTGGATTTTGTAGTATTAGATTGTGAGATGGACCAAGAGGTACCTATAATTCTTGGTCGTCATTTCATGGCCACTGGGAGAGCCACTGTTGATCTAGAGCTGGGAGAGATGAAATTTTGGGTACAAGAAGTGAGGTCTAGTTCAAAATTTGCCAGTCAAAGAAGCAAACCTCAGAGCTCCAAGTAGTATCCATGGTGGATGTTGAAAATGAGAAAGTGAATAATGAGGGATTTGAGGACCCGTTGTGTGATTAAAAGAAGAAGGACGTCATGCCATAAAGATAACCAAGGTGCTTGGTGAAAGGTAATCCACAAATTCCACTGGAGTGGCTCATATCCTTTTTGCTATGTTCCCGTAGTGTAGATGTTGTCTTTTGCATTTGAATAACCCATGCATTTATGGCACTTTGGATTACATTGAATGAGCTTAAAATGGGAAAGTGTGCAAGTCTACTTTGAAAAGTTTGAGCAAGGAAAAATCTGTGAAAATTGAGTAAAATGCTGAATTAGGGAAAACAGGATAGAAAAAATGCTCTCAGTGACCGTGATCGCGGCCCCCGTGTGAGATCACGATTGTGTGGATGACAGTGATCATGGTCTCCAAAACGCGGTCACGGTCACTTCAGTTGTCTAACTCCTAGTTTCCACTCATTTCCCTCACACTTTTTTTCAAGATTGTACTCTCAAATTTAGGCTAAATTTTGGTCAAGTTATGAGCTCTCAAACAGCCTCTTTACACATTTCTTGTTGCATCACAACTCTAGTAAGTGACATGAATTCATGCTTTTATTTGTGAAAATAGGCCATAGAGTGCATGATTAAGAAAGAGACTAAAATTGCTAATTGTTATACTTTACACGTTGTTATATTAATTATTGGTATGATGTTGGTTGCATGATTGAGGTGCGCACAAGTGGGGAAAACTTGAGACCGGTGAGATATGCACACCAAGTGTTTAATAAATTGATCAAATGAACTTTCAATAGTAATATTTGCTTTTTGAAGGGCATATTCACACACACCTACAACATTGTTCACATAACTTTCATTCTCACCCATAATGTAGAGCATGCTAGCAGTCTAAAATTAGGAAAAATATAAGCATACAGCGATGACACGGAACTAGCCCAAAATATAGCAATTGCGGTCCTAGACTGTGACCGCGGTAACGTGAATGCCATCCAGATTCGCGATAGTGGTAACTAAGGATAGGTCCCTGCCAGGTCAAAAGTCCTGCACTTCTAATTTTTAGCCAGGCAACTCCAAGCACTTAGTCCAATGAACTTTAATGATCAATATAGCAAAACTTGCATGATTAAAATGACATCAAAAGATATAATGTGTGTCTAGTTCTTTCAATATAACCTCATGGATAAGTATGATCATATCCGGTTCATTATGCCCGAACACCACACTCACTACTACATTGATATTTTAAGGACAAAGTTGCTCTTGGAAAGAGGGACGTGTTTGGAGAATATGTCAAAGAAACTACCAGCCTTCCACGACAAACTTGAAGCCACAGGGTGGAAGTTCTTTGCCCCAGATCTATGCATTGAAAATAAACAATGGGTCCATGAATTTTATGCCAATATCAGTGAAGTATCTTTCTTGAACCTACTCAAAGCGATTATATAGATTCGGGGAAATTCGGTGAAAGTTTGGGCTAAACAAATCAATGATGTTTATGGGCTTAAACAGGCAGACTATAAGACCCCGTAAAATTTCTAAACTTAATTCATCCTCTTAGGCTTGTCAAGGGGTCTTGGACTTAGAAAATTCTAGCTAAGTTCCCAGACTTTATTTATTTTTATCCTTCAAAAGTTGGCAATCTCATTTCATGACCTTAATGTCCCTTAATGGTCCATATTTTTATTAATTCATGATCAGGAAGGTCAATAAGTGTTCACGGATAAGTTTTGGATTTTTTGAAACTCGTTTAGACCACATTTGTTGTCCTAAAATAGTGGACCAACGTGATCTTCGAGCGCAACATCGCCTATCGTGTTGGTTAACATTGTTGCAGGTTGCCAAAGTCAAAATACTAAGGCTTAGCGTGATCATAGCGTGATGCAACGGGTATTGCGTCGACAATTTAGATTGGTTGTTGGAGCAATTAAATGGAGCGTGACAACTCTCAATTGGTTTAGGCAACTTCGAATGGATAATGGAACTCTTGATGGTTTACTACCCTCTATCCATTTTCAATGTCTTTTAAGTCAGTTTGGTCCTGAGCTAGGGGTCTATCCAAAATAATCTCTCTACCTCTTCGGAGGTAGTGGTATGGACTGTATATATTTTACCCTCCCCAAACCTCACTATGTGGGAATTCACTGGGAATGTTATTGTTGTTGTTGTGTATTTCGAGATTCTATTCGATTTACGTCTTTTATGTTTATACTAGTCGAATCTAGAAAAGATAATGATTATACATAGTTTTGGGAGGGTAGTGTAATTTTTTTAATTTTGTTGTCAGATAACTGCTTGAAGTGCCATATCTTTTTCTTTATTTTAAATCTTTAGTTAAAAACTTTTTTGAACATCTAAGTTGGCATCTACTTTTTCCTTTATGTTGCTGCAAAACTGCAGTCTCGTGAATGTTTGTTACAAATTGTTCTTTCTGACGTTATTATGTGTTGGTTATCAATTGATTGACTACCTCTGAAATTAGTTATGTTCTTACTAAGTTAGTTGTTGATGTTATTGTTATTAGGGAGCTTCCTTCAAGGCAAATAATGACCTTGTTTAATCTGTGAACTGAGCTTAAGACATTTTCATCTCAAGCTTGACATGTTATTTCCATTACATTGCAGTTTCTCTTAAAACAAGGATATTGGGAGTTGATAACTTCTAATTTAGCTGGATTTCATTTATATATTTTTCTTGTAGGATAAAATATCGGAGCATCTACGTGAAGATGTGGAACTTTCTATCAGTTATAGTGTTCCTTTGAAGATACTAGCTCATCTTAACGATGCCTCAGAAAAGTGTTTGGATCTTAACATTCTGGATGTGTGCGTGGTTTAGGTGGTAATGTTTAGGTGGATGTGTTTCTTTTACTTTTAACGTTAGTATTAGAGCTATCTTTAATGAATATTTAAGTTTTGAACCTTATCTTTTGTTACAATATATTGAACAATATCAAAACTTTGATAATTATGTTTCAGTCTTGTGTATAATGGTTAATTTATAAGTTAATGTCTATCGTTATTCAGGAATTAGTATCAGGCAATCAACTATATATATGCAAAAATATATTTTTTTAAAAAAATTTTGGTACTTTTGCCACGCTTAAAACCATGGCCAATTAATATACAAAAAATATATAAATTTAATTTTTGCCATGGTTAAAACCGTGGCTAATTGATATGCAAAGAATATTTATTTTTAAAAAGTAGGCATTTTTGCCACAGTTATAACCATGGCTAATTTAAATGATAGCAAAAAACTGAACAAATTGCCCATGCAAATGGTCATGGCTAAATGCACTCAAAAACCGTGGCTAATGAAATGTTACCACGGACCCTAAAATCATGGCTAATTTACTCGCCACGCCCTAGTAGGACACACCTATAACCGTCGCTAACGAACTGTGGCTAAACTATTTAGCCACGGTTTTTTTATCATATAGCCACGGTTTTGCACGTAGCTAAAACATATTTTTTTTGTAGTGTTATCGCGTATTTGTTGAAGGTTGTGTGAAATATTTTCAAACATTTTCATTAGTATTCCGGGTAACCTTGTAGTAATTTGAGTACCCCTAGGTTTGAGGTCTACAGGATTCACTCCTTGAGATACAACCCCGATTTGTATTAGGTTACCTGACAACTACCGCCTCACCCCTCAATCATGGGAGTGAGTTTAGCATATCAAAATGGCACCGTTACCGGGGCGTGAAATATAGATATCACTTTTGTGGTGCTATTCTTACTTGGGAATACTCGAAGTGGGGTAATTTACTTTATTTGTTATTTTTGAATATTTTGTAGGTGATCAAAGTTTGAATGGAGCGATGAGCGATAATACAAGTAATTTAGGTCCCTTTGATGCCCCACTAGACGATGAGGGCCAATTAAATGAGGCAGGGCAAGCAAGTCCAATTCACATCCTACAAACCAACGGGAATAGTTTAATTCATGTGACTAGTGTTATACTTCACATGTTATAAATGAAAAGATTATATGGGGGTCAAGCATATGAGTACCCAAATGTCCATTTGAAAAACTTTGTGGAAGTTTGTGCGCCATTTAACATAGACCATATTACACAAGATTCTATTTGGCTTTAACTCTTCCCATTTTCACTAACGGGCGAAGCAATGTTATGTCTCCGCTCACTTCCACCCGGTTCAATTACATCTTGGGAGGAGCTTAAGATGGTGTTCCTTGATAGATATTCCCCACCATCGAAAATGCTTCAAAAGTGGGATTGGATAGTGAACTTTTGGCAAATGAGTGGAGAACCATTGTTTGAAGCTTGGGAAAGATTTAATGGAAAGCTAGCTCAATGTCCAAACCTTGAAGTCCCGGATAAAATGCTCCTGGAGATTTTATATAGAGTTTTTGACCCATTGAACAAAAATATGGTGGATAATATGGCGGGTGGCTTTATAATGAAATTGCATTATCTTGCAGCCTTTTCATTGATAGGTGAAGTATCAAAAAAAAATTGTGGGTGGCACACCCGTGATGCCGATGCTTGTAGGATCCCTTCTACTACCTTCGTGGTGACTAATGAGCAAAGAAAATGAGATGAGGATAATGAGAAGAATATGGCAAAGATGATGACCCAACTTGAGCTTTAAATATGTTATGGGTGAACCCGCAAAAGTGGTAAATACCGTAACATCAAAGAATAAAGATGATGAGGCAAAGAAGTTGGATAAAGAAATTTGGTACTTGGCAAACTACTCGGGGGGTTCCCGCCCCGCCTATCAAAGGCAAGATTGGAACCAAGGTTGGATGGATCATGATTGAGAGACATATTGGAGATATAAGGAGTGTGTCTATGAATGCTACATTCTTCCTCATGATAGGGCTAAGGCCAAAGAGTTAAATGTTATCAACCCCAACAAGTTCAAGATCGAAGATATTTTGGCAAGAATCGTGAGTAGAGTTGAAGTATAGAAAAAATAGTCCTTGAGTTGAAGTGTGACTTCTCTGTGCACTCCAAAATGGTGGTGTCTCACTCTGCCTCCATTAAATAATTAGAGACCCAAGTCGGGGAAATATCCACACAAATAAATGTAAGGGCTAGAGGTGGACTTCCGAGTGACACACTTGCTAACCCAAAGAATGAAGAACAAGTCCTAGCAATTGTCACTACAAGTGGAAAAGAACTTAAGGAGAACCTTAGAGGAGATGTGAGAGAAAATATTCCGAAGGTCAAGACAAAGGAGGTGATGTCTCAAAGAAGAGAGGCAAATGATAAGAAAGAGATAGATGAAAGCGATGAGAAAGGGGAGAAGTTGAAAAGCCACAAGGAGAAGCAATTGCAACCATCTAGGTTCCTCCCCCATTCCCTAAATGGTTGAATAAAAAGGAAGAGAGTGACAAATTAAGAAAATTTATGACAAAACTTAGCAATCTTTACACAAATATCACACTTCTAGAGGTGATCCAAGAGATTTCGAGATACGCTAAGTTAATGTACAAGAAGAAGCTCGTAGAGGGTTATACCCTTGAGGTTAATCATGGGTGTGGTGCTATCATGGATACCAAAGTCGCAGAAAAGAAAGATGACCCCAGAGAATTCACTATCCCTTGCACCATTGGGACTCATGAGTTTGCAAAAGCTCTTTGTGACCTTGATGCAAGCATAAACCTAATGCCCTTTTTCATCTGTAAGAAACTTGGCTTGGACACTTCTACATCGACCTTGATTCAAATTTTAATGGTGGTCCGGTCCATAAAAAGGCCGATAGGTATATTGTTTGATGTCCTTGTAAACGTGGATAAATTCATTCTTCCAGTGGATTTTGTAGTATTAGATTGTGAGATGGACCAAGAGGTACCTATAATTCTTGGTCGTCATTTCATGGCCACTGGGAGAGCCACTGTTGATCTAGAGCTGGGAGAGATGAAATTTTGGGTACAAGAAGTGAGGTCTAGTTCAAAATTTGCCAGTCAAAGAAGCAAACCTCAGAGCTCCAAGTAGTATCCATGGTGGATGTTGAAAATGAGAAAGTGAATGATGAGGGATTTGAGGACCCGTTGTGTGATTAAAAGAAGAAGGACGTCATGCCATAAAGATAACCAAGGTGCTTGGTGAAAGGTAATCCACAAATTCCACTGGAGTGGCTCATAACCTTTTTGCTATGTTCCTGTAGTGTAGATGTTGTCTTTTGCATTTGAATAACCCATGCATTTATGGCACTTTGGATTACATTGAATGAGCTTAAAATGGGAAAGTGTGCAAGTCTACTTTGAAAAGTTTGAGCAAGGAAAAATCTGTGAAAATTGAGTAAAATGCTGAACAGGGAAAAACATGGGAGCAAAAATACTCTCAGTTACCGTGATCGTGACCCCCGTGTGAGATCGCGGTTGCGCGGATGACAGTGATCACGGTCTCCTAAATGTGGTCACGGTCACTTTAGTTGTCTAACTCTTAGTTTCCACTCATTTCCCTCACACTCCCTTTCAAGATTATACTCTCAAATTTAGGCTAAATTTTGGTCAAGTTATGAGCTCTCAAACAGCCTTTTTACATATTTCTTTTGGCATCACAAATCTGGTAAGTGACATGAATTCATGCTTTTATTTGTGAAAATAGGCCATAGAGTGCATGATTAAGAAAGAGCCTAAAATTGCTAATTGTTGTACTTTACATATTGTTATATTAATTATTGGTGTAATATTGGCTGCATGATTGAGGTGCGCACAAGTGGGGAAATCTTGAGTACCCAATAGTGTGTATAAAAGGTAAACCGATGAGATATGCACACCAAGTGTTTGATAAATTGCTCAAATGAACTTTTAATAGTAATATTTGCTTTTTGAAGGGCACATTTACACACACCTGCAGCATTGTTCGCATGACTTTCATTTGCACCCATAATGTAGAGCATGCTAGCAGGCTAAAATTAGGAAAAATGTAAGCATGCAGAGCTGAAACGAAACCAGCCTAAAGTGTCGCAATTGTGGTCCTAGACTGTGACCGCGGTAATGTGAATGCGGTTCTAATTCACGATCGTGGTAACTAAGGATAGGTCCCTGCCAGGTCAAAAGTCCTGCACTTCTAATTTTTATCCAGGCAACTCAAAGAATTTTGTCCAATGAACTTTAATGATCAATATAGCAAAACTTGCATGATTAAAATGACATCGAAAGATATAATGTGTGTCTAGTGCTTTCAGGACAACCTCATGGATAAGTATAATCATATCCGATTCATTTTCCCCGAACACCACACTCACTACTACAATGATATTTTAAAGACAAAGTTGCTCTTGGAAAGAGGGATGTGTTTGGAGAATGTGCCGAAGAAACTATCGGCATTCCACGACAAACTTGAAGCCACAGGGTGGAAGTTCTTTTCCCCAGATCCATGCTTTGAAAATAAACAATGGGTCCATGAATTTTATGCCAATATCAGTGAAGTATCTTTCTTGAACCTACTCAATGTGATTATATAGATTCAGGGAAAGCCGGTGAAAGTTTGGGCTAAACAAATCAATGATGTTTATGGGCTTAAACAGGAAGACAGTAAGACACCACAAATTTTCTAAACTTAATTCATCCTTTTAGGCTTGTCAGGGGGTCTTGGACTTAGAAAATTCTAGCTAAGTTCCCAGACTTAGTTTATTTTTGCCCTTCAAAAGTTGGCAATCTTATTTCATGACCTTAATGTCCCTTAATGGTCCATATTTTTATTAATTCATGATCAGGAAGGTCAATAATTGTTCACGGACAAATTTTAGATTTTTTGAAACTAGTTTAGACCACATTTGGTGTCCCAAAATAGTGGACCAACATGATCTTCGTGCACCGCATCGCCTATCGTGTTGGTCAACATTGTTGCAGGTTTCCAGAGTCAAAATACTGAGGTTTATCTTGATCATGGCGCGATGCATCGGGTATCACGTCGACAATTTAGATTGGTTGTTGGTGCAATTAAATGGAGCGTGACAACTCTCGATTGGTTTAGGCACCTTCGAATGGATAATGGACCTCTTGATGGTATACTACCCTCTATCTATTTTTAATGTCTTTTAAGTCAGTTGATCCTGAGCTGGGGGTCTATCGAAAACTATCTCTCTACCTCTTCGGAGGTAGTGGTATGGCTGGATACATTTTATCCTCCCCAGACCCCACTATGTGGAAATTCACTGGGTATGTCATTGTTGTTGTTGTGTATTTTGAGATTCTATTCGATTTATGTCTTCTATGTTTATACTAGCCGAATCATGAAAAAATAATGATTATACATAGTTTTGGGAGGGTAATGTAATTTTTTTAATTTTGTTGTCAGATAACTTTTTGAAGTGCCATATCTTTTCCCTTATTTTTAATCTTTAGTTAACAACTTTTTTGAACATCTAAGTTGACATCTGTTTTTTCCTTTGTGTTACTGCAAAACTGTAGTCTCGTGAATATTTGTTATCAATTGTTCTTTCTGACGTTATCCTGTGCTGGTTATCAATTGATTGACTACCTCTGAAATTAGTTATGTTCTTTCTAAGTTAGTTGTTGATGTTATTTTTATTAGCGAGCTTCCTTCAAGGCAATTAATGACCTTGTTTACTTTGTGAACTTAGCTTAAGACATTTTCGTCTCAAGCTTGACATGCTATTTCCATTACATTCCAGTTTCTCTTAAAACAAGGATATTGGAAGTTGATAACTTCTAATTTAACTGGATTTCATTTATATATTTTGCTTGTAGGATAAAATATCGGAGCATCTACCTGAAGATGTGGAACTTGCTATCAGTTATAGTATTCCTTTGAAGATACTAGCTCATCCTAACGACGCCTCGGAAAAGTGTTTGGATCTTAACATTCTAGACGTGTACGTGGTTTAGGTGGTAATATTTAGGTGGACGTCTTTCTTTAACTTTTAACGTTACTATTAGAGCTATCTTTCATGAATATTTAAGTTTTGAACCTTATTTTTTGTGACAATATATTGAACAACATCAGAACTTTGATAATTATGTTTCAATCTTGTGTATTATGGTCAATTTATAAGTGAATGTCTATCGTTATTTAGGAATTAGTATTTGGCAATCAACTATATATATGCAAAAATATATATATTTTTTAAAAATCTGGGTACTTTTGCCATGCTTAAAACCGTGGCTAATTAATATACAAATAATATGTATATTTAATTTTTGCCACGGTTAAAACCGTGGCTAATTGATATGCAAACAATATTTATTTTCAAAAAGTGGGCATTTTTGCCACGGTTATAACCGTGGCTAATTTATATGATAGCAAAAAACAGAACAAATTGCCCATGCAAATGGTCATGGCTAAATTTACCCAAAATCCGTGGCTAATGCAATGTTACCATGGACACTTAAACCTTGGCTAATTTACTCGCCACGCCCTTGTTGGACACACCTGTAATCGTGGCTAACGAATCGTGGCTAAACTATTTAGCCATGGTTTTTTATCATATAGCCATGGTTTTCATGTGGCTAAAACGTATTTTTTTTTAGTGTTATCATGTATTTGTTGAAGGTTGTGTGAAATGTTTTCAAACAATTCACCGATTTAATTATACATGTCGTTTCATTAGCATTCCGGGTAACCTTGTAGTAATTTGAGTACCCCTAGGTTTGAGGTCTACAAAATTCACTCCTTGAGATACAACCCCAATTTACATTGGGTTACTTGACAACGACCGCCTCACCCCTTAATCATGGGAGTGAGTTGGGCATTATCAAAATGGCGCCGTTATCGGGGAGTGAAATACAAAATTCACTTTTGTAGTGCTATTCTTACTTGGGAATACCCGGAGTGGGGTAATTTACTTTATTTGTTATTTTTGAATATTTTGTAGGTGATCAAAGTGTGACTGGACCTATGAGAAATAATACAAGTAATTTAGGCCCCTTTGATGCCCCACTAGATGATGAGGGCCAATTAAATGAGGCGGGGGCAAGCAAGTCCAATTCGCATCCCACAAACCAACAGGAATCCAATTCGCATCCCGCAAACCAACAAGAATGGTGTGTTTCATGTGACTAGTGTTATTCTTCACATGTTATAAATGAAAGGATTATATGGGGATCAAGCATACGAGTACCCAATTGTCCATTTGAAAAAATTTGTGGAAGTTTGTGCGCCATTTAACATAACCCATATTACACAAGATTTCATTTGGCTTTGACTCTTCCCATTTTCACTAATGGGCGAAGCAGTGTTATGGCTCTGCTCACTTCCACCCGGTTCAATTACATCTTGGGAGGAGCTTACGACGGTGTTCCTTGATAGATATTTCCCACCATCGAAAATGCTTCAAAAGTGAAATTGGATAGTGAACTTTTAGCAAATGAGTGGAGAACCATTGTTTAAAGCTTGGGAGAGATTTAATGGAAAGATAGCTCAATGACCAAACCATGAAGTCCCGAATAAAATGCTCCTAGATATTTTATATAGAGCTTTTGGCCCATTAAACTAAAATGTGGTGGATAATGTGGTGGGTGGCTTTATAATGAAATTGCATTATCTTGCGGCCTTTTGATTGATAGGTGAAGTATCAAAACAAAATTGTGGGTGGCACACCCGTGATTCCAATGCTCTTAGGACCTCTTCTACTACGTTCGTGGTGACTAATGAGAAAAGAAAACGAGATGAGGATAATGAGGAGAACATGGCCAAGATGATGACCTAACTTGAGCTTTAAATATGTTATGGGTGAACCCGCGAAAGTGGTAAATACCGTAGCATCAAAGCCTTATAAAGATGATGAGGCAAAGAAGTTGGATAAAGAAATTTGGTACTTGGCAAACTACTCGGGAGGTTCCCGCCCTGCCTATCAAAGGCAATATGGGAACCAAGGTTGGACAGATCATGATCGAGAGAGAGATTAGAGAGATAGGGAACGTGACTATGACCTCTACATTCCTCTTCATGTAGTGGCAGGCAACAGGGCTAAGATGAGTAAGTTTGTTTCTAGAGTGAATGATAGTTTGGTCAATGCGTGCTGGCCCATGATGTTGATTAGTGAGATGGACATATCTAGGCTTATGATCCATGCTCAATAGATAGAAGAGCATAAGATTAAGACAAGAGAAAAGTAGAATAAGAGAGCAAGGACAGGTAGTTTCAACTTTGCTCAGCATAAGTCATAGGGTGGGAATCGTTCTTAGTTCTGCCCAGTCATCCATTACAGCTCCTTCCCTAGCCAGTTACCCAGTGTCAAAATTTAGAGACAGCAACTGGGATAGGGCGTCAGGTCCTAAACCTCAGGGCAGTGATAGCAGTGCCCGCACTCATCCTTTTTATCAGACTTGTGGTAAGAACCATTAGGGTATTTGTAGATCTAGCAACAATTTATGTTTCTTATGTGGAAACCCAGGCCACAGGGTCAGAGATTGCCCCTTTTCAGGCTTTCAGGGTTAGCGTAACCATTCTCCAGCTCAGTCCGGTCGCCTAAACCATCAAGGTGCCACTTCCAGCACCATCAGTGGGCAATGCCCAAGCAGATTTTATGCTCTTCAGTCCCAGCAGGATCAGGAAAATTCTCCTAATATAGTTACTGGTACGTTACAGATCTTTAACTTATATGTTTACTCTTTTCTAGATCTAGGAGTTTCCTTATCTTTTGTTACTCCTTATATAGTAGTTGATTTTAGAGTCAGTCCTAAAATTCTAGCGGAGTCCTTCTCAGTCTTTACCGTAATAGGTAAAACTATCATAGCCCAGCGGGTATATAGAAACTACCCGATTATGGTATCTCAAAAAGCTACATCAACAGACTTAGTCGAATTAGAGATGATTGATTTTAATGTCATTCTTGGCATGGATTGGCTTCATTCCTGCTACGCCACAATTGACTTTAGAAATAGAATTTTCTAGTTTTAGTTTCTGAATGAACCTGTCTTAGAATGGAGGGGTAGTACTTCAGCCTTCAGAGGTCATCTTGTTTCCTACCTTCAGGCACAGAAAATAATGTCTAAGGGATATGTTTATCATCTTGTTCGAGTTAAGGACACTAGTTCTGAAACTCCCAGTCTTGAATCAGTCCCAGTAGTGGGTGAATATTCAGATTTTTTTCCCAAAGATCTTCCAGGAATTCCTCCTAAAAGAGAAATAAACTTCGACATTGATCTTCTTCCAGATACTCAGCCTATATATATTCCACCATAAAACATGGCACCAGCAAAACTTAGAGAATTGAAAGAACAGTTGAAGGATCTCCTAGGTAAGGGATTCATCAGACCCAGTATGTCCCCGTGGGGTGCACCAGTTTTATTCGTGTGAAAGAAAGATGGTTCTCTTAGAATGTTCATTGATTACCGTCAGCTTAATAAAGTCATGGTCAAGAACAAGTATCCACTTCCTAGAATCGATAATTTGTTTGTCCAACTTGAGTGTGCTAGCTATTTATCTAAGATAGACCTTAGATCAGGAGATCATCAGCTCAAAGTTAGAGAATGTGACATTTCAAAAACAGCTTTCCGAACTCGGTATGGTCACTTCAAATTCCTAGTCATGTCCTTTGATCTTACCAAAGCCACAGCGACCTTCATGGAATTGATGAACTGATTTTTCAAGTAGTGCTTGGATATGTTCATCATAGTCTTCATAGATGACATCCTTGTTTACTTCCGCAGTGAGCGTGCTCATGTAGAACATCTCAAAATAGTGTTGCAGACTCTCAGAAATCATAAGGTGTTTGCCAAATTTAGTAAGTAAAAATTTTGGCTAAGGTCAGTAGCCTTCCTTGGTCATATCATTTCTGGTAATGGGATTAGAGTTGATCCTCAAAAGACCAAAGAAGTAAGAAACTGGCCTCGCCCTATCTCTCCATCAAATATCTGGAGTTTCTTGGGTTTGGCTGGCTATTACAGATGGTTTTTTTAGGGATTTTCTTCTATTGTACCCCCTATGTCCAGACTGACTCAGAAAAAAGTCAAGTTTCAGTGGTTAGATCCTTGCGAGAAAAGTTTTTAGGAGTTGAAGACTCGACTCACCTCAGCTCTAGTTTTGGCTCTTCCAGATGGTTCAGATGGGTTCGTTGTGTACTGTGATGTGTCCAATGTGAAGGTCATATCCTACGCCTCCAGACAACTTAAAACCCATGAGAAAAATTATCTGACTCATGAACTTGAGTTAGAGACCGTAGTTTTTGCTTTAAAAATTTAGAGGCACTACTTGTATGGGGTACATGTAGATGTGTTCACAGATCACAAAAGCCTTTAGTATGTATTCTCTTAGAAAGATGTTAACCTCCACCAGAGAAGTTGGTTAGAGATCTTGAAAGATTATGACATGAGTGTCCTTTATCATCTGGGCAAGGCTAATGTAGTGGACCACGCTCTCAGTAGACTTTCTATGGGTAGTATTTCTCATATTGAGGACAGTAAGAAGAAATTAGCTCAAGAAGTCCATCAACTTGCCCGACTAGGTGTTTGCTTAGTCGATTCATCTAAAGGTAGTATATGGGTTCAGCACAGTTCAAAATCATCCTTAGTTTCCAGAGTTAAGGAAAACCAAGATAGAGATCCCAGTCTAGTCAAGTTGAAAGAGTCATTCAGAGATAAAAAAGTAGAGGTCTTCTCCCAAGGGGGAGATGGTGTTTTACATTGTTAGGGTTATCTCTGTATGCCAGGTGTAGATAACTTGAGGCAGTGAATTCTTACAAAAGCGCATGGTGTGCGTTACTTGATTTAGCTAGGGGCCACTAAGATGTATCATGATTTGTGGGAGATCTATTAGTGTAATGGGATGAAGAGAGATGTTGCAGAGTTTGTGGCTAAGTGCTCTACATGTCAGCAAGTTAAGGTTTAGCATCAGAAGCCTAGTGGGTCCATGCAAGAGTTCAATATTCCCACTTAGAAGTGGGAAGAAGTTAATATGGACTTTGTGATGGGTTTGCCTTGTACTCATCATCAGCATGATTCAGTTTGGGTCATTATAGATAGGATGACCAAATCATCCCATTTTCTTCCAGTCCATACCTCTTATTCCGCCGAGGATTATGCCAAACTCTATATTAAGGAGTTGGTCAGAATACACGGTGTTCTGTTATCTACTGTTTCAGATAGAGGTACCCAGTTCACCTCTTATTTTGGGAAAGCATTCCAAAAGGGTCTAGGTACCTGAGTTTACCTCAGTACAGCCTTCCATCCCCAGACAGATGGTCAAACAAAAAGGACCATCCAGACTTTAGAAGATATATTGTGAGCGTGCGCAATTAATTTCAAGGGTAGTTGGTATGACCACTTGCCTTTGATTGAATTTGCATACAATAACAACTATCATTCAGTATTAAGATGT
The DNA here is from genome assembly GCA_030864215.1 of Capsicum pubescens. Classification (NCBI taxonomy): domain Eukaryota; kingdom Viridiplantae; phylum Streptophyta; class Magnoliopsida; order Solanales; family Solanaceae; genus Capsicum; species Capsicum pubescens. The sequence continues at coordinate 190,306,923 of CM061547.1, read as the reverse complement.
CTCCATTCAAAGCTCTCTATGGTAGGAGATGCAGATCTCCAATTGTTTGGTTCAAAGTGGGTGAGGCAACAGTAGTAGGGCCTGACTTGGTATTCCATACCTTAGAGAAAGTCTAGTTGATCAGATAAAGGTTCAAAATAGCTCAGAGTCGACAGAAATCATACGCAAATATGCATAGGAAATATCTCGAGTTTAAGATTGGTGATCATGTTTATTTGAAAATATCTCCCATGAAATGAGTGAAGAGTTTCAGGAAGAAGGGAAAGCTAAGTCCCTGATATGTCAGTCCCTTCAAAATTCTCAGTTGCTTTGGCAAGGTAGCTTATGAGCTCGATTTGCCTTCAGATCTAGCCTCAGTCCATCCAGTGTTTCATGTCTCCTTACTTAAAAAGCACATAGGTGACCCAACAATTGTAGTACCTATAGATGGCATAGATATTCAGAACAACCTCTCTTATGAAGAGATTCCAGTCGAAATCTTTGACTACCAGACTCACAGACAGAGGAACAAAGAAGTTTCTCTAGTCAAATTTCTTTGGCGAAATCAGTCCATTGAGGGGGATACTTGGGAAACAGAATAGACATAAAAACCAAGTACCCTCACCTCTTCTCCGCAAACTTAGACTCAACCTAAGGTAATAGCTTTTCTTAATGCTTATTCATTTTCATGTTCTAATTTTAGTTACAACTTGGTATTCAGTTTCATGATCAGATTCCCAAATATCAAGTCAAAGACAAAAAATACAACCACAACATAAGCATAATATAAAATGTGAAATAAAGATGATGTGATACACGAGGTTGCCACAGAATCTACATATACACCTAGAGAGTAAAGCTTTCTGATATAGGACCCATGGAGGGTTCGCCAACCTGTATATAACCAATATACAATACTAATATCCATAACTTCTCTCTGGCACTTACAGCGGTAAAAGGTTGTTAAAGATGTCATATTTTCTATCAAGAAACCAGTGTTTCTAGTATTTCCACAGTGGTACCAATATTTCATGAATGAATATGTCATGACCCAAACTAGGGCCTGGACGTGAAGGGTATCTCACGTCCATCGAGGACCAGTGACCACCCCCTTTACCTAACCAAATAATACACAATGCAACTAGCAGTGGATGAAATCCAAACATATAAAAAGATAGAAAATCAGATAACTTAAAATTATGTAAGATATCCAACCAACAACTCTCAATCCACAATAATCCACAAAACCTCTAAACTTACCAAAACCAATCCAAGTCAAGACACGCCCCCTATAATATAATCAAAAAAATAGTTTATGACAAAATTAGACCATGAAGTAATAGGCCATCCAGAAGAAGGAGGCTCACCACTTCAAGATGACTCACGAACAGTCCATGAACCACCTATCACTGCATAGAAAAAGTGAAAGTGTCTTCGATTTCTGCACCACGTGGGGATACAACATTCGGAGTCGGTTAGCAGGTTGAGCACTAGTAGTTAAAAATTATTCAATACCAATGCTCACAGTTATAAGCATACATATATATATAACATACCGGGATAAGTAACAAGGCTTAGCATGAACTTTAAAACATTAGCTTGGATTGTGTAGCATAACCATCATAATAGTACCCATGGGCTATATGGACCCTAGCTCTCACCCCCTAGTTAGCCCCTAGTGTATTTAGTCTCACGAATCAAAGAGTAATCATAAACATACATGTATATAGGACTCAACCCTCCCGATCATATATCAAGGGTGACATGAATATCCGACCATAAAGCAAGGATGGCTTTAACACCCAATGATTTAGACCCCCAACCCGGCAAATGTCATTTCCAGTATTAGTCCTCTCAGGACCTCCACTTTCATGGCGAACAACACAACCCCCTTTAAGTCCAAATTAAAAAATTTAGCGCATAACTCATTTATATAATCAAGGAGTCATTCATTAAGGAAATATCAAGTGGTATTATCATACCAACCATAGCTTTCAAGCACATGTCATTTTTCCAAATCAAACAATTAGCCAAATAGGAATTTAATCCATTAACTAACAGGACTCCAGAGTTCCAAGTAGGAACCAAACCTTTTATCCAAGTTGGACTCTAGCCCTCCTTATCCATTAGGAATCCAAAGTACCAAGTAACAACCAAATCTTTTAGCCAAGCGGGACTCTAACACATTCGCTAATAGGACTACAAAGTTTCAATTCAAAATCATCTCATGATCACCAAGACCTTCCCAAATTTATTTTAGCCATTTATGCAAGGCATTAGTTTAAAGTAGTAGGCAAAGCCAAATGATTCTCCACATTCTAAAACCAATTATGCAAGTGGGTTGAGGCTCTCATCAACTTTAATATCAAAATCCAATTATTTGGGAGCATTCACGATTCCCATTTCATTACCCTGCCCATGCACCACAATGGGTTTACAATCCTCAATTCAAAGCATTATTGTTCCATAAAAACCATGGAAAAATATTTAAACAATTATTATCCAAAACCCTCAACCCATCATTCAAAACCCACATCAAAATCATGTGAATCTCAATTTAATTCATGCCATAATTTAAAACACAACTTTAGGGAGAGAGATACATGACTTAATCACCAAGAAATTTGGAGAAGAAACAACCCTTGAAACCTTAAAGACCAAACTCTTGAAACCATAGCTTTGTCTTTGAATGGGGAATTTGAGAGAAAAGAGATAGAGAACAATTATTTGAGTAATAGGGGGTTATAGGCCCCATAGAGTATTTCAGATTGTGGGTCTCAATTGGGGAAAGAGGGAAATGTCTAAAGGGCCCTTAATAAATATCTTAAAATTTATTTCAAGTGACGACGGGTCTCCCTACGACTCATAAGGATGCACTATGAATCATCACTATGAGTTGTAGTATAGACAGTAACTAAAGGACCCCTCTCTGGTGATCCTATGACTCACACCACATAACTCATCAAGTGACCCTATGACTCATAGGGTCCTAATTGTTATCCAGACAGAACATTTGGGACAAACACTGGTCAACTATGATTTACACTATACGACTCGTATAGAGTCTTGAGGACTCATTGGGCTCAAGTCGTAACCAATGAAGAAACAAAGGCATCTTTTACTAGCCAGGCTACGGTTTGGGTCATATGAACTGTCAAGACACCTTACGACTGGTAAGGTGAGTCATTACATGGGCAGTAAGCTCAAAAGTCAAGAAATTTTTAGGGACTAAAATCTGGGGTGTTATAGAATATGATATGAGGATGTTATTCTCACAACCAACCAAAATGAGAATGTCTAATGTCAAACCAATAAACCAACCAAGTAAGCCAAAATCCACCCAAATCCACCAACCATCCATGATTCAATATAATCCAGAACCCACCAAGTAAAATAGTTTAGAAATTGTCATTAATACCACATAATTCCTAAAATTTAGTTTTTTCTAACCAAATAGAGTGTTACCAACATACATATCTCATTACTAGGCCAACAATATTATATATGACCCCATACAATCACACATAGCAAATAATATTTCAAAACCACTGGATATTATCTACATAGGCCCCCCACAGGCACATAAATCACCCAACAGATTATCTAAGATACAACCCAGTACCCTTATCATGTTTTTACATTATTATTAACTACCCAACCCATCTAAAGAAACTTAAGCCATAACCTACCTCAAATGCTGAACTGAAATGACTAAGCCTTTATAGCTGAGCTTTCACCTCATGTATGGGTCCAAAATAAACTAAAACATACAAATAGAGAATCTATGCATCAAAAGAAAGCCATTGATATCCATGTTGTCCACTTTCAAATCGGGGTCAAAACAAATCCCCGAAATGGGTTTTTAAAAAATAAGGGAAAACCAAAATTTTTGTCCAAAATATATTTTCCATGATTAAAGGAACTCATAGAAGAAAACCCAAGAGAAACAAGTTGAAACTAGGGTTCAAATAAAAGAAAATACATTTTTTAGGCCTTCCGAAACAAAATACCCAAATTTCGTTTATAAATCCGCATTTAAACAAGATTTAAAAGATAAAGTTGAAGAAAAATAGTTGAAATAGGTATTTTGGAGCTTACACAAGATTGTAAATGGAAGGAACTGCTCAAAAGCTCAAAAACCCAAGCTCCAAGTATAAAAAATTGTGAAAAAGGCAAACAAGGGGTATTTAAATAGACTAGTGTTGCTAAAGAGGACAATGGGCCACTTTAGCGGTCGGCGCTAAAGAACCCCAGGTACTGATAAAGCAGTACCCACGCATGACAATCCACTAAACCAGACCCTAAGCCACTTTAGCGATGAGCGCTTAGGCGCCCAAGTTACTGCTTTAGCGATATATGCTAGGCGGCCAAGCCCGCTTTAGCGCCAAAGGGCTACTAAAGCACCAAAAGGGCCACTTTAGTGATCACACCGTAGTTGTGCACCGGCTGAAAACTTGGAGAATTCCAAATCTCCGCGAACCCCTCGAGATTCATCCAGAATTTTGAGAACCTAAATGGACTATCTACCCAATAAAAATCAATGCTCCAGACTCAATGGCGATATCAAATTTTTGAAAAGACGTTTTCACAAAGTTGATCCCCAAAACCCAATTTAACAACTTTCCAAACCAACAGTCAAAATAAGATATAAAATCCATAAAACCAATCCAACTACGTTACCAACCTAAAATTAATATTCTAGGCCTACCGACGCAATTTGTTTTGCCATCCTACGCATAGATCAATAAATGTTGCCCAAAGTCAACTATTAGGCTTTTTAAGCCACCAGAAACCACAATTTCACATATTTCACACCGAAATGCATTGGGAACTATGTCAAATATCCCCACACCCCATAAATACAAAAATGCAACCACGGGAGGGGTAAATTGGTCAAATAAATCAAAAATAAATATTTAACAAAAATCACCAAAATTAAGTCGTTACATCATTCACCACTAAAAATCTAGTTCTTCATCGAACTAAAGGTAAGGGAAATACCTGAAGTAGAAAAAAGTTGGGGATAAATACTAGGTTTGTCAGACTCAACCTCCCAAGTAGACACAACTACAGGCCGATGCCTCCACTATACCTTAACTACTAGATGTCTCTAAAACACGATGTCTCACATCTCTATCTAAAAAGGATATGGGCTGCTCAACAAAAGACAACTGCTCATCAAGCTGAACTGATTCCCAAAAAATAACATGAGACTCATCTGGAATGTAATGTTGAAGCATGGAAATATGAAAAACATGATGAACAACTGATAAATCTAGGGGTAAAGCCAACTCATAAGACACATCACCAATAGTTTGATGGATCTCAATAGGTCTAATATACATGGGTATAAGCTTGCCCTTCTTTCCATACCTCAACATACCCTTCATAGCCATCACCCGAAGGAAGATACGATCACCAACACAGAACTTCAGCGCACGAAGCCTATAGTCTGCATAACACTTTTACCTACTTTAAGGAACTTGAAGTCTATCCTAAATTACCTGTGTTCTATCTAAGGACTCACAAAGTAAGTCCATACCTCAAGGTTTATTCTTAGATATATCAAACCAACCAATTGAAGAGCGACAATGTCTGCTATACAAAGCCTTGAAAAGATTCTTCTCAATACTGGAATGATTGCTACTATTATACGAAAATCTATAAGGCTAGATGCTACTCCCACTGGCCTCTAAAGTCTATCACACATGCGTAAAGCATATCCTCCAAAATCTAAATAGTTTTCTCTAATTAACCATTGGTCCGAGGGTGAAATATTATGTTAAGATCAACCCAGGTACCCAACTCCTCCAAAAAATCTTCCAAAAGTAAGATGTGAACACTGAACCTCGATCTGAGATGATAGACACTAGCACCTCATAAAGATGCATAATCTCATGAATATAGATACGAGACAACCTCCCAACACTGAAAGAAACCTATATTGGAATAAAATGGGGAGATTTGGTCAATCTATCCACAATGACCCAAACACTATCAGAACCACGAGAAGTGCGAGGAACCTAGTCACAAAGTTCATAGTGATCCATTCCTATTTCCACTCAAGAATCGGTAACCTATGAAGGAAACTACCACGTCTCAAATGCAAGACCTTCACCTTCTGGAAACATAGGCAATGAGCTAAAAAATTTGCTACATCCTTCCTCAGACCATCCCACCAGTAATGTTCTCTCAAATCACAATACATCTTAGTCACTCTTGGATAATGAGATTCCTCTAAAATTAGACTAATCCAATCACCCACTCTCGGTATATAAACTAATCCACCAATCCTCAAGACACCATCTAGATCAAGCGAGGCTTCTCTAGCCTCACCAATCAACAAACTGATGAGCCCAAATCTACTCCATCAAAAGAAGACCTAACCTTCATGAATGAAAAAACACACCTAAGTGTCAAAATATTAAACCTAACCATCTGGTTAGCTAAAGACTGAGCCTTTAGTGGCAAAGGCGTCTCCTGGATCAAAAGATGCACCAAGCTACCCAAACTAATCATCTTCCAGCTCAAGGAAACTGCAACTACATTAGCCTTTCCCAGATGATAGAGAATAGTCAAATCATAATCCTTAAGCAACTCAAGATAACGATGATGCCTCATATTAAGATCTCATTAAGTGAATAAATGTTGAATGCTATGATGATCTAAGAAAATTTCACAACATACTCTATATAAGTAGCATCTCCACGACTTAAAGAAAAAATAATCGCACAAAACTCCAAATCAAGGGTATGGTAATTCCTCTCATGGGGCTTTAAATAACGATAAGAATAAGTAATTACTTTACTGTAATGTCCAGAATCTGATACATGAAATGCTACATGGTGCTCATGACCCCGAAGGACCACAAGCTAACCCATGACTGATATCTATACCTGAGCACTATACAATATACTGTATAAATGCAGAATAAAAGGTTGAAAGACCATAAGGTTCAAATATATAATAAAACATAACATCTAGAAATAAGGTATATCAATACCAAAACTGAATAAACTGTTTGAACATACTCGTCTGAAAGCCTCTAAACTATCTGAAAACTGTGGAGTTGATGGGACACATCCCCAACTAACTCCGTCTGCTAAAACTAAAATAATGAAGTAATGAAATAATCATTCTATCCTCAAATGATGAGGAATCACTACAAATCTACTACTGCTGGCTGAATCTAAAGCTAAGTGAGATCGGGAACTTGAGTGTCCGAACCTATGGTATAAAATACCATAGAAAAGAAGAAAAGTATGCGTCAGTATATCTGAATGTACTGGTAAGCAAAGTGAGGCAGGCTGAATGCATTGGGTTCATATGCATTAACAATACTAACTGACTGAAAAACATAAACGTGAGAATACATGAATGAATACGTAACTGTAAATAAGATCATGATAATTCTGACTACTGAGTCTGAATACTGATAAGATGAGTTTTGCATAGCTTATATACTATAAACTGAGTGACTTTGTATGATAGTCCTAATTCTAATGGAACTAGCTGAGTTCCGTACTGAATTGAGTGACTGTATCTGACAGTCCTGAATTTGAAGAACTATCTGAGTTCTTTTACTAAGACTAAGACTAAGACTGTGGGAAGTAATCATCTAACCGACATGCCCCAAATTTGAATTGGTTGGGTCCACCCTATAACCCCAGCTGGAAGGGTGTCAGTATCGTGCCATGGATAAAGACAAGCTATGAGTTAACCCTCTCTGACAGGGAGGTCTTTTGTCAACCCCTTCTATTAGGAAACTCAAATAAGATGTATAATCCCTAGGCTCATAGGGGTACATCTCAGCCTACATTGTCTACGTAGTTCTGGAATGCAAGGATTGCTTCTAAGGATCACACCCTCTACTGGATGACAGGTGAGCCCTCATCCCTGGGTTCACTCGGTGCTGAATCTTACTCCCAATTGAATAAACACTGAACTGATTTCCTAGTTCATACTAGGCTTGACTGGGCTGTCACTGATCGTGTTACTGACTGAACTAGACTGATTTCACTAAGTTCTATTAACTAATGGAATACTACTGAAAATAACTGACTGAGATTACTGAGATTACTGAGTATTGTGAAGGACTGAACTGATACTGAATTTACTAAGTTTTTCTAAGTCATGTGACAGACTGAATTCTAATGATCATGGCTTGACTGAGAGTATATTGAAAACTGACGTTGGCTCTAGGCACACAGCTAAATTGTCGGGTAAAAGTACTCCCAAGACTCGATAGCACGAAACTAACAAGACATGACACTTGTTTGAACACATAACCATAAACTATAATTCATAATACAATTATTGATGGATTTCATAAAGCAGTTGATATTCATAATCTTGTAAATGGATTGGAATACATTCAAACATATCATAATTTCACAATTCTAGTCTCATGAGCATTCCATCAAATAACTATAACACATAGATTTAGCATGGGAGTCATTTTGAACATCTAGTTGTAGCGTAAGTTCATCATTTAGATCAAAAAAGGGTCATAAAACACAATTCTACTCACTTAGGCATTTTATCAAACACATGGGATGCATATACTTAGGATTGGGCATGAATACTAAACAATTATATCATGGCTACTTCAATAAACTCAATTTCATGAAATTCAACCCATATGCTAACATAATATCAAGGAATACATAAAGATTCCATCATGAAAACCATAAAAATCAATAACATGGATACAATTTCAATCCACAACATGAACATCATTATTTAAGCTTTAAAAAAATGGTTTCTTGAACTCCAAGGATGAAAGGGATCCTTGCATGAATACTTTACATACCTAGGTGGATGATTTCTTGAAGATTGATGGAGGAAATCTTGAATCCTTGGCTTGAAATTGATCACCTAGGGTTTCTTGTTCTTGAGTAATTATGGAATAAGGAATGTATTTATCAAAAGAGGGCTAAATTTCGTGTTTATGAGGGCTAAAGGTCGAGGAAAATGACCTAATTACCCTTAAGGACGTGGTCATTTAATGACTAAAACTGGGCACAAACGCGTTGAGCGACGTGGTGCATCAATGGCATCGACACGATACTCGACGCGTCGTGCCAAGCCTCAGTACTTTTGGCTTTGGCAACCTGCAACAATGTTAACCAACGCGATAGGCGACGCGACAAGCCAATATCACATTGGTCCACTATTTTGGGACCCCAAACATGGGCTAAACGAGGTCTAAAAAATCCTAAACGTGTTTGGGAACACCTATTGACCTCCCTGATCATGAATTAGCAATAATACCGACCATTAAAGGACATTAAGGTCACGAAATGAGATTGTCAACTTTCGATGGCCAAAAATAAACTAAGTCTGGAAACTTAGTTAGAATTTTCTAAGTCTTGGACCCCCTTGACAAGCTTAAAGGACTGAATTATGCTTAGGAATTTTTGTGGGGTCTTACAATATCTCCTCTTTCTTGGAAACATTTATCCTCAAATGGGATTGACTGAGATGGGAGAAATGATAAGCTAAAGTACATACTGAACATGAACAACTGAAACATGAGTACATAACTGATATGACTGATAAGATGAATGTATTATACTGAACATGCATATCCGATGCATAAATAGCTGACTCAATGAATACATGACTGGGATTATTACTAAGCTGAATTTATCAAGCTGAGCATGCATATCTAATGCGTGAATACATGACTGAACTGACACATTAACATATGACTAAATTTGCAATGGTAATTGATACCTTATAATGGGAATCTAAGTATGAAACTGAATACCAAGTTTGTAATGGAATCTAAACATTGAACTGAGTGAATTCATGGAAGACTGTTACCTTAAACCAAAAATACTGATGAACTCGAGATCACTTACTTGGCACGAATAAATGGGAACATGGGAACATATCTGAGCCTGAAATGTGGTATATAAACTGAATACCGTGATCTGAACTGAGCACCTTGAATACGTGGATTGCGGCAGAGGTCGGAGTTTGAGGGTCAACTTATAAGTACCCCTTACTCCTAACTGTATTTATTATAAGGAGAGAGAGTGAAATACTTATTTCATGAAAGTTTGGGGGATTATAGTGTATCTCCCCCTTGGGACACTAAGTCCCTCGAAGAATACTAATTTTACTAAGATACTAAGGAAAACTAGGGTGATGCGTAAGGCCTACGAATTGAATTGTGACTGAATATCTGGGATCTAAAACTAAGGCGTGATACATGAACTAAGCTGAGCATGCATCTACCTGGTTTGTCCATCTTAGAATGATCACATTTGTGGGACTCCGAATAGTGCGACTAGATGGAATGAAGGGAAACCACAACATCTGAACTTGTTCGACTGACTGTTATACTGAATTACTAGCTGCTTAAACTAACTCATACTAAAAATGATCCTTTACTAAAGTACTTCTCTGGCACTTTTTCAACTATACTCTTCACCTTAGTACAACACGTCACTCGAGACTACTGAAAATATTCACATGGGTATTGAGCACGACTACTTAAATATACTGCTCATCTGATTAACTGAAGGACTAATAACAGAATGTTGGGTCTGCAAGACTTAACTAAACTTAGTCTGAATAACTGGACTAAAACTGTAGAGTATAATGCATAACTGGGTAACATGAGGTAACTGAGCATGAGTGAGTGAAAACTATATTACCTTAAGCATGCAAGATCAGGCGTTTAACATATTTCAGAAACATTCTGTAAACTGGGGTACTAAAATACTAATAACTAAGTAACTGATGGCCATATGCTATGGTCGGGAAATACTGAAACTAAACCCAGTTATTGAACTAATTACTGGGGTAGGACTGGGACTGAGATTGTAGCTAAGACGGTAATTAACACTATAACCATAACTAAGATTGTAACTAAAACTGAATGATAGTTTCTGCTAACTGAGGTTTAGACTAGTATTGAAGTACTGAATTTTGATGGCTAAGTAACTGATAACTGAAAGTCATGTCCCTGTAGAACTATCTAAGTCCTTTACTGAATATTGATTACTAAACTAATGTTGTAACTGAGGCCTGAGGGACAGAACACCAACACCACGAATTCATCGAGGGATCTAAACTGAGAGTATACGTGACATAATCTGAGTTTGGCTGATCACTAGGAGTGGAGCATGAGTCATGAGTTGTATGACCTGAGCCTAGAATTTTTGTGTTCATGAGACATGATTCGTAACACTGGGAGAACTAGAACTCCTCATACTAAGAGCTTGAAACACATACTATTTTATGAAAAATGCGTGGATATAAGCTATATTCGTGGGACTGAAATGTAAAGCATGCATAAGTACCGTGATGGTTGAAGTAAAAAACTTTGTAATGAGGTAGGAATGGGTCGGGAATCATCTTTCCTTATGGATTTCCTACACATACTGGCATTACTACTAGAACCTGAAGGCCTAACTTTCTGAGATATCATAATTGGATAGTCCCTGTATACCTTCCGGGCTATCATAGGCTGACCCAATAAGTGGAGACTGAGAAAGGTCCTATTAACATTTGGTCTGACCTTAAAGTTTCCTATGTAAAGAGTTACAAAAGAAAAAGAAGCTCCTCAATCTGAAGAAATGTGAATAAGTAAATGAGGGATCGATAACATACCAGTGGCTATATTAGGAGAATTTTCCTAATTTTATTGGGACTAAAGAGCATAGAGTCTATTTGGGCACTGCCCACTAATAGCACTGGAATTTGCGCCCTGCTGATTCAGGCAATTAGACTGGGCTAAAGGATGACCGTGCTGACTTCGAGGGATGGGTTTAGGACAGTCTCGGACCTTATGACCTGACTTGTCATATCCGAAACACACATCACTGCCAGCTCTATACACCTCCTTATGATACTTACCACACTCTTTGCAAAGCAGATTAGTAAAACTCCTGCTCTCACTACCCTAGGATTTACAGGTTGGCGCCCCATCCCTATGATCATTTCTGAACTTTGGTACTGCCACACTAGCTGAGGATGGAACTGGGACTGAAAACTTCTGACTATGTCGAGAATGGTTACCACCCTGCTACCCTGGCTGAGAAAAACTATAACTACCTATTCTGGCTCTCTTATTCTCTCTCTTCTTGGTCTTAATCTTTTGCTCTTCAATTTGTTGAGCATGGACCTTAAGCCTAGATATGTCCATCTCCTCAATCAACATCACAATCCTGTACACCTTAACCACTCTACCTGATACCTTGGACACAAACTTGCTTATTCTGGATCTACTATCTGTTACTACATGGGGAGCATACCTGACTAACTGAGTAAACTTGAGGGAGTATTATTTTATGCTCATTCTACCTTATCTGAGATTGATGAACTCTAATGCTTTGGCTTGTTTATGCTCTAGGGGAAAGAATCATTCTAGAAAGGTAGTAGCAAACTCTTCCCACTCTATGGGCTCTGGCATCTGTACCTCGGTCTACCTTTCAATGCTTAAACCATGTATGAATGAACTACATCTTGTATCTAATAAGCGGCTAACTCAGCACTCTCACTGGAAGTCACTCCCATGATATCTGTGACTTTCTGAACTTGGTCGAGGAACTCCTGTGGATCTTTTTCGGATTTAGAACCTGAGAATAGGGGAGGATTCATTCGGGTGAAGTCCCAAATCCTAGCTACAGCAGAATTGGACACTGAGTTGGTTGGAACAGTAGCTGGCCGTTCATTCTGAGCTATGACTGACTTGGCTAGAGTAGTGAATACAGTCCTGAATTTTGCATGGGAGACATGCTCGTCCAGGGGATCTGCCTGAACGTGCTGAGGGGCTGACTGATTTTTGTTTCTTCTTTTGGGAGGCATGTTCTGTAAACTTAAAGGGAGAAATAAATTGGACTGAGAGTTAAATTTGAGCTCATGCTCACTGGCACGACATGAATACTGAAAGAAGGAAAACTATTCCTAAAGCCTCTTATAGCCTCTTGTACATAAATATGGAGCACAACACACCCATGCTCAAGACTTTACTAGATGTGGATTTTGAGACTTCCTAGGACTCTATTGAACCTTAGGCTCTGATACCAAGTTTGTAACGCCCCAAATCTAATACCTGAAATACTACACAGTGCTCATAACCCCGAAGGACCACAAGATAATCCATGACTGATATCTGCACCTGAGCACAACATAATATACTGTATAAATGCGGAATAAAAGGCTGAAAGTCTATAAGGTTCAAATATCTGATAAAACATAACATCTGGAAATATGGTATATCAAAACCAAAACTAAGTAAACTATCTGAAATACTAGTCTGAAAGCCTCTAAACTATCTGAAAACTGTGGAGTTGATGGGACATGTCTCCAACTAACTCCGTCTACTAAAATTGAAATAATGAAGTAATGAAATAATCATGCTATCCTCGAATGATGAGGACTACTATAAATCTACTGCTGCTGGCTAAATCTGAAGCTAAGTGCGATTGGGAACTTGCGCGTTAAAACCTATGGTATAAAACACCATAGCATAGAAGAAAAATATGCATTAGTACGTTTGAATGTACGGGTATGCAAAGTGAGGTAGGCTGAATGCATGGGGTTCATATGCATGAACAATACTACATAACTGAATAACATGAACATGAGAATACATGCATGAATACATAACTGTAAATAAGATTGTGATAATACCGACTACTGAGTCTGAATACTGATAACATGAGTTTATCATAACTGATATACAGTTAACTAAGTGACTGTGTCTGACAATGCTGATTCTGATGGAACTAGCTATGTTCCGTACTGAACTGAGTGACTGTACCTGACAATCCTGAATCTAAAGAACTATCTGAGTTCTTTTACTAAGACTAAGACTGAGAGACTGTGGGAAGTAATCATCTAACTGACATGCCCCGAATCTGAACTGGTGGGGTCTAACCTATAACCCCAGCTGGAAGGGTGCCAGTACAGTGTCACGAGAAAGACAAGCTGTGAGTTAACCCTCTCTGACAGGGAGCTCTTCCATCAACCCTTCTTAGTAGGAAAACTTAAATTTGATGTATAATCCCTAGACTTATATAGGTACATCTCAACCTACGTTGGCTACATAGTTCTGGAATGCAAAGATTGCTTCTAAGGATCACACCCTCTACTGGCTGACAGGTGAGCCCTCATCCCTGGGTTCACTCGGTGATGAATCCTACTCCCAACTGAATAGACACTGAACTGATTTCCTAGTTCATACTAGGCTTGACTGAGCTTTCACTGATCGTGTTACTGACTGAACTGGACTGATTTCACTAAGTTCCATTGACTGATGGAATACTACTGAGATCTGATAACTTACTGAGATTACTGAAATTACTGAATACTGTGAAGGACTAGACTGATACTGAATTTACTGAGTTTTCCTGAGTCATGTGACTGACTGAATTCTAAGGATCATGGCTTGACTGAGAGTATATTGAAAATTGATGCTGGCTCTAGGCACACAGCTAAATTTTTGGGTACAAGTACCCCCACGACTCGATAGCATGAAACTAACAAGACATGACACTTCTTTGAATACATAACCATAGGCCACAATTCATAATACAATCATTGGGGTATTTCATAAAGCACTTGATATTCATAATCTTGTACATGGATAGGAATGCATTCAAACATATCATAATTTTATAATTCTAGTCCCATGAGTATTCCATCAAACAACTATAAGACATAGATTTAGCATAGGAGTCATTTTGAACATCTAGTTGTAGCCTAAGTTCATCATTTAGATCAATAAAGGGTCATAAAACACAATTCTACTCACTTAGGCATTTTATCAAACACATGGGATACATATACTTAGGCTTGGGCATGAATACTAAGCAATTACGTCATGGCTACTTTAATCAACTCAATTTCATGAAATTCAATCCATATGCTAACATAATATCAAGGAATACATAAAGATTCCATCATGGAAACCATACAAACCAACAACATGGATACAATTTTAATCCACAACATGAACTTCATTATATAAGCTTTAAAAAATGGTTTTTTGAACTCCAAAGATGAAAGAGATCCTTGGATGAACACTTTACATACCTAGGTTGATGATTTCTTGAAGATTGATGGAGTAAAGCTTGAATCCTTAGCTTGAAATTGATCACCTAGGATTTCTTGTTCTTGAGCAATTGCGAAATAAGGAATCTATTTAGCAAAAAGAGGGCTAAATTTCGTGTTTATGAGGGCTGAAAGTCGAGGAAAATAACCTAATTACCCTTAAGTATGCGGTTATTTAATGACTAAAATTGGGCACCGATGCATTGAGCGATGTGGTGCGTCAATAGCACCGACACGATACTCAATGCGTCGTGACAAGACTCAGTACTTTTGGCTCTGGCAACCTTCAACAATGTTAACCAACGCGATAGGCGACGCGGCGCGCTAAGATCGCGTTGGTCCACTATTTTGGGACACCAAACGTGGTCTAAATGAGGTACAAAAAATCCAAAACTTATCCGAAAACACCTATTGACCTCCCTGATCATGAATTAGCAAGAATACCAACCATTAAAGGACATTAAGGTCGTAAAATGAGATTGCCAACTTTTGAAGGACAAAAATAAACTAAGTCTGAAAACTGAGCTAGAATTTTCTAAGTCTGGGACCCCCTTGACAAGCTTAAAGGACTAAATTAAGCTTAGGAATTTTTGTGGGGTCTTACATTTCCCCTCCTGCATCAACATAGAACCTAACCCAATACCAAAAGCATCACAGAAGACAGTAAAACCTACATACTCCTTGAGCAATATTGGGATAGGGCTGAAGTCAACAAATTTTTGAGCTTTTAAAAGCTTGCCTTATAAGCATTGGACCACTGAAAGGAAATCTTCTTCTGAGTCAACTTGGTCAATGAGGCTGCAATAGATGAAAAACCTTAATAAAATGCTGATAGTAACTGATAAATGAATGAAACTCCAAACCTTAATAGGAGATTTAGGTATATCCTAACTAAGAACTATTGCAATATTGGTGGAATCAACCATAATACCATCTTTGGTCACCACATGAACCAAGATAGAGATCGACTCTAATCAAAACTCACACTTAGAGAACTTAGCATACTACTTCTCATCCCTTAATCTCTGGAGCACAATCTATAAATGCTCATCATGATCGGCCTTATTCTTGGATTAAATCAAGATATCATATATAAATAAAATAACAATGGAGTTGAGATATGGTCAAAATATTGGGTTCATAAACTGCATAAATATGACTAGGTCATAGGTCAACTCAAAGGATATGACCAAGATCTCATAATGACCATACCGAGTCTAAAAGATTATCTTCAGAATATCAGATGCTCTAATCCTCAATTGGTTATACCTAAACCTCAAATCAATCTTTGAAATTACTGAAACACCCTGAAACTGATCAAATAAATCATCAATATGAGGAAGAGGATACTTATTCTTAACTGTCAGCTTGTTCAATTGCTGATAATCAATGCACATATGCATAGAGCAATCCTTTTTCTTCTTAAACAAGATAGGCTTACCCCAAGGTAATACACTAGGTTGGATAAATCCCTTATCCAAAAACTCTTACAGCTGACCCTTTAATTTCTTTAACTCTACAGGGGCTATCCTATAAGGAGGAATAGAAATAGGCTTGGTGCCCAGCTCAACATTAATGGTAAAGTTGATATCATGATTTGAAGACATACTAGGCAAATCAGTATGGAAGACATCCATGAACCACACAAAGAGAATCCAAAAAAGGAGGGGGAACAATAATAGTATCATGAATATGAGCCAAATAAGATAGACATCCCCTCTTACCTAAATAAAGATCCTGAAGGAAAGATATAACTCTCTTGGGTTTGAAATAAAGCACACCATTCCAAGATATCCTTGGCACACTCGGTGAAGCTAAAGTCACAATCTTGGCATAACAATCTAGAATAATATGATAAGTAGCTAACCATTCCATACCCAAGATGACATCAAAATCTATTGTATCTAATACAAATGATCTACCTAAGTCTTAGGCCTAACAAAAGTCACCATACAAGATCAGTATATCTGATACACCACTAAAGAGTCTCTAAAGGGTATATATATGAATATGAACATCAAGAGGTTCACAAGAAGAATCAAAACCCAAAGAAAAATATGTAGACACATAGGAGAAAGTCAACCCAGATCAAATAACATAGATATAGATCTAATAAAAAATGAAAGATACCTATGATGATGGAATCGACAGCCTTTCCTATGGCCTGGAAAGTATAGCATAACACTAACCAAATCTAGTACCTGGTTGAGTAGTCCCGCGACCAACACTACGGGCACCACTACCTATACCTCTCGCATCTCTAGTAGAACCTCTACCTCTCATAGCTGATATAGGGGTATCTCTAAGAACATGGTAGGGATAGTCCTTGCCCACATGGCCAGTCTTATCACACACATAGCAAATATTATAACCCATCTCAAAGAAAAAAGGTACGGTTAAACTAGGATGACCACCTGAAGTCGCTGGACCAAAAGACCCACTACATGAACTCTACAAGCCTTCTTGCACTAGTCTGTAATAATACATATGGAAGACTCAAGAATCTCTACCTCGAGGGGTGTGACCTCTGAACTCACTCGAATGGTGCCTCTTCTTATTACCTCCTTTAGATGCTCGAAAAATAAAGTCAGTTATTTTAGTATGATCTACTATACTCTAAAATGATGCTCCATACACTACCATCTGAGTCATAGAAAGGTGAAGAAAAACATCCAACCCCTTCATAAACTTTTGACTCTTCTCATACTCAGTGGCAATACTAGTATAAAAATATCTCAACAAGGCATGGAATTGTGCCTCATACTCTGCAATAGTCATGATGCCCTGCTCCAAATGATCAAACTCATCTTGCATTTGTTCCCTCACATTGAAAAGCATAAATCTATCCAAAAAGTCCTCTATAAACTAAACCTAAGTTATCTATGGTGAACCAAGAGGTCAGCAACCAATAAGTGACCTCCACCAATCCCTAGCTAAATCTCATAACTGGTAAGTAGTACAAGTAACCCCATCGAACTTGATAAAACCAAGATTATGTAACTTATCTAGACAATCCATCAAGAACTCATACACACCCTCACCTAACGCACCATTGAACCTAGGATGACCCAAATGAGTAAATCTCTCAAACCTCTTCTAATCTACAAAAGATATAGTTGTACTCGTAATAATAGGAGGCATAGTAAATCTAGCTGGCTGAGAACCCATCTAAAGAAGCATAATAGAAGAAGGCTGAACTCCAGGTCTAGAAAAAACATACTCAGACATAGGCACTGAAGGAGGAACTATATTTAGAGTTTATAGAGTACTTGTAAGAAGATGTCGGTCTAATAAGAGGATCTATACTCAGAACCAAAGAACACCATAAGTAGGCTCTAGCACAGACGGAGGTACAACCCTCGGAGATGGAGGAACACAAGGTGTACTTTAGGGAGCACCTTCTAAATGACTTAACAAACAAACTAGTAACCCCCCCTTCCCCCAAGACTGGGGTAGACGAACTCAGTGGAACTAAAGAAGACTTATATCTCAAACATGATCCTATAAAGTCTCAAGGGATATCTCCTAGTGTTATCTCTGAATGGGGTAGATCTTCATGTCCATCCTCCATGCTAAGCCCAACCATGACTAGCAACTTGACCTCTATACTGGGATTTCTCCTCAGATAAACAATTAGAATATCTAGCCTCACTAGATTTAGTCCTCAGCATCTACATAGAAAGAGTGAAAATAAACTTAGAATACAAGGTATGATAGATCCGTACAATGTAGAATGAAATAAGGGAAGTTTTCTACAAACATCTGATAGCCTCTCAAAGATAAATACAAATATCTATGTACTGATCTACAAGACTCTATTAGACACCTTATTTTTATACTGTTAAGACCAATGAAAACCTAGATGCTCTCAAACCAATTTGTCATAACCCAAAAACCAAGGGTTATAATGGCACTTATCGCGATAAGCCTTGACAAATATGACTATCACCTAAACTGATAAATGAGAAAACAATGTCAAACTAGGGAAAAACCCTATAACAGAGTTGAACCAAACATATATATATGTATAGTAAAAGTGAAAATAAAATAAAGACACCAACCAAATCCCAAAACTTAGTTTCACGGTGTAAGAACTAACTAGTACAACTCGAGGTCAAAATACATAAGATATCTAATAGGAGTGAAACTTTGTCTCTAAATATAAGTAAGACATAACCTAGATAATAAAAGGTAGAAGTAAACTATGGATATATAGATCAACTTCTACCTCGAGCCTGCTCCAAATATCACCTAAATCAACTATTTGTATAGCCCACTCGTACCTAGATCTACACCAAAAGGGTGTAGTAGGGATTAGTATGATCCACTTGTGTTCAATAGGTATCATAATTTCACTGAGTAAAGTAGAAAATAAAGCATATAAACATAAACTTTTGGCACGTCACTTGTAATTAAAAAATGTCCTAAATGGTAGCTCACACCATCTCAACTAACAATTCAACTATAAAAAAAATATTGGTAGGGAAATAAGGACAAGTATATGCATACATCAAATATAAGTATGAGAAGGTAGAACAAATGGACAGATATCGAGTTAAAGATAGAAAATATAATTTTAGGCCTTCGTTCCCCAAATTCTACTTTTAAATTCATGTTTCAATAAGATTTAACTGATAAAGTTGAATAAAAATAGTTGAAATAGGTATTTTGGAGCTTACCCATGCTTGGACAAGAAAGAAATTGCTCAAAATCTCAAAACCTCAAGCTCTAAGTTTCAAAAGTGGTGAAAAGGCAAAAAGGGGTCTTTAAATATACCAGGTGCTGCTAAAATAAATAATTGGATACTTTAGTAATCGGCACTAAAGTGGCCAGCTGCTGCTAAAGTGGTACCCATGCCATGTGATCCACTTTAGCGACGAGCGCTAAAGCGCCTAAGTTACCACTTTAGCGGCATCTACTAGGTGGCCAGGGCCACTTTAATGTCAAATGGCTACTAAAGCAACCTATGCTAAAGTGACCAAAGGGCTACTTTAGTGGTGACACCAATAGTTGTGCACCATCTGGAGACTTGGTGAATTCTAAGACTCTGTGGACCCCTTGATATTCATTTAAAATCTCGAGAATGCATATGGACTAAGCTACCCTATCAAAATCGATGCTTCAGACTCAATGGCAATATCAAATTTTTGGAAAGATGTTATTTTCAGAAAGTTCATCCCCAAAACTCAATTTTATAGCTTTCCAAATCAAGGGTCAAAATGAGATATAAAAGCCGTAAAACCAAACCAACAATGTTACCAACCTAAAATCGACGTTTTGGGCCTGTTGGCATAGTCTATTTTACCATTTGATGCACAAATTAATAAATATTGTTCAAAGTCAACTATAAGGCTTTTTAAGCTGACAAAAACTACAATTTCACATATTTTACCCTAATATGCATTGGGAACTATGCCAAATATCCCCACACTACAAAAATACCACAGTGCAACCATTGAAAGGGGTGAAATAATTAAATTACATAGAAATAAATATTGCACAAAAATTACCAAAATCAAGTCGTTATATGTTTTCTCTCTTATAGCAAGGAAGTTGGTTGTTTTACTCTTCTATTAGGAATACTAGTTCAGTTGTTGAGTTAATTATGGTGTTAAAGGTAGGTTGACCTTCCATGATTTTGTTATGGTTCTATAGATGGTAACAGGCTATATTGCTCATTCTTGAGTCTAAGATTCTTAGAATTTCCTCCTGGGTTGCAGATGTTGTAACATTGACTATCCCTTTCTATGTATCCCATTTTAGAGGTTGACCAATTTAGGTCCATACTTTCATTTTGGAAAGTTCATCACCCTATAGTGGTTTTGATATTAATGTTGAAAAGTCTTAGATTCATCTTTTTGGTTTGTTGGGTTAATCTCCTGGTGGTGGTTTACTCTTGGTATTAGTGTGGAGTTGGATACTCCATTCTTTTCATAGTGTATTTCTTGTCTAAGTTGAGTTAGAGAATGGTGATCTTTCATGTGACCGCTTCTTAAGTTGGCAAATTGGAAATTCTTTATCTTGAGTTACGTGGTTCATTTTCCTATAGTGGTCTTAACCTTTGCATTTCTGTCAATATTGGTACCTCGTTCCTCATGATGTGATTTATGGGTTGATTGAGTTAAGGTTGTTCTACTTGGGTGGATTCAAGAAATTCTCATTTTGTAATTTGATCATCCTAATAAGACCTGGTGGAGTGCTTTTCCTGGGTGATATATTCCTATGGGTATTCATTGTTGTGATAGAGCATTGGATTGATTAGTTTCTGCTAAAGTTTCATTTCTCCAAGTTTTTAGTATTATGGTTATCTTTAGTGAAGTTTGCAACCTTGGTGAGTTCTTGAGTATGCATTAGCATTTTGTACCCTTTAGTGGATATATAATTGGTGTTGTGTTTTTGCCCAGAGATTTATACTCTATTGAGATTTTGCTCTTTACCTATATTTTGATTATGGATCAACATTATTCAGTAAACATAAGTTAGATTTTGATAGTAAGGTTGATTTGAGTATTTGACCTTAGTTTAGTCTTGTTGGCTCTGTTTCGAATTTGGCACCTTAGAAAGATGGCTTGTAGGTTATGATAGATTTGGAGTGTGGATTCTTACCTATCTACATGATTGGTTTAGATAGTTAAGATAGGGCGGTTTAGCCTTGGTGTTGAGATCAGCTGGAAGTTGTAGAGGATGGGTTCATCCTTCATTTTCATATTTGCTTAGTTAGGATTTCATCTATAGGCTGGCTAAGCCTACTTCATGTCTACCTATTCGGTCTTTTTCAATTCAAATGAACTATGGTGGATAGGTATTCTGATGGTAGCCCATGGTAATAGTGATGGTTGCTTAAGTCTCAACCTCAATTTTCAATCATCGTAGGGATTTTTGGATGATCTACTTAGCAAAAGTAGTATGCTTGAGTTGGATTTAACTCATTTTTATTCTCGGTTAGTGGGACATCCTAGAGTGGATTGTACAGTGGTGATTGGTTGTACTTCAAACTCCTGGTTGTCAGTTTTGAGAATTATCTGGACTAGTTATAACATCGACTTAGATTATAGACCTTGGTAATCTATTTTTTGTGCCTAGGTAGCTCCTTATGGGTTAATTTTAATGGTTACCATTATGGATTTCTGGTGTATCAACTTTGTTCTTCATGGTTAGCGTGATGGGATTGCATGGATAGGACTCTGGTGAGTCTCTGCTTGGTTTAGAGTGGATAACAACTTTGGAAAGGCTAAAAAAAAGTCATATTTGGATTTAGAATTGGGTACATGACTCATTCCTTGGTTTTCTTTTGACTTGGATGAGTATTCATTTGGTCATATTGGTATCAGTGTGGTATTAGTGTGTTTTGGTTTGGATTTGCATCTGTTAGCATTCCTTAGGTTAATTTGGGGCTATTTTGGTGGTAGAGGTCGAGTGTTGGTTGTCAGAGAAGTGATGTAAGAAAGTTGGTTGAAAAAGGGATACATATGGCAAAATCCCTTGAAAGTGTTGTCTCTTCTTGAAGGTTATCTGGTAAGTCGTGCTTGGAGTGAAACACCTCAAACTTTGATCCTTGGAAAAAAATTTCCTAAGTTTAAAACTCTGGGCAAAGTATGACTCATGGTACCTATTCTCGTATGTTGTTCAGTATGTTTTGGTTGGGTTCTATCCAAGTGTAAGACCACGTAAAATTTCTAAGCTTAATTCATCCTTTTAGGCTTGTCAAGGGGTGTCAGACTTAGAAAATTCTAGCTAAGTTCCCAGATATAGTTTATTTTTGGCCTTCAAAAGTTGGCAATTCATTTCGTGACCTTAATGTCCCTTAATGGTCCATATTTTTGTTGATTCATGATCAGAGAGGTCGATAGGTGTTCCCAGATGAGTTTTACATTTTTTGAAACTCGTTTAGACTACATTTGGTGTCCCAAAATAGTGGACCGACGTGATCTTAGCGCGCCGTGTTGCCCATTGCATTGTTTAATATTATTGCAGAAACTTCTAGTAAAAACAACTGAGGCTTGGTACGATCATGGCGCGATGCATCGGGTATCACATCGATGCCATCGACATGCCGTGTCGCCAATCGCTTCGACGCCCAATTTTCAGTCATTAAATGTCTGCATCTTTAAAGTCAAAAGGGTCAATTTCCCACCTCTAAATAAGCCTATAACACGAGATTCAGCTAGGTTTTCACAAAAATATAGTTGTTTCTCTCAAATTCCCTCAAGAACAAGTCCAGGGTTTTCAATTGAAGGTTCTAATCTAGGAGATTCCACCGTTAATCTTCAAGAAACTTCCATCTAAGTAAAGTGTTGATTCATGGGTTATTTTCACCCATGAAGCTCAAGAAACCCTTTCAAAAATATAAATTTTGAATTACATGTTATGAATTGAATCATATCCATGTTTCTGTTGTTGTATGATTACCAAGTTGAAATCTTTAATACATATAATGAAATTATTTTAATATGTGGTTGGAATTCTTGTATTTGAAGTGAAAAATGTTGTCGTGATGTATTTCTTTAATGTTCATCCCTAAGCCTCAAGTTATGCATGCAAGGTGTTTGCTAAAATACCTAAGAGAAAAAGAATTATGCTTTATGACTCAATTGTGATCAAATTGATGACTCCATGCTTTACCCTTATGTTCACAATGACCTCTATGTTATTGTTATGAATGGTAATGGTTTGGTAGAATGCTCATGAGATTAGGCTTACGAAGTTATGACATGTTTATATGTATTCCTATTCATGTGTAATCTTATGACATACATATACTTCATGAAATCCCTAACGTTTAAACTATGAATTGTTGACTATGGTCATGTGTTCAAGAAGTTTCATGTCTTGTCAGTATCATGCTATCGAGTCTTGGGGGTACTCGTACCCGACAATTTAGTTGTATGCCTAGAGCCAGTGTCAGTTTCAAGATAATCTCAATCACGCCATGATCAGTAGTATTCTCAGTTAGTTTCAGAACTCAGTAGAATTTAGTCAGTTACATGACTCAGGAAAACTCAGTAATCTCATAAAATGAGTCAGTTAATAGAATTCAGTAACATTCCTTCAGTCCATGAAACTCAGTGAACTCATCTAGTTCATCTCAGTATAATTAGTTCAGTGTCTATTCAGTTGGGAGTAAGATTCAGCACCGAGCAAACCCAAGGATGAGGGCACACACTGACAGTAGAGGGTGTGACCCTTAGAATCAATCCTTGCATTCAAGAACTATGTAGCTAGCATAGGTTGAGACATCAATACTGACAGTTGAGGGTTTATGAGGTGTATTAACACTGCCAGTTGAGGGTCCCACTGTTCTTCTTTAGGGACCTTGCCAGATGAGGGTCACTCACAGCTTGTCCTTACCAGTGGTGCAGTATTTACACCCTTCCAATTAGGGTTACAAATTGGACCCCAACTCTATACAGAAAAGAGGCAAGTCAGTTAGATGAATACTTTCCACAGTCTCAGTCTTAGTCTCAGTAAAATAAATCAGATAGTTCTTCAGATTCATGACTATCAGATAAAGTCACTTAGTTCAGTATGGAACTCAGCTAGTTCCATCAGAATCAGGACTGTTAGACACAGTCACTCAGTTAACAGTATATCAGTGATACGAAACTCATGTTATCAGTACCCACACTCAGTAGTCAGTATTATTACGATCTCTTTTACAGTTATGTATTCATGCATGTATTCTCATGTTCATGTTATTCAGTCAGTTAGTATTCTTCATGCATATGAACTCCATGCATTTAGCCTACCTCACTTTGCATACCAGTTCATTAAGATATACTAACACATACTTTTATTCTGCACTATAGTGTTTTATACCATAGGTTCAGACGCTCAAGTTCCCAATCATACTTAGCTACAGATTCAGCCAGCAGCAGTAGATTTGCAGTGAGTCCTCATCATTTGAGGATCGCATGATTATTTCATTACTTTATTATTTTAGTTTTAGTAGACAGGGTTAGTTAGGGACATGTCCCATCAACTCCACAGTTTTCAGACAGTTTAGAGGCTTTCATACTAGAATGTTCAGATAATTTATTTTAATTTTGGTATTGATATACTGTATTTCCAGATATTATGTTTTATCAGATATTTTAACCTTATGTCCTTTTAGCCCTTTTATTTTACATTTATATAGTATATTATGCAGTGCTCAGCTATAGATATTAGTCATGGGTTAGCTTGTGGTCCTTTGGGATTGCTAGCACTGTGTAGCATTCCGGGTATTAGATTCGGGGCGTTACAAACTTGGTATCAGAGCCTAAGGTTCAATAGTGTCCTAGGAAGTCTAAGACACTGCATCTAGTAGAGTCTTGGGCATGGGTGTGTTGCGTGCCACATTTATGTACAGGAGGCTATAAGATATTTTAGGAACAGTTTCCCTTCTTTTAGTATTCATGTCATACCAGTGAGCATGATCTCAAGTTTAACTGTCAGTCTAATCCGTTTCTCCCTTTTCGCTTACAGAACATGCCTCCCAAAAGAAGTAATGGAAATCAGTCAGCCCATCAACCCGTCCAAGTAGATCCCTTGGACGAATATGTTTCTCATGCAGAGTTTAGAGTTGCATTCACTACTCTTGCTAATTTAGTTGCTACCCAAAATGAATAACCAACTGTTGTTTCGGCCAACCCAGTGGCCAATTCAGCTGCAACAAGGATTTGAGACTTTACCCAAATGAATCCTCCATCCTTCTTCGGGTCTAAGTCAGATGAGGACCCTCAGGAATTCCTTGATCAGTTTCAGAAGGTTACAAATATCATAGGGGTTACCGCTTGTAAGAGTGCTGAGCTAGCTGCATATTAGTTACAGGATGTGGCTCACACATGGTTCAAACAGTCGAAGGTAGAGAGGGCTATAGATGTAGGGTCTATTGAGTGGGAGGAGTTTGCCACTGTATTTCTAGATAGATTTCTTCCCATAGTGCTGAGAGAAGCTAAAGTGTTAGAATTTATCAACCTCAGGCAGGGCAACATGACAGTTAAAGAGTATTCTCTTAAGTTTACTCAATTATCTAGATATGCTCCTCATGTAGTGGCAAACAGCAGGTCTAAGATGAGTAAGTTTATTTCCGGAGTGAATGATAGTGTAGTCAATGAGTGCAGGTTTGCGATGTTGATTAGTGAGATGGACATAGCCAGGTTTATGATCTATGCTCAACAGATAGAGGAGCAGAAGATTAAGATAAGAGAGAAGCATAATAAGAGAGTAAGTACAGGTAGTTTTAATTTTGCTCAGCCCAAATTAGAGAGTGGGAATCGTTCTCAGTTCCGCCTAAAGTCATCCATTCCAGCTCCTTCCTCAGCCTGTGCTTCAATGCCAAAATTCTTTTTTATTCTTTCTATTTTCATGGCTATAGTTTCTACTTAATCAATTAACAAATTAACTCACTTGGAATCAACCTTGACGAGCATAAATTTTATAATGTAGGTTAGGGGCGTTATCATTAAAATTATAGATTGTTATTATTCTCCCAAATATCAGTACACATCAAATAATTTACAAAATATAGATACCAATTTAATAGTGGTATCTATAATGACCATATTCTATATGTATAGATATCAGTCATGGGTTAGCTTGTGATCCTTCAGGGTCATCAGCACCGTGTAGCGTTCCGGTTCAGAAAATTGGGGCATTACAAACTTGGTATCAAAGACTAAGGTTCAATAGAGTCCTAGGAAGTCTAAAAGCCGCAT
Source organism: Capsicum pubescens (assembly GCA_030864215.1). NCBI lineage: Eukaryota > Viridiplantae > Streptophyta > Magnoliopsida > Solanales > Solanaceae > Capsicum > Capsicum pubescens. The sequence continues at coordinate 190,280,176 of CM061547.1, read as the reverse complement.
CTATTAGAGTCTTGTAAATGGGTGTGTTGCGGCCACATTTATGTACAGTAGTCTATAAGATGTTTTAGGAATAGTCCCCTTTCTTCAGTCTTCATGTCATGCTAGTAAGCGTAATCACAAGTTAAACTCTCAGTCTAATCCATTCTTCTCTTATTACAGACCATGGCCCCAAAGAGAAGAAACCAGCCAGCTCCTCAACCCGAAGATCCTTTGGGCGAACATATTTCCCATGCAGAGTTTAGAGCCGTATTTACCACACTTGCTCAGTCTGTGGTTTCACACAATTAATGGCCACCAGTCATTCCGGCCAATCTAGTGGCCAATCCTAAAGCATCTAGGGTTTGGGACTTCACCCAGATGAACTCTCTATCTTTCCATGGGTCTAAGTCTGATGAGGACCCTCAGGAGTTTATTGACCAGGTCCAGAAAGTCATTGACGCCATGGGTGTTACTTCTATTGAGAGTGACGAATTAGCCGCCTACCAGTTACAGGATATTGCTCATGATTGGTACAAATAGTGGAAGTCTAAGAGGTTAGATGATGTAGGCCATATCGAGTGGGAGGAATTTGTCACGACCTTCTTAGACAGATTTTTTCCCCAAGAGCTGAGGGAATTCAAAGTTCTTGGGTTCATCAATCTCAGGCAGGGTAATATGATGGTTAGGGGGTATTCTCTCAAATTTACTCAACTAGCTAGGTATGCTCCTCATCTGGTTGCTGACAATAGGGCTAAGATGAGCAAGTTCGTGTCAGGGGTCAACGATAGCGTGGTAAATAAGTGTAGGTCTGTGATGCTGATCTTTGATATGACCTTAGCCAGACTCATGACCCATGCCCAGCAAGTAGAAGAGCAGAAGGTTAAGACTAGGGAGAGGCAGAACAAGAGAGCAAGGTCAGGTAACTTCAACTTTGATCACCCCAAGTCAGATGGAGTTTCCATACACAGTTTCGCTCCAAGTTAGTCATTCCAGCCCCTTACTCTGCCAGCACTCCAGTGCTGAAGTTCAGAGACGGAAAGAAAGACAAGGCACCAGGCTCTAAATCTCAGGGCAGTGTTAGCAGTGCTCGAACAAATCCCCTTTATCAAACTTGTGGTAAGAACTAAAAGGGCATTTATAGAGCCGGTAGTGATGTCTATTTTGGTCATAGCAAGCCAGGCCACAGGATTAGGGAGTGTTCACAGTCAAGTATTCAAGGTTAGCAAAATCATTTGCAGCTCAGTTCGGTCACCCGAACCAGCAGGGTGTCGTTTCCAGTGCTACCAGTGGGCAACGCCCAAACAGACTCTATGCTTTTCAGTCTCGGCAGGATCAGGAAATTCTCCTGATGTCATTACTGGTACATTATAGATTTTCCATGTTCATGTTTATGCTTTGTTAGACCCAGGTGCATCCTTGTCTTTTGTTACTCCATACATAGCAGGCGATTTCAGAATCAGTACCAAAATTCTAGCAGAGCCCTTTTCAGTCTCTACCCCAGTGGATAAAACTATCATAGCCCGATGGGTATACAGGAACTGCCCGGTTATGATATCTCATAAATCCACATCAGCAGATTTAGTTGAATTAGAGATGACTGATTTTGATGTCATTCTCGGCATGGATTGGCTCCATCCTGCTATGCCACAGTCGATTGCAGAAACAGGATAGTTTAGTCTCAGTTCCTGAATGAGCCCATCCTAGAGTGGAAGGGTAGCATTTCAATGTTCAGGGGTCAATTTGTTTCCTACCTTCGGGAAAGGAAAATAATTTCTAAAGGGTGTGTGTATCATCTCGTGCATGTTAAAGATTCCAGTTCTGAATCTCCCAGTATCGAAATAGTCCCAGTTGTTAATGAATACTTAGATGTATTTCCCGAAGATCTTCCAGGTATTCTTCCCGAAAGGGAAATAGACTTTGGCATAGACCTTCTTCCGGATACTCAACCTATTTCTATTCCGCCATACAGAATGGCACCATTAGAACTCAAGGAATAGAAAGATCAGTTGAAGGATCTCTTAGATAAGGGATTCATCATACCCAGTATTTCCCCATGGGGTGCGCCAGTATTATTCATGTGCAAGAAAGACGGTTCTCTCAGGATGTGTATTGATTACCATCAACTCAACAAGGTCACGGTCAAGAATAGATATTTTCTTCCTAGGATTGATGATCTATTCGACCAACTTTAGGGTGCCAGTTACTTCTCCAAGATAGACCTTAGATCAGTATATCATCACCTCAGAGTTAGAGAATGTGACATTCCGAAGATAACTTTTTGTACTCGGTATGGTCACTTCAAATTTTTAGTCATGTTATTTGGTCTTACCAATGCCCCTATAGCTTTCATGGATTTGATGAACCGTGTGTTCAAGCAGTACTTGGATATGTTTGTCATAGTCTTTATAGATGATATTCTGGTCTATTCTCGCACAGAGCGTGATCATGCAAACCATCTCAGGATTGTTCTTCAGACTCTCAAGGATCACCAGTTATTCGCTAAGTTTAGCAAGTGCGAATTTTGGCTAAGATCGGTAGCATTCCTTGGCCATATTATTTCCAGTGATGGCATTAGAGTAGATCCTCAAAAAATCGAGACAGTAAGAAACTGGCCCAGACCCATATCTCCGTCAGATATCAGGAGTTTCTTGGGTTTGGCTGGCTATTACAGACGGTTTATCGAGGGATTTTCTTCTATTGCATCTTCCATGTCCAGATTGACTCAAAAGAAGATTAAGTTTCAGTGGTCAGATTCATGTGAGAAGAGCTTTCAAGAGTTGAAGACTTAACTCACCTTAGCTCCAGTTCTAGCTCTTCCATTTGGTTTAGACAGTTTTGTAGTCTATTGTGATGCATCCAGAGTGGGTTTAGGTTATATCCTCATGCAGCATAGTAAGGTCATAGCCTACACCTCCATACAGTTAAAGCCACATGAGAAGAATTATCCTACTCATGATCTTGAGTTAGCAGCGGTAGTTTTTACCTTGAAGATTTGGAGGCATTATTTATATGGAGTTCATGTAGATGTCTTCACAGACCATAAAAGCCTCCAGTATGTCTTTTCTCAAAAAAATCTCAATCTTTGTCAGAGAAGGTGGTTAGAGCTCTTGAAGGATTACGACATGAGTGTTCTTTATCATTCGAGAAAGGCCAATATTATGGCCGACGCTCTCAGTAGACTCTCCATGGGTAGTATTTCTCATGTTGAGGGTAGCAAGAAAAAGATGGCTCAGGAGATCCATCATCTTGCCAGACTAGGCGTTCTCTTAGTCGATTCTTTATAGGGTGGTGTATGTGTTCACAATAGTTCAGAGTCATCTCTAGTTTCTGAGGTAAAAGGGAAGCAAGACAGGGATCCTAGCCTTGTCAAGCTCAAAGAGTCAGTTCAGAATCAGAAAGTTGAGGTTTTCTCCCAAGGGGGAGATGGTGTTCTTCGTTGTTAGGGTCGTCTATGTGTTCCAGGTGTAGATGAATTAAGGCAGTGAATTCTTACAGAAGCGCATGATGCATGATACTCTATTCATCCCGGGGCCACTAAGATGTACCACATATGTGGGAGATCTATTAGTGGAGTGGGATGAAGAGAGATGTTTCAGAATTTATGGCTAAGTGCTCTACATGTCAACAGGTTAAGATAGAGCATCAGAAACCTAGTGGTTCCATGAAAGAGTTAACCATTTCTACTTGGAAGTGGGAAGAAGTGAACATGGACTTCGTGATGGGTTTCCCTCGAACTCGTCATTAGCATGATGCATTCTGGGTCATTATAGATAGAATGACCAAGTCATCTCATTTCCTTCCTGTTCGTACTTTTTATTCCGCCGAGGATTATGCCAAACTCTATATTAGGGAGTTAGTCAGGTTACACACTGTTCCACTATCTATCATCTCAGATAGAAGTAACCAGTTTACCTCTCCCTTTTGGAAAGCGCTCCAAAAATATCTCGGTACCCAAGTCCATCTCAGCATATGTTTCATCCTTAGATAGATGGTCAAGCAGAGAGGACCATTCAGACTCTTGAAGATATTCTAAGGGCGTGTACAATTGACTTCAAGGGAAGTTGGGATGACCACTTGCCTTTGATTGAGTTTGCATACAACAATAGCTATCATTCTAGTATTCAGATGGCTCCATTCGAAGCTCTCTATAGTAGGAGATGTAGATCTCCGATTGGTTGGTTCAAAGTTAGTGAGGCCTCAGTCATAGGTCCTGACTTAGTATTCGATACCTTAGAGAAAGTTTAGTTGATCAAAGAGAGACTACGGGCAGCTCAGAGTCGACAGAAGTCCTATGCAGATGTTCGTAGAAAGGATCTCAAGTTCGAGGCCAATGAATATGTCTATCTTAAGATCTCTTCCATGAAGGGAGTGGAGAGGTTCTTCAAGAAAGGTAAACTCAGTCCCCGATTTGTCGGTCCCTTCAGAATTCTTTGTAGCTTCGGCAAGGTAGATTATGAGCTTGAGTTGCCTTCAGATCTAGCCTCAGTCCATCCAGTCTTCAATGTCTCTTTGCTCAAGAAGTGCATAGGTGACCCAGAAGTTGTTGTCCCTATTCAGAGCATCAACATTCAGAACAGCCTCTCTTATGAAGAGATTCCAGTCGAAATCTTAGATTATCAGACTCGTAGATTGAGGAACAAAAAAGTCCCTCCAGTCAAGGTTCTTTGGCGAAATCAGTTTCATGAGGGAGCTTCTTGGGAAGCAGAAGCAGATATACGTACCAAGTATCCTCACCTCTTCCCCGCTAATTCAGATCAAGCTCTAGGTAATAGTTCTCCTTAAGCTTATTTAGTTTCATGTTCATGTTTCCAGTATAAACTTGGTAACTATTAACCGTTGCATACTCAGTCATGCATTCATGTATCAGTTGTCCGTGCATCAGATATGCTCGAGTTCAGTATGTTTAGCATGTCAGTCATGAGATCAAGTTTCAGTTCTTCATGTTCAGTTCAAGTTCTATTGTCTTGTATCCCTTCTCAGTAAATTCTCATTCGAGGACGAATGTTCCCAAGGGGGAAATATTATAATACCTCTCATGTTTCCAAGCTAGGAAGTGAATAAGTTTTCCTATGGATGAAACCTCTTATCCTGTGAGTAGCATTTTAGTGCATGACTTACAATGAATATCCTAGCGATAGGATAACTTGTGATGTCTTAAGCATGCTTAGATGAGTCGCTTAGAGTGATGCAAGCTAAGAGGTTTTGAATCCATCAAGTCTTAGTGTTTGATTTTGCAAGGGTAATATTTGAACGAGAATAACGTGATTGATATGTGACATTTTGGCAGATTTAGACCCACCAAATTGTAGGGAATTGAATTAGCTTTCCAACAATACCAATTTCGCCTTCATCCAATACCCGAGCGAAAAGTTATGCCCATTTTCGTGAGAGACAGTAAGGGTGTTCGATTGGTTAGGTGCCGCCCAACCAAACATAGGTGATTGGTTAGGCACCACCCAACCTGGCTTGTGCAATTACTTGGGTGCCGCCTAAGTCAGTTCCAAGTGCCAAAAACTCTCTGTTTTGAGTTATTTTGAGGGTAACTAAGTCTTTTAACACTCATTACACATCCCTAAACTTAACCCTACTAAATATATAGCTCCTAATTACATTACAACCCTACTAACATCTTAAGTTCATCATCTAAGAGCACTAAAAGAGAAAAACAACTAGGGTTGCATAATTAAGCTTGACGATCCAATATCAAGGAAATTCCTCCGTCAATCATCAAGAATCTTCCTTCTAAGGTATGCGTGAGTTGATTCATGGACTCCTTTCATCCATGAAGCTTAAGAACTATCTTCTAAATTATGTATTATGATGTTTATGTTGTTGGTGGTTGATGTTCATGTGGTTGGAGTTTGATGATGCCTAAGATGGGATCTTTGTATGTTTTGTATGAGGATATAGTGGTATTTAATGTATAAATATGTGAAATTGGTGGTTGAATATTTGTAATCTTGATGAATCCACCTATGCCTAATATGTGCATGTAAGGTGTTTGTGAAAATACCTAAGGGAATAAAAATCATGATTTTATGACATAATAAGTCCTAAATGACTATTCCATGTTCTAAGTTTATGTTCAATATGATCCCCATGCTATTGTCTTGAATTGAAGATGTTGTATGAGATGCTTATGATATTGTTGTGATATGGAATGACCATGTTATTGAAGCCATGCAAGTATATACATGTTGTGTGTATTCCCGATCATGTGATAGTTTGTTGAGAATCATTCTTATTAAGAAATCCTTACTTATGATATTATGAATTGTGGACTCTACTCTTATGATCAAGTCAGTCATGTGTGTCAGTTTCCTTCCATCGAGTCCTGGGGGTATTCATACCTGAAAACTATAGCTGTGTGCCTAGAGCCATGTCATGTTTCACGATATCCGAACTCAAGCTATGATTCCATAGACTTCAGTCAGTCATGTGACTCAGGAAAACCTCATGATCTCAGTCAGTTGTCAGATATCAGTAACATTCCGCCAGTCAATGGAATTCAGTAAGGTTAAGTCATGTATAGTCAGCTATTCATGTCCAGTCTCTCCATATGGGAGTAGAGGTTAGCACCGAGTGAACCTAAGGATGGGAACTCACCCGCCAGTTCAGGATGAGATTCTTAGAAGCAGTCCTTGTGTTCTAGAACTACGTAGATAGTGTAGTTTGAGACATCTTAACCTGTCAGATTAGGGTTGATGAGGTGGTTTAACCTGTCAGTTTAGGGTTCCCACCATTCTCATTGAGTACCTGCCAGATAAGGGTCACTCATAAGCTGTCCTTGCCCGTGGCACGGTATTGGCACCCCTCCAGTCAGGGCAAAGATTGGACCCCAGCTTAGCCATAACGGCATACATGGGGCATGTCGGTTAAAAACTACCTCCCAAAATTTTAGTATCAGTCTTAGTAAAAGAACTCAGGGCATTCTTCAGATTTCAGTAGATACAGGACTGTCAGATATAGTTGTCCATGTTATCAGCTTGCAGTATCAGTCATGACAGTTATCAGTAAACCATGTATGCTTACAGGTCTTGCTATATCACGTATTCACGGTCCTAGTTTCTATATATGTATGTTTGCACTCCCACGTTCATATTAGTCAGTCAGTGTTGTTCATGCATGAAACCCTTTATGTTCAGTCTACCTTCCTCGTATACTTAGTACTCCAGTTGTACTGACGCATTTGTGCTATGGTGCTTTCTTTTCATGTTACACCATAGGTTCCAAGACATGAGCTCCAGCCCACCAGTAACGGTAGCATTCCAGTCGCAGAGACACAGTGAGTCCTCATCTTTCGAGGACATGATCGTTACATTTATTATTCCAGTATTTCAGTTTATTTTCAGTTTAGGGAGTTAGTTGGAGACATGTTCCTTCAACTCCTTATTCAGATAGTTTAAAGGATTTCAGATGATTATAGAGTTTTCAGATTTAGACTTTAGTATTTTCAGTTTTGTTTTGGTACTGTGATACCACCTTATTTTAGATATTTTATTATTCAAGATTGAACCTTACTCCCTCTTTGTTCATGTTTCCGCATTTTATATGTATATTATGCAGTTATAGGTACAGATATCAGTCATGGGTAAGTTTGTGGTCCTTCAGGGTCATGAGCACCGTGTAGCATTCCGGTTCAGAAAATCGGGGCGTTACAAGGACCAAGGGTATGGGTACCACTCATTTAGGAAGGGTATGACATGTAAGGGTCAGTCATACCCTATGACAGAAATTTAATGCGGTTTTAATGAGGTCAATCTGGACATTTACGCACTTATCCTAATAAGATCCCATGACTTATATTACACTTGGGAGGTTATTTTCCCTAATACTCTATTCTTAGACACTTGGAAAACACTCTTGAATCCTCTCAAGAGTTCTTGGGCAAAAGAAGCTAGGGTTTTATCTTAAGGAGTAAATTGGGGCTTGT